>BPTQ01000005.1:8170213-8308222 GCA_019973895.1 Chrysanthemum seticuspe | reverse complement strand
AGATTTTTAGGATATACTACTGTCTTTGGATTCTTTTTTCTCTTTTTCTTAGGTTTCTGTCATCATATAGGATTTTTAGAAAAAGTTTCAGATTTTTCTCTATCTTTTTAGTATTTTTTATAATTTTAAATAGTTAAAAATAATAAATAATTAGTAATAAATAATTAAAAAGTTTAAAAAATATATTTTCTGTTTTAAAATTAGTTTTATCATATTTTAGATTTTTCTAAGTCTTAATTTTATTTTTCTAGTCTTATTTCATATTTTCTTTTATTTTAGAGTATTATTTAATAGTTAAAAATAGTTTTTAATTAATAATAATTAATTAATTAGTTATAAAAATAATTTTCTTTTTCTATAAATTTTCTTTTATCATTAGGTTTGTAAAAATGTATTTTTCATATTTTTAGGATCTATCTTGTGTAAGTTTCACGTTTTTATTTATACGTTTACGTAATTTTTAATTTAAACGTAAGTTTTAGGTTTTAAACGTTCATCACTTTAAATATAGTGATAGCGTTTATTTAATATCTTTTATCTTTTTAATTTTCTTAATTTGTATTTAAGTCGCTTTAATTTATAAACTTTTTCAGTAGTGTAATATTCAATCTAATCCTTTCTGATCGCTATCATTAGTGATCATTTTATCGTCTGAATCAGTGTTGTACACACCATTGAGTCTCCGTGGGACATAACGACCCGGGAATCCCCTGTATTCTCTGATCTTCATTGCATTTGTGTTTAAGCTGTTTTAAGTCTGTTTGACTTGACTGTTTAGCACGGATCAAAATTTTGGCGCCGCTGCCGGGGAAAGTTTTTGTAAAAAGTTTTTGTAAAGTTATAAGAAAATCAAAAAAGTCATTAACACTTTTCCTAAAGTGTTAAAACACCAAAAAAATATAAAACAACAAAACAATCGAAACGTTTTCTATTTTGTATTCTCTTTTAAGGTGATTCTTGAAGAGATACGATTTGGTTAAACGGGACGATAACAAAAATATTATCCAAAAGTTTTTGAACCCATCAGCACAAATCTAACCTACGTCTTTTCAGTGGTACTTAATATACATAAAAATCAACCACCGCAAATCAAGGCAGTGCACTACCTAACTGGGGGTGCGACCATTAATAAGTTCCCGAACATCAGATTTAAAACTTGCCTTTGTGTCACTTGTGATTTGGTGTACCTTTTTCAAAGAAGCCATTTCAATTGTGATTATTGGTTAAGTTCACTTGTGTTTTGCCTCATTTGTTTTGAAAATTGGTTTTTATACATAGTGCATGCGCACTCGTTCTTCCAGTTCTACAAGCCCACTTTCTGAACTTGGAAACATTCCTCGTAGACGTAGAGGACGTTCAGTTCCTTCAGCCGTGACTGAGGAACGTCTACCACCACCACCTCCTGTCGAAATGGCAGAAGACAAACCTATGAATGAGCTTCTCCAAGCACCCATCGAGGGTTACGGAGATGCCATTGTTGTTCCAGCCATCGTGGCTGACACTTTCGAGCTCAAAACCGGGTTGCTCAATCTAGTAACCCAAAGCCAATTCTATGGTTTTGAGCGGGATGATCCTCATGCACACATTCGATGGTTTAACAAGATTGCATCTACCATCAAGTATAAGAATGTCCCACATGAAGCTATCAAGCTTCTTCTGTTCCCATTTTCTCTAGAGGGACAAGCCCGGAATTGGCTTGAGAAACAACCCCCTCGCTCTATAGAGACATGGGAAGATCTTGTCACCAAGTTCGTTAACGAGTTCTATCCTCCATCCCGAACCACAAGTCTTAAGAATGAGATAATGAAATTTTCTCAGAGATTTGATGAATCATTCGGGGAGGCATGGGATCGTTACAAAGAGTTGCTTCGCAAGTGTCCGCATCACGGTTTTACCGAGTTAATGCAAATGGATACTTTCTACAATGGTCTCAATCAGGCCAATCAAGACTCTTTGAATGCCTCCGCGGGAGGTAATTTCCTGAGCAAGACCACAAAAGAGGCCTTGCAGATCATTGAGAACAAATCTCAGGTCTGTCCTTTCAGAGCTAAGACATATCAGTCTAATGCTGGACCTTCTTCTTCTTCATCCCCCGTGAGTACATCTAGCACCGATGCTAAGATTGATAAACTCACAGACATAGTTCAGGCTTTGGTTCTTGCTAACCAGAAGAAAGTCTCCTTCACTCAGACTCCAACACATGCTGAAGTGAAGAAAGTTGAGAGTTGTGTCACTTGTGGTGGTCCTCACGCTTACTACAATTGTACTGCCACTGATGGTAGTCCTTTTGAGGCAAATGCTCTAGCCGGTAGTTCACAGCAAGGAGGTAATCAATACCGTCCTCAAAATGAACCACACTACCGTGCTAACACTAATCAGGCACCACCCGGTTTTAACCAAAATCACAACATGCAAAACCGGAATCAGAACCAACCAAGAATGAACCAAGGTTATCAAAACCAAGGTAATTTCTATCCTGGACCCAATCAGGGTTTCCAACATCAAGGAAACCCTCATCAAAACAATTTCAATCGAGGGAATCAATTTCACGGGAATATGAATCCTAATCAAGGGAATTTTGGCTATAATCAAAACATACGGCCTCAAATTGTCCCTCCAGCTCCTCCCGTCATTACTCCTCCAGGACCATCATCTGATGAGTTACTGAAGCAGTTTATGAAATCCCAAGATGAAATGAACAGGTTGTTGGTCAGTCAGATTGCTGATCTGAAGAAGTCTTTAAATGATCGACCCTCGGGCTCAGGTACTTTACCGAGCAACACGATCGCTAACCCGAGGGGCGATGCCAAGGCGATCACAACCCGAAGTGGTGTTTCATACACTGGACCTGCTGTTCCTACTACCTCTTCTTCTTCTTCTCTTCCAAAGGTAGTGGACAGTGAACCTCCAAAACACAATGGACCTACGACTCCAATGCCTCCTCCACCAGTGCCAATGAGTCAAGTTACCAAGGAAACAACGGACAAAGTGCATTATTCTAGCCCACGAAGTACAGCACACGTCCAACCTTCGGTAGTCCAACCTCAAGTGGTCCAGAAACCCCAGTCTAATCCAGGAGTTGTTTTTGAACCTCCTATAGCTCCTGTTGAGAATCAGAAATCCAAATCTTCTATTCCTTACCCATCACGTTTGAATGAGCAAAAGCTCCGCGAGAAAGCTAGTCATCAAATGGATAAATTTTTCCAAATTTTCCAAGAGTTACATTTTGACATAAGCTTTGCGGATGCTATCATGCTGATGCCCAAGTTCGCATCAACTCTCAAACACATGTTAAGCAATAAGGAAAAGCTGTTTGAAATGGCTAAGACTCCTCTTAACGAGAACTGCTCAGCAGTTATTCTGAAAAAGCTTCCTGAAAAGCTTGGAGATCCTGGGAAATTTCTCTTACCTTGTGTATTCCCAGGGATGGTTGAATGCTTTGCCCTAGCAGATCTTGGTGCAAGCATTAATCTTATGCCATATTCAGTATGGAAGAAACTTTCTCTTCCGGAACTTACTCCTACATGCATGACTCTCGAGCTTGCGGATCGTTCCATATCCCGTCCTCTTGGCATTGCTGAGGACGTGTTTGTGAAAGTAGGAAAGTTCCATTTCCCAGCTGACTTCGTGGTTGTTGATTTTGATGCCGATCATCGGGTTCCTCTCATTGTTGGTCGAGGATTCCTGAGAACGGGCCGTGCTCTCATAGATGTATTTGAGCAAGAAATCACATTGCGTGTTGGTAATGAAGCTGTCACCTTCAACCTTGACCAAACTTCGAGGTACTCCGCAAACTATGATTCTGAATCGGTTAACCGAATAGATATCATTGATGTTGCTTCTGATGAGTACTCTCAAGAAGTTCTTGGTTTTTCTCATAATTCTGTAAGTGGGGATACCACCACATCTTCTCAGCCTATCATAGCCAATTCTACTCCTTCGCTTACTCCGTTTGAGGGAAGCGACTTCATCTTAGATGAGATTGAAGCATATTTAGCTAGTGATTCTGTTCCTTGGGAAATTGATCACGCTCCAATTGATATTGAGGGGGACATACTTCTTATTGAGAAGTTGCTCAATGATGATCCATCATCAACCCCTCATCCTAGTGATTCAATTCCTGATGAGATTAGTCAAAATGAGATTAATCTGGAGGGAGATATTCTTCTTGAGAAATTGTCAAATCTGGATACTTCTCTTCCTCTCCCTCCCATCAAGCTTCATAATAAGGAAGTCAATTCAGTTGAGAAAACTGAAGAATTTCCTGAGGTTGAGCTTAAGGACTTACCTCCTCATCTCGAGTATGCATTCCTTGAAGGTGATGATAAATTACCTGTCATTATTGCTCGAAATTTGAGTAAAGATGAAAAAGCTGCTCTCATTAAAATCTTGAAGTCACACAAGCAAGCAATTGCTTGGAAACTCTCCGACATCAAAGGTATCAACCCTAAGTTCTGTACTCATAAAATCTTGATGGAGGATGACTTTAAACCAGCAGTTCAACATCATAGACGAGTGAATCCAAAAATCCATGATGTTATCAAACAAGAGGTTATCAAACTTCTTGATGCAGGATTGATTTACCCGATCTCAGACAGTCCTTGGGTCAGCCCAATTCATTGTGTTCCGAAAAAGGGTGGCATTACTGTTATCACAAATGAAGATAACGAGTTAATTCCAACTCGATTGGTGACGGGATGGCGTGTTTGCATCGACTATCGTAAGTTGAATGACGCCACCCGTAAAGACCATTTTCCTCTACCCTTCATGGACCAGATGCTTGAGAGATTAGCAGGGAATGAGTACTATTGCTTCCTTGATGGTTTCTCGGGTTACTTTCAGATCCCTATTGATCCACAGGATCAAGAGAAGACCACATTCACTTGCCCATACGGAACTTTTGCCTACAAACGTATGCCTTTTGGCTTATGTAATGCTCCTGGCACGTTCCAACGATGTATGATGGCCATATTCCATGACATGATCGGGGAAACAATGGAAGTGTTTATGGATGACTTCTCGGTCATTGGGGATTCTTTTCAATCATGTCTCTCCCATTTAGATAAAATGCTTCAAAGGTGTGAAGACACCAATCTTTGTCTCAACTGGGAGAAAAGCCACTTTATGGTCAAAGAAGGCATAGTCCTTGGCCATAAAATTTCAAAGAACGGGATTGAGGTAGATAGAGCAAAAGTCGATGTTATTGATAAGCTGCCTCATCCTACTACCGTCAAAGGTATTAGGAGTTTTTTAGGTCATGCCGGTTTCTATCGTAGATTCATACAAGATTTTTCCAAAATCGCCCGGCCAATGACCCATCTTCTTGAAAAGGATGCTCCTTTTATCTTCTCACCCGAGTGCATCGTAGCTTTTGAAACCTTGAAGAAAAAGCTTACTGAAGCACCCATTCTCGTTGCTCCTGACTGGGACTTGCCTTTTGAGCTCATGTGCGAGGCAAGTGATTTTGCTATCGGTGCAGTCCTAGGGCAACGAAGAAATAAGCACTTTCAGCCTATTCACTACGCAAGCAAAACTATGACTGAGGCTCAAACTCATTACACCACCACAGAGAAAGAGCTATTAGCCGTGGTGTATGCATTTGAGAAGTTTCGGCCGTATCTTATCTTGACCAAATGCGTAGTGTATACGGATCACTCGGCTCTTAAATATCTCTTTGCAAAACAAGATGCAAAGCCGAGATTGCTTCGTTGGATTCTCCTCCTCCAAGAATTTGATATCATTATACGTGATAAAAAAGGAGCTGAGAATCTAGCTGCTGATCATCTGTCCAGATTAGAAAACCCTCACCAAGATGTTTTCGAGAAAAAGGAAATAAATGAAACATTTCCTCTCGAGACACTCAATGCGGTTTCTTTTCGTGGAAATTCTACCACCCCATGGTTTGCTGACTTTGCAAATTACCATGCGGGTAACTTCATTGTGAAAGGGATGTCGACCCAACAGAAGAACAAATTCTTCAAAGATGTTAAACATTATTTCTGGGACGACCCTTTCTTGTTCAAAATCTGTGCGGATCAAGTCATCCGACGGTGTGTTTATGGACAGGAAGCTATTGACATTCTCACAGCTTGCCATGCTGGACCCACCGGGGGCCATCATAGTCCAAACTACACCGCCAAAAAGGTGTTTGATTCCGGGTTCTATTGGCCCACAATCTATAAGGATGCCCACGATTATGTCAAAACCTGTGACGCTTGTCAGCGTCATGGTAATATATCTCAAAGGAATGAAATGCCGCAAAATGCCATTCAAGTTTGTGAGATATTTGACATATGGGGTATTGATTTTATGGGGCCATTTCCATCTTCTCGTGGTAACAAGTACATACTCGTGGCTGTTGACTATCTGTCAAAATGGGTTGAAGCAAAAGCTTTACCCACCAATGATGCCCGAGTTGTTGTGAAGTTTTTGAAATCTCTGTTTGCCAGGTTTGGAACTCTGAGAGCGATAATCAGTGATCGGGGTACACATTTTTGTAATGACCAATTTGAAAGAGTCATGCAAAAGTATGGTGTTACCCACCGTCTCTCTACTGCATACCACCCCCAAACAAGTGGGCAGGTGGAAGTTTCAAACCGTGGTCTTAAAAGGATTCTTGAAAGGACAGTAGGCGAAAATCGTGCATCCTGGTCGGATAAACTGGATGACGCACTCTGGGCCTTCCGTACAACTTACAAAACACCCATCGGGTGTACTCCATACAAGCTAGTGTACGGAAAGGCATGTCATCTTCCGATCGAGTTAGAGCACAAGGCATACTGGGCCTTAAAACATGCGAACTTCGATATACAGACAGCTGGTGATCACAGAAAAGTTCAAATGAATGAACTAAATGAACTTCGTGATCAAGCTTACGAGAACTCTTTGATCTACAAGCAAAAGACAAAGAAGATTCATGACTCCAAGATCAAGAACCGCGTTTTTAACGTTGGCGATCGAGTCCTTCTTTTCAACTCAAGATTGAAGATTTTCTCGGGAAAGCTCAAGTCCCGTTGGTCTGGCCCATTCACTATCGCTAAGGTTTATCCTTATGGTACCGTTGAGTTATCTCAACCCGATTGTCCTAATTTTAAAGTGAATGGTCATCGAGTTAAGCACTACTTTGGAGAGGACATTCCCCCTGTGGTTGTCCCGGATTTACAAACATTCCCCATGAACCAATGAATGCGGGGATCGAGTCAAGCTAATGACTCGGTAATCAAAAACATTAGCACGCACCATATGGGTTTTCACCCATAAATCTGTCTTCTTACCCCCTTTCTACCACCCTAGTGTGGGGGAGTTTTTCCCACACTGTTGTATATTCTCATTCTTTGTAAAAAAAAAAAAAAAAAAAAAAAAATCTTCTTCTAATTCTCACGAATTTCATATATTATCTACCCAATTCCCCCGTTTTTGGCCAAAATTTTTTTTTGGAGTAAGTGTTTTACACTTACTCATTTGGTTATCAGTCCGCCATGTTTGATAGACAAAAGGATTGGCTAATCCAGGAGCAAACGGCTCTTGGTAAAGATTTCTCAAATCCGTTTATATGGCTTGCAATTTGCCCAAAATTGTATGGTTCTTCAGCTCCCCATCATCCTCAAAAGATAATGAGTTGGCTAGCCCGCAAGTTTATGGCTTGTGGTAAAGGCAGTGGAAAATCCATAATTGGTATTCAGCTCACCAAAGATAATCTTGATAATTTATCTAAGAGTTGGCTAGTCTAGAAGGGTACGGCTTCTGGTAAAAACACATCAAATCCGTTATATGGTTTATGATTTGCCAATAAATCATCTGGTTATCGTTGTACCAAGATTCTTACTTGAATCAAAACAATTGGCTACTCCAGAAGTGATGGCTTTTGGTAAAGAGTTTTTCAAATCCATCAAAGTTTTCTCAAATCATTGCTAGGGACTAGCAATATCTCAGTGTGGGGGATTGATGAGTGTCCAAATACTCATCATTTTTACATAATCTAAACTGCAAAATCATCTGAAAACACTCAAAAACACATCAAAATGATCACTTAGTAAGTTCCTAGTTAAAATTGTTGAATTTTATGAAGTCCCTGGAACTTACTATTTTAAGGTGTAAAAACTTAAAGGTCCCTGATCTAAACTGTTGAAAATTTTGAACCCCCTGATTTTGACGGTTAAAAACGTTTGAACTTAGTAAAAAGTAGACTAAAACTATAAAAACTTAAATTTTGTGTATTTTGTGACTAAACACTATTAAACTAGTAAAACTACACAAAAACTCACAAAAGTCTACTAAAACGTCAAATCTAATACATTTTTACTACTCATAAACCTGTGAGTAGTTAGGGGGTGTGACTCTATAACGATCAGGGATCGTTACTAAACTCTTTTGAAAAAAAAAAAAAAAAAAAAAAATCTTCTTCTAAATAAATGGCCGTAATATTTCCCTTTTACGTTCTTTGTTTCGGCATAACCGCCGGTACTTTGAATATTGAGGGCAATATTCATTTCTAAGTGTGGGGGGGAATTCTCACGAATTTCATATATTATCTACCCAATTCCCCCGTTTTTGGCCAAAATTTTTTTTTGGAGTAAGTGTTTTACACTTACTCATTTGGTTATCAGTCCGCCATGTTTGATAGACAAAAGGATTGGCTAATCCAGGAGCAAACGGCTCTTGGTAAAGATTTCTCAAATCCGTTTATATGGCTTGCAATTTGCCCAAAATTGTATGGTTCTTCAGCTCCCCATCATCCTCAAAAGATAATGAGTTGGCTAGCCCGCAAGTTTATGGCTTGTGGTAAAGGCAGTGGAAAATCCATAATTGGTATTCAGCTCACCAAAGATAATCTTGATAATTTATCTAAGAGTTGGCTAGTCTAGAAGGGTACGGCTTCTGGTAAAAACACATCAAATCCGTTATATGGTTTATGATTTGCCAATAAATCATCTGGTTATCGTTGTACCAAGATTCTTACTTGAATCAAAACAATTGGCTACTCCAGAAGTGATGGCTTTTGGTAAAGAGTTTTTCAAATCCATCAAGGTTTTCTCAAATCATTGCTAGGGACTAGCAATATCTCAGTGTGGGGGATTGATGAGTGTGTAAATACTCATCATTTTTGTATAATCTAAACTGCAAAATCATCTGAAAACGCTAAAAAACACATCAAAATGATCAAAATATCACAAACAAGTGTTTTATGTGTTTTAAATGCAAAAATATCAAAATCAGATGAAAAATGTATCAAGTTTGCAAAATTGGCAGTTTTAGTCCCCCAAGTTTTAAAAGTTGTCAAATCTAGTCCCTGGAATTCAAAAATGTGAAAATTTATCATTCAAGGTCCCTGAAGTATTCTAAGTTGTTTAAAATGATCCTTGAATGAGTTTTTGGTCAATTGGCAAGAAAGGTCCCTTAACTTTGGAAATTTTGCAAAATTAGTCCTTGGAGTTTTAAAATGGATTTTATGCAAAAAGGGTCCTTATATTATCAAAGTTGTCAAGTTTGGTCCTTGTGAGAGCATTGGAAAAAGTTCACTTTTATTCCTTGAAGTTTGGTCGAATTACACTTTTGGTCCTTGTACTAAGCTAATACCAAACGGATCCTATTTTAAACCTAAGGCCCAAATCCAATCCAAATACAAGCCCAAACCCAATCCACTTGACCCTTGACCCCCTTTGGCTGACCCTTGAGCCAGGTCACAATCCAATTTGGCCCCAGCCAAAACCATTTTGGACCCTTTGTTATTAATAGCTACGGTCAAAGAAAGTCAAAACCCAAGAATACGCGCCTTAAACCACTGTTACTGTAGCACTATCTCTTCCATGCCTGAAACTCCAAAACCAGAGTGGTTTTCACTCCAATTTCAACCCCCCTCCCATTCCATGTCCCCTCCAACTCCTCTACACTCCAAATTCTTTAATTATCTCAACCAAACCTCATTAAAGCTTAAAACTGCCTTGAAGAAAAATTGGCGCCAAAAAGCAATGTGGACGGTTCTGATTAATTTGAGTGATCCAAGGGCTCAAGTGTGGTGGGATAGTTTCAGAGGTCAAAGAGGATTGCTTAAAGTCTATAAAATGGAGAGAGGATGCAATGTATCTATGTATGTAGTGTATTTTTTACGTTTTAATGTCGTTTAAGTATTTTTCAAGTTAAATTGTAATTTAAAATCCTTCAAGCACTCTGTTTAAGTATTTTAATGTATTGTAAAGCTTTTCCAAGTAGCAATTTCAAGTTTTAATCATTTCTCAAGTTTATGCAATTTCTCATATTTATGCAAAATCTCAAGTTGGATCAAATGTTGTTTTCAGTAGTTTGTATGGACTGATTTAGTACACTTAAGCTCCTAGAAAGCTTAAGCAAGCTTTTAGATACATTTAAAATCAGTTTAGTTTCAAAAAGTCAAAAATCACCAAAAATCCCATTAAATACTTGAAAAATAAAAAATCATGGTGAAAGGAACAAAAAGGCTGGAGCAAGGTTGATATTGGATGGCCTTGGTATAGTGCTTCTTGGGAAGCTATAGGAATTGGTTTCAGGTCCTGGTTCTCAATTTTAAGCTTGGAAGCTTTTGTAAGCTCTTTTTGATTATTTTGGCATTTTACTATTATAGTTGTTCTTTAGCTTAAATTTCTGTATCTTTGTGTTAATTAGCTATAGTTAAGTGTGTTTAATCATTGAAATCAAGTGGTTGTTCTTTCAAAGTTTAAGTTAATAAAAACTTAGTTATAACAGTGAAAACTGCTTCTTAATCATTTCTCAGTTACTGTTGTAATAAGGTGTTGTTTAATGTTTCATTAGTTATATAAATAGATTATATAAGGTCTAAAATCAAGTTCATGGTTTTAATTTGTATTTTGCTTTAAAAATCTTCATAACAGTAAGCTTATAGGGGTGTTTGGTTTATTGTGTTTAAAGGTTCTTTGGTCCTTAGCTTTGTTGGAAATCTGTCTAAATAGGTCTAAATAACTTATTTCAATCAAGAAAACAAGTCCTAGTTCAAAGAAAGTCAAAATTTCATTTGATTGTGCCTTATGCAGTCACTGTTGAGATTTCATGAAGCTTGATCATTATTTTGTGTTCAAAAGTTGTTAATCTTGCTACAATCAGTCTTAACACACCTTAATATAACATTATCAGTGCTTAGAATCAGATCAAAAGTCACTTTGGTCAACTTTTTGGTTTTTCTCAAAAAGTCAAAATCTCAATAGGTCGTTTTTGAATAAACTTTGGAATTTCACTAGGGGTTTAATATTAAGATTCAACTTATAAGCTCTGGAGGTATTGTAGTTTAGTTGCTAAAGAAAAATATAAAAATGTTAGTTCTTGGTTTTTCAGCTTTTTGAGTGCTTATTTTACAGCTTTTCTTGGGGTACTTGTCTGCATATCTGTCCTGTGCACAGAATTTGTGCTCATTTTGATAAGCTTGCAGTGAGCTTGTTAGTGCTTCAAATTTTGTGTTCTCTGGTTCCTTGGAAAGCCAACCTGGTCCTCTTGAGTTGTCAAGCTCAAGATTTCATTTTTGAGCTTATTAGCTAGGGCTGCTAAGAGCTTAAAGCTTGTCCCACTTTTGTGAAAAAGTAAAGTGCTTATTAGCTTATTCATAGCTTGTCAGTGTGCTTCTTGGTATCTTTTAGCTTCATTTCTGTTCCTATAGCTTGTTCACATCTACTTTGAGCTTTTGTTTCAGTTGTGACCTTGTTTGAGCTTATTTCTCAAAAATAAGCTTATTTTCATATCTGTTGGTCATAAGCTCATCAAATCAGCTTATTTGTGTTTTGTAAATTTTTTGTCTTTATTAAAGTTTCATATTATTAGTATATAAGTAGTTTTCAAAAATAAAAATCACAAAAACATCAATATAAAAATAGTGATAGCGTTTATTTAAGATTTTTTAGCTTTTTGATTTTTCTTTTCAACTTTTTAATAAGCAAATCTTGTTTTTCTCTTTTTCTTAGGTTTCTGTCATCATATAGGATTTTTAGAAAAAGTTTCAGATTTTTCTCTATCTTTTTAGTATTTTTTATAATTTTAAATAGTTAAAAATAATAAATAATTAGTAATAAATAATTAAAAAGTTTAAAAAATATATTTTCTGTTTTAAAATTAGTTTTATCATATTTTAGATTTTTCTAAGTCTTAATTTTATTTTTCTAGTCTTATTTCATATTTTCTTTTATTTTAGAGTATTATTTAATAGTTAAAAATAGTTTTTAATTAATAATAATTAATTAATTAGTTATAAAAATAATTTTCTTTTTCTATAAATTTTCTTTTATCATTAGGTTTGTAAAAATGTATTTTTCATATTTTTAGGATCTATCTTGTGTAAGTTTCACGTTTTTATTTATACGTTTACGTAATTTTTAATTTAAACGTAAGTTTTAGGTTTTAAACGTTCATCACTTTAAATATAGTGATAGCGTTTATTTAATATCTTTTATCTTTTTAATTTTCTTAATTTGTATTTAAGTCACTTTAATTTATAAACTTTTTCAGTAGTGTAATATTCAATCTAATCCTTTCTGATCGCTATCATTAGTGATCATTCTATCGTCTGAATCAGTGTTGTACACACCATTGAGTCTCCGTGGGACATAACGACCCGGGAATCCCCTGTATTCTCTGATCTTCATTGCATTTGTGTTTAAGCTGTTTTAAGTCTGTTTGACTTGACTGTTTAGCACGGATCAATCTTCACCTCACCTTCCTATGACAGTGATTTTGAGCCAACTGTGACTAATCTTGATACATCTATTGAAGTCAACCCCACTGCTACAAAAAGGATCACCATTGCTCATCCTCAATCTAATATTATTAGTGATCCTCTAGCACCTGTTAGAACTAGAAGGACTGTGACAAGTTCTAAATATGGTCAGGTTGCTTTTCTTTTCTATGTCTCAAACCAACAAAGGGACAATCACACAGACTTTAAGCATTGTCTGTTTGCTTGTTTTCTTTCTCAAGTGGAACCAACTAGTGTTACTCAAGCTCTTGAAGACTCAAGTTGGCTTGAAGCAATGCAAGAAGAGATGCAACAATTCAAAAATCAGCAGGTTTGGATCTTGGTACCACTACCTGATCGTAAGTATGCAATTGGGACAAAATGGATTTTGAAGAATAAAATAGATGCAAGGGGTGTTATGATTAAAAACAAAGCAAGATTAGTGGCTCAGGGGTTCAGGCAAGAGGAAGGAATTGATTATGATGAAGCGTTTGCACCTGTTGCTAGAGTTGAGGCCATTCGAATCTTCTTGGCCTATGCATCTTACATGGGGTTCATGGTATATCAAATGGATGTCAAAGGTGCTTTTCTGTATGGTGAAATAGAAGAGGAGGTATATGTCACTCAACCCAAAGGCTTTGAAGACCCAGATCATCCAAAACATGTTTACAAGGTAGTTAAAGCTCTCTATGGACTACATCAGGCACCAAGAGCATGGTATGCTAGGCTTTCAGCATTTCTGCTGAAGAATGGTTATAGAAGAGGTGCCATTGACAAAACACTTTTCCTCAAGAAGAATTCCACAGATATAATTCTTGTGCAAGTTTATGTGGATGACATTATATTTGGCTCCACTAAAGAAGCTTGGTGCAGGGAGTTTGAGGAGCTGATGAAGGGAGAGTTTCAGATGAGTGCTATGGGGGAGCTTACTTTCTTTTTGGGTCTCCAAGTTAAGCAGAAACCTGATGGTATTTTTATCAGTCAGGATAAATATGTGAGGGACATTTTGAAGAAGTTTGGTATGGAGAATGTCAGAACTGCAACTACACCTTATGAAGCTCCAAAACCAAAGAACAACATTGAACCAGATCCAGCTGTGAATGTTCACTTATACAGATCTATGATTGGTTCATTGATGTATTTAACAGCTTCTAGGCCTGACATTACCTTTGCCGTGAGTGTTTGTTCTAGACATCAAGTCACTCCACTTGTTTCCCATCTGAATGCAGTCAAAAAGATCTTTAAGTACCTCAAAGGCCAACCTAATTTAGGTCTTTGGTACCCAAAAGAGTCTCCTTTTAAGTTGGAAGCATATAGTGATAGTGATTATGCTGGGACAAATCTGGATAGGAGATCCACAACTGGAGGTTGCCAATTCCTTGGAAAAAGATTGATTTCTTGGCAGTGCAAGAAACAAACTATTGTTGCTACCTCATCTACTGAAGCAGAGTATGTTGCTGCTGCCAATTGTTGTGGTCAGGTACTATGGATACAAAATCAATTGTTGGATTATGGGTTTAACTTCATGAACACAACAATTTTTATTGATAATCAAAGTACCATATGCATAGTTAAAAATCCAGTTTTTCATAGTAGAACTAAGCATATTGAAACCAGGCACCACTTTATAAGAGATGCATATGAAAAACATTTGATAAAAGTGGTTAAAATTCACACTGATGATAATGTGGCAGATTTATTGACTAAAGCTTTTGATGGACCTAGGTTTCAACACCTAGTTGTCCATATTGGGATGCTTAACCCTTAACTGCAAAGTTTAAGGGGAGGCATAGGCCTCAGGGGAGGCATATGCCTTAGGGGAGGATTCTTGTTGTAAAATTTGTAAATTATTGTTTATATGTTTGTTTGCTAACACTAACCAGCTAATGTTCTTTTAGTTTTGTTTGTTTTGGTTTGGTTTGTGTGTTTCTCTGTGTCTGTTTTGTAGAATGCATCTATAAGTTGAAGTTCACCAAGTTTGGTTAATTGGAATATGGTCAAGTAAGCTTAAAGCTTGTTTCTACTGAAGAGAAGTACTGAAGTTTAATTATTCATTCATTCAAGAAACAGTTTACAGCTTACAGCTTACAATCAACTTTAAATGAAAATACAAGACCATTTCTATACAAGATCTACCAAACCTATACTAGCTCCTATCATCTATTACAAAAGCTGGTGGATATGCATGACCAGTACGACGAAGAAGCTGAAGATTAAAATGGAAAGGATGGATTGATGAAAACGAAGATGAAGCTGGTGGATATGGTAAATGGATTTGTGATATGAGAAATCTTCGGTTGTTCCATCTACTCGTTCCACCATAAAGCATCACTCCATCTTCCTTTTGCCCTTTCCTTTACCGATATGAGATGAAGCACCAAAACATGGAGCAGGAAGAGCTAACACCACCTCTCTTCTGGCACGTGGCCTTGGTTGAGGTTGAGGTTTTGAAGGTTGGGGGTGTGATGTCCTCTCCTTGTTGAAGAGTGGCTCTAGACGCTCTGTGGAGTTATCAGAACCCCTAGATGAATCACTTGGATTCACTACACTATCATCTTCAGAAGAAGGAAGAAAAGGGGATTTTGATGGTCGAGGTTCATTTTGATGGGGGTAGCGAAACAATGGGTGTGAATCTTCACTTGATGATGATGATGATGAGGAGGAAGTGAGATTTATTACTTCTGGTTTGGTGGACATTGTTAGTGTTGATGATTGAGGAGTTTTTGGAGAAATTAGGGTTTGTGAAGTTAATTGGGGGTAATTGATGTGTGTTAAATGTGCATTGGGACTATCTTATAGGCGGATTCAAGGCTTAATGAAATTTAATGCGAGTTGGGTGGCATAGTAAAACTCAAGATATTTACTGATGATACATAACCACTTGAGTTGTTTCTGCTGATTGACCTCCTTCAGCAGATTGTCCATACTTTCTGCTGAAGTGGTAATTTAAATTTGGTTGAAGTTACGTTACACGTCAGATATGGTCAACAACTTGTTTCGATATTTTTGACCATAAATTGGGTAACTTCTACTAATACCTTATTCGCATATCTTCGCCTAAAATTATTGATTCCCTCTTCACTTGATTTAAAAACACTTCCAGTTGCGTGAATCATAACCCATTCTCAAAATTTCTCACATGGCGCTTCAATTTAAGAAAGATCATAACAAAGTTGCTTTTCTGGGAAAAGCTAAGGGTCATGAATTATATGAACCAATGGTGGATTTCTTGACATGGTCCAAGATTCATTATGCTTTAACACATTCTTCTAATGTGATATATGAATCATTGGTTACACAATTTTGGGCATCTGCTACGAAACGGAGTGACACAGAGATTGTTGCTATGGTTGATGGAACAGAGTATGTTGTGACGGAGGATTTGATAAGGATACAACTTCGTTTGGACGATGAAGATGGGGTTTATCACTCTAATTCCGTGGAAATACTTGCTGGGCTAAGAGCTATTGGATACCAGAGTACGAGGACAGGTATATGGTTCAAGAATAAGCTTTGCCCTATGTGGAGGTTTTTGGTACACACATTGCTTCAGTGCATAAGCAATAAATCAGGAGGATGGGATCAATTTTCTACTCAATTGGGATGTGGTATTGTATGTCTTTCTCAGGGGTTAACTTATAACTTTTCTAGGTTTATTTTTGATAATATGGTTGAAAATATTCAAAGGAAAAAGCATAAGTTTTTAATGTACCCTAGGTTTTTGCAAATGATTTTAGACATAACAACCCATGTCCAAGCCTTTTGTCCCATAGGAGCTCTAACTGCTAAACTGTTTGCTTCAATGAAAACTCATTATGAGGGGGAACATCATCCTTTGCTAGCAGCTATGTTGCCTCAAGGCAATGAGGCTGCTGATGAGGGTAATGTTGTTGGTGATCCACCCTCTTCTAATGTTGCTGCTGGTGGTAATCCATCAGTTACCATTGATGAGGGCCCTTCCACAACTGCTGAAGCATCACATGTTTCTTCTGACCAACCTCCACCTATACCTTCACCTAGACCTAGTCCTAGTCCACCACCTTCTCATGTTACTCCTGATGAGTTTGAGCATGAACTTAATAGACTGGCCACACCTAGTCCAGTTAGGGAGCCATTTGATGAAGGCTCTCCTATCATTGAGCATGTCCATATTTCTCCTGAAAGGTCCAATGAAGCTCCCATTACCACTGAGCAATCTGCTGGTGGAGCTGAGGACCCTATTACACTTACATCTGTATATGCTCTAGTGAACATGTATGTGGCAGAGGTTGCTGATCTCAAAAATGAGCTTGCTGAGGCTAAATCTACTCTTGGTGGTGAGATTGTGGGGTTGAAGAGAAAGGTTCAGGATTTAGAGGAACAACTTGGGCAAAGTAGCAAAAGGAGGTTTCTGGTTTCTTCTGATGAGGAGCAAGAGGATACTCATTTTGGTTCACTTGAAATATTGGTTGATGTGGCTCAAAAGACTCATGTTTCTTCTCCAATTGTTGCTAAATCTTCAAAGAACACTGAACCCATTCAGTTTACTAGAAGAAGGAAAAGAAAGTATTTGAATAAGGATTCCATTGAATCTTCAAAGGAGCCAAGTGTGGTCAATGTTACAACTGCTGATGATCATGTTATTGCAGATGTTCAAATAGAGGATGATGCATCTGAACCTGGTCAAGCTTCATCTGTGCAAGGTCAACCAGATCCTCCACCTTCAGCAGATTATCATGAAGTCTTTGTTGCTGGAAGAAGTTTTAACTTGGATCCTAATGCTGATGTATCTACTACTCTAGTTGAAGACACTCCTCAACATTTTACTTTTGATGCTTTCATGGGTGTTTCTTCTAAAGTTCCTACTGTTGATACTCCTCATGATGATTCTGCTAAGGAATCTACTGATAAAGCGAAAGGAGTAATGATTGATGGCTTGGTTCAGATCTTGTGAGTGAACAGGAAAGGCAAGAACAAGCAAGAATGTTAGCTAAGTATGCAGGTATGCAGAAGAGTCGTGCATTGGCTCAAAAGCTTGATGCTCAGTTTACTACCAATTTGCCTCCTGAGAGACAAAGAGAAATTGATGAAATATCTACTCAGATTACTGATGAGCAATGAGATGCTTATACTCATCAAGCTGCATCCAATCCTACTCTTGCACAAAGTATTTTAGGAGCAGACTTTGATAGTGAGAATTTTGCTGCACAAATGATGGCTCTTGGACAACAAAGGAAGCAAGCTGCAGCTGCAAAGAAGAAAGCCATTGCTGTTCAAAAGGCTCAAGCTAAGCGATAGAGACCACAAAATGCAGCTCAGAAGAGAGCCTATATGAGGAATGTGGTGTATAACCAAAGTATTACTATTTATCAGTCTGGTTTAACAAAGAAGCAAGTTTGGGATTTAGATGATTCTGAGTTGAATAGCAAGTATCATAAGATTATGAAACAGATTACACCATCTTCTAACTTGAAGAGGATTGTTGGTAGTGCAGATGCTCCAAAGGCAAAGAGAACCAAGAAAGTTGAGATTGTGGATTCTTTTGATGTTGTTACGCCAAAGATGAGTTCTCATGGTGTTACTTCTGAGGCATCTACTGAAGCTATACATTCAGCTGAAAGGGTTCACTCTGCTGAACCTCATGTTGTTTCTTCTGAAGCATTACCTAGTGTTGCCTCTGTTGATAAAGAAGGAGCAGAGTTGGGTAAGAAAGCTGAACAAGCAGCTGCTAAAGCTAAGAGGGCCAGAGAGGTGCTTGAGAAAATGTATGCATTGCGTGGTGTTGTTCCAATTACTTCTACTTCTTTCATTCCTGCTAAAGATGTTCTTGATGAATCTGAGAGGGAACCATCTTCTATCTCTATGGGGATTTATATACCAGGTAGGAGGAAGAAAAGGATGTCTAAAAGGAGACACATTTCTATAAGGAGATCTGTGAGATCAGCTTGGACACACACCTCTAGGATTCAAAAGTCTCACAAGGGTAGTTCTTTGGATCTCAAGGCTGCTGATTCAACTTTTATTAAAGAAGGATCTGCTGATGCTTTTCTTGAAGGGTCTCATGGTTTGTTGACTACTTGGACTTTGATTGATGGACAGCTTAACACCATCTTTATGTTGGATAATACTTCTATGAAGTTTAACTTCTTGAAGGACATACTCCATATGGTGGATAGGCAAGATTTGCATACTCTCTATGGCCTAGTCACAAAGCATTATGATAATCATTCACCACAGGGTTCTGGTTTGTACTTGTTGGGTGATCTTCAAGTTCTGTTTGACTCTCATTCTCCAAATGGTAAAGGGTATTCTATTTGGAAGAATTCACATAAGTGGAAGGTTGAGTCGTGGAGATTTTATCCTATGCCATGTGTGCATGTGGTGGAGACAAAGTGTGGGATGACTGTGTGTATGTTCTCTGATAAGCTTTATCCTTTGTTTGTGTCATTGATGGAAAGAATGCTTAGAAAGAAGTTGGAAGTTCCTCCTGATCCAGTTGGGAATGATATGCTTCATGCTGAACAATTGATTGGATTGATTAAGACTCAGCTTTTTCAGCACCAAGGTTCTTCTTGATTGTGTTATGTTGAATTATTTCTTTCTTTATCTATTTGATTCTTTGTTTCTTTGTTTTGTTTTAGTTAAAAAAAATCTATGTATATTCTTGAGTTTGTCTAACTTTTCTTGCAGGTTTGTTGTACATTGTTGATGGTTATCGACTCACCAGCTGTGCCTTGTGTACATCAAAGAGTTGGCTAGTCCAAAGGGTACAGCTTTGGTAAAGACACATCAAATCTGTTGATAGCTGTAATGGTTTGCTCAAAATCATAGGGTCTGCAACTCACCCATGCTTCATTGCTAAGGGTTGTATGGTCATCAATTCACCATGGTTTATTCCTTTTTGGAATCCAAGAATGGCTAGCCCACAAGTATATGGCTTGTGGTAAAGGCAGTGGAATACCATATTGGGTTCTCAATTCACCAAAGGTGATTCTTTCCCCTAAGAATTGACTAGTCCTAAGCAAACGGCTACAGGTAAAGACATCTCAAATCCGTTTTATGGTTGCTGATTTGCTAATAAATCAGATGGTTATCAGTGTACCATAGTTTTCGAACTTAAACATATGGCTTCTCTAGTAGTAATGGCTATTGGTAAAGAGACATCAAATCCATTATTTTCCATGATTCACCTCTCACAGGAGTTAACACACCTGGATGTGATGAGAATAGTATGAAACTAATATGTTTTGATGTATATTTTGTCATTTGTTGCTGCAAAGATCAGGAGTTTCAAAGTTTTGCCATCATAGAGATGTGATTGATTGGTTCTTTGCTGCTGATGTTCGAGTACAATCCTATGATTCTGAAGTATTAAAGATCTATCAAGAAACTGGAACTTAACCTAGTCAAATTCCAGTTTAGGGGAGGATTGTTGGGAATTCTGCTAAGTATGAATTATGCTGAATTTACTGCTGATGGATTCTGCTGAAATGCAAGGATTCTGCTGAAGAAGTAATTCTACTGAAGTATTAAAACCGTGTAGATGGTTTTTGCGGAGATAGATATTCCGCGTATTCTATAGTTAGTTAGGATTTGCATGAGCTTTATTAGGAAGTGATAATGTATATCTTATTTAGTTTTATGTTTATACGTTTCTTGGGAAACGGTTTAGGGTTCCTTGTCTATAAAAGGAACACATTAGTATGAATTATGTACGAGTTGAAAAACAAGTTTTAGTATTATTAAAAGATCCATAGAGGATCAACGAATTCTTCGTTATTTGTGTTATTATTTGTGTTTGATTTCAGCTAAAGAATACAAGTAATTGAGACTTTCTATTAGTGTGTTTGTGATTACATAAGCATTACTAACGATCTACGAGTACTCCAAGATCTATCATGGTCTTAGATTCAACATCTAGCTTATTTATTAGTGATTTGTGATAATTTTTTGCTTGATATACATAGCACGATATAATAAGACAAAGCATACAATTAATAAATTTTCAATGTACTAGCTAGCATGTTATCTGGACTTATGGCCAAATTGAATTGAGTTTGTCCCATATAAATTGCAACATTATAATCTGATTCAAGATGCAAGAGAAAAAGTTTGATTGTTTTATATAGAGGTAAAAGGTAAGAACATCAAAGAAGTTCTAGCAAATGGTGACAATGAAAGTTTGTATGTCAATAACATGTTTAATGACAACGCACGACATGCAACACGTTCCAAGACCTTAGGAACATAACTGGGTTTCAAGTGTTTTTATGGGTGAAAGATGTAATCCATCTCTTTAGATCCTTTGGGACAACTAGCACCATTTAATATTGCAGTACCCGGAACCGATACCCGCGGTTCCGGACCGAACCGAACCGAGAACCGCAAATTGAAATATTTAAGAACCGAGAACCAGACCGCGGTTCTAAAATGCGGTTCGGGTTGGGTCGATTCCGGTTCGATTCTCGGTTCCGGTTTGGTTCTCGGTCCATTTGCTCTTTTTCCGGTACTAGGCTAACCACCGGGTTCTTTCACAGCAAGGTGAACCACACCAACCACAACGTCGCCTACCCTTTATTCGGTACTAGGCTAAGTACCGAGTTCCATTACAATGGAGGAACTACTACCCAACACTACACAACACCTAATTCCAAAGGAGACCAACTCCTTATTACAACACCATCAAGGATATCAACATCCTTGAATATAAACAATCACTATATGTATACCGATGCACCTCATCGATTATACTACCTAGGCATTCTTCACTAATGCCACTTGATTTGATTCCTAGGCATCCTTCACTAATGCCTTTGACACAACGCTTGACACCTTTCACTAATGCCTTCGTCTTGACACCTTTAGCATTCTTCACTAATGCTTTTGACACGGACGTTAAACACCTTTCACTAATGCTCTCGTCTTGATTCTTTCGGCATCCTTCACTAATGCCTTCAACACAACACATCTGCGGAGGAAGAAAGAACTATCAACAAGAGAACCTCAGTAGTCTTGATGATGACGAAGCATGGCAACTCATGGACTTGAGCTTGCTCGACTTCAAGAAGTGGTGATCTCGCCTTTAAGAGGAACCTAGAGAATCACACAAAAACAAAAGACAAACTACATAGAAAGATCTCTTAGGATAAGTGGTTAGAGAGTTACAATACTTGGGGAAAGTATGTGTAAGAGTGGCAAGCCAAAAGGAAGAAATGGCTCACTATTTATAGAGGAGAAATGCTTACTGCTCCCCGGATCCCACGGATCCCTCCCACAAGGGATCCGTCTAGTGTAAAACTAGGGATCCGTGGGACACTCCTCTTTGCCCATGGGTATTTTGGTTATGGGTCATGTCATGGGTTATGGGTTGATCCATGGGTATTATATTAGATACAATGTACCTAATAGGTGCAATGCACCTAGTCAAATGGGTATGGGTCAATACCATGGGTTATGGATGTGATCCATGGGTTGTAGTTTTTACCCATTATAATACATACTAGTTATGTACATATTTACCCAATATGTAAACACTAGTTGTATTACATATGTATTACTAAATCATAAAATCACTTATACTTGTTTTAGTGTTTTATGTGAAAACGTTAAGTGTGTTAGAAAACTATTGGCTCAAACTATTTACGTATTTTATTTGTTTCGTTAAAATGATTTTACGTTTTTTATCGACAAAACACTAGAAGATCGTAAAATATAAATAATCGTTTTTACGACTTATTTGTATTAACAGATTTGTAAGTTCTAACATAAGTGGTTTATAAAGAGAAGGATTTGGTAAGTGAATTAAAGCTTAAACCACTAAGAACCCTTCAAATTGCAATGATTTGAATGCACAAGATTGAACTACAGAGTTGTACTGATCTAGGAAGTCATTTAAGACAACGTGGAGTGTTCAAATTAGCAAAGAATGCTTGAAATGATTGTCTTAAGTAGGAATGGTTTAGTCTGTGCAGCCGGTTCCAACGGATCCCTCACACGAGGGATTCGTCTAGGCTAAACCTAGGGATCCGGCTCTCAGGAGCCAAGGAGAAGAAATATGAGGTTTTAGTAAGGCCTAGTACCTACATATCTTGAGTGTTTCAGTCTTCTCAAGTGTCTTAAATGATATGAGACTTAAATGATCAAGTGTAATGAGCGAGGGTAGCTAATGATGACTTTTATGGAAAGAAACGGGGTTTTATGAACACCAATGGGTGATCAAGGATGACACAATTTTGAGGGTGTCAAGTGGAGTCAAATGATCCTAGATATAAAATGATCCTAGTTTTTAGACCACATTAAGATCAAGATGACTAAAATCAATTTACTAAAATTGAGAGAAATATCAAACTAAGTGTCTTAAGATGAGAGGAACAATGTGTGAACATTGGAGCGGAAATATGGTGAGTTTTGAAGAAATGATAAATAAAAAATACCATGAATGTGGTCTTAACTTATCCATGAGTGAATGTGAGATCAACTGAGCTTGAGGAAGACTTAAGTGATCCTAATGTATCATGTCTTACTGGTCTAATAAGGTCTGGAGGGTTGGATTGATGTGAGGGTGATAAAATAGCTTTTCTGTTTTCCCGGATCCCACAGATCCTTCACTTGAGGGATCCGGCTAGTTATAAGCCAGGGATCCGGCATCTGGGACAAATTACTCAACAGTGAGCATGCAATATTTTTTTCTAGGTGTCGACTTATGAAACTAATGATTTCTACTGGAAATATACATATATACAAGTAAAAGCACAAAAAGCATATCACATAAAAACAACCTATGGGTGAGCAAACACGATAAAGACTATATATTAGAATGAAAACAACTAAGTAAGTCTTGCACAAAGTTATGAGCATACATTGTTTTGACAATCACAAAACCTCTAAAATAACCATAAAGAAAGTCATGGAGCACAATGTCTCTTTCGTAAATCTCTTCACTTCTTCTTCTTTCCCGAATTCATGATGAAATGAGTTAGACACTTGAACATCCCTTTCGTTTGCTTGAATTCTTCAGATTCATTTGGAAGAGTGGGAAGTTGTTCATTGTAAGTCATGGGGTCGATTTGATAATTAGAAATAGGATCGACTTCAACTTCTTCATCTTCATCCGAAGAGTCCGCGAGAGCGCGAGGCCTTTTCCAATTGATCATGAACCATTTGGGGGGTTGTTTGGTATGAGGTACCATAACATGGTCAGCAAGAAAGTGATCATCGGTAATTGAGGTAGGTTGCATTGCACTAACATACTCATGGAGTCGTGTTAGGAGCACACCATAAGGAAGAACCATTTTGTCGATTTTGAACACACCTACCATTCTTTTAACCATGTAATAGGCGAGATTAAAAGGCTTTTGGTGAATGAGACAATAGATCATTTGGATAAGGCACGCATTGCGATGGTCTTTGTTTCCAACCAAGAAAATGACATTTTCTCTAAGGATTTCTCCCACTTTTTGTAAGTGGGAAACATGTCAAAGAGTTCCATTTGATACGGATCAAGATGGATGAGTTCTTTGTTGTGGTTGTAATGAGATTGGTCGACTATGTTTTTGAAGATGGTGTCTCGAACAAGTATGGGTTCGTCAAGTGGAGTGTGATAAATAGCTTTAGGGTCTAGTGCGAAGGATTGAGTAGCTTTGGAAAACATACAAATTCCTTCACATGGTATGGGAAGGATTTGTACGAATGTGTTGAGGGGTAAGGTGATGCTTTGGTTGTTTATAATAAAAGCGATTGAAATACTTTCATCATTGTTACAGACAATCCTAACACTTTTGTAAAATTCAAAGATGAAGACCGGACAAATTTGTTCATCAATTTCTAGGAGACAATCAAAGTTGATTTTGGAAAAGACTTGGTGAATGTTGGTGTTTTCAAGGAAACATTCCTTAACTACACGACCTTCGTGGATAAGTCATTTTTGGAGCATTTTGAAGGTTTTGCGATCACTTTTTGATAGCCCTTCTTTGCGATAGTATCTAGGAAGGTTGTGAACGGTGTCATGATGATATTGTTGGGTAGCTTTAGGCATGTGTGATCCTAGAGAAAAAATATTCCAATTAGGTAAAATTTGTCAAGATGGGTTTATGAGTTTATCTTGTATTAACAATGCCGTTTTGAAAATCCTTGATTATGTAGAGCCTTTTTGTATTAAAACAATTTTGCAATAAACAAGTTCCCAATTGGTGATATAAAGAAAATTAAAATCAATTAAAAGATTTTAAAAAATAAACCCTAGGATGAAGATGATGATGAATAGACAAAATAAGTGTAATTACTTACAATGATGTTTAGGATTCAGATGCTTGAGAGTATGGATCCCTAGGATGTTGTGAGCTGAGATTAGGTCGTTCTATGTTTTAGGAAGAGGGAAAATGGATTGTTTTTGGTTTAAACAGAAACGAGTCTCATGTTGTCTGTTTACACGGTTCCCCCGGATCCCTTGTTTGAGGGATCCAGCTAGTACAACTTTAGGGATTCGGCACTTGATAAGGATTTAAAAGGCAAACTTTTGAGGGGTCATTTAAGCCCTTAATCGACCACTTTTATATCCGTTACTGCTTAATTTTGTTCCTTTTCACTTTTTAGGTCTCTTAAAGGCAAATTGCTGGAATGACACTTATTCGGACGAAAAGGCGTGAATATATGAAGAAAATGGCCAAGTCAAGATCAAGACACTCAAGCTGCTGAAATTGAAGGTGACGGCGTCACAGTTAGAGGGCGACGCCGTCGCAACGTGCTTCAAATTTGTGACGGCTCAGTAGCGAAATTGCTATTTTATACCCGACGGCTTCAGGTTTTAAAGAGTAGGGCGTTACAACTCAGACAACCTAGATTCAGATCCTGACGACATCAGAAGATGCAGCCGACTGTCACAGCCATAAGGTGACGCCGTCACAAGGTTGACGTGGTCAAGACAAAACCCTAATGGCGGCGATCCGACGGCGTCACATTTAAAGAGTGACGCCGTCGCAAGTTGTAACTCTATATATATAATTCGAATTTTCAGACTTTTGGAGAGGTAGTTTTGTAGAGTAAAACCTAATAATGATTTTTGGCTGTCTTGGGTAGTATCTTAGGGTTCTCATACCATATTTTACAACAAGATATGTAATTTACTTCATTGATTTAATTATGTCTTCAATTGTTTGTGTGTATGCTTGCATGTTTTCCATGTCCGGCTAATTTACTTGTGTGTTTGCTTAGATCTATGAAACCTAGATATTGAATATTGATTGGTTGTCTTTTATCTTAATTGTAATTGACCTAGGATTGCGATAGGTCGTTCGTTGTGTTTTTAATGCTTGAGTAATCTTTGTGAACATTAGTTTATAATCGCCTAGAGTTATTGTAGGCTAAACATCCAAAGATAACCTTAGAGTTAGTTTATGAATCCTAGAGATTTCGTAGGCAATAACCTTAAGGTAGTCTCAAAAAGTTAGGGAAAAACACATACCCAACGCATTAAGAATAAGGACGTGACAATTCAACCATCAATAGGAGATAATTAGGGAGTAGTAGCATCTAGGTAAACACATCTTTAATCATCATACGAGCACACATCAATTAGACATAGACTACCCCTTAGCTTTGATAATTAGATAATTAGAATAGTAGAGTAATCGGTAGAAATACCAACCCCCCAAATCCAATACCCCGAGATTCGTACCTTTCTATTTTCTAAAAAATATAAAAAAGATAAAAAACAATCTTCCTCAACCCCAACCTTAGCGTAGTAATTTCTCACTAGCATTCTTATTACCCTAGAGAACGATATCAATCCTGAGGCTTACCCTAATACTACACTACAACGATTAAGTTCACTGCCTAGGTGGTTGAAAAACTTGCTCGAAAAAAAGGAAGTTTCGTTTGAGACCCCGAACGCGCGTTGTACGCGTATCAAGTTTTTGGCGCCGCTGTCGGGGAATAGAATAGCTAGTTAGATTTCCCCCTCGTTTAGGTTCCCATTCTTGATTCCTATCAAGTAAGATTTTTTCTCGTTTTTTAGCTCCTCTTATTCTATCCCCCTTCTTCGTGACCTTTGTTAGTAATCCCATCACTTTTCATCATGGAAGGTGATTATCAACCCCCACTCATCAACCCACCACCAAATGACCCACCAAGAGGCCGTACTCTTGGTGAATACTCAAGACCAAGCCACCTAGGCTATAGGAACACCATTGAGCTTCCCGACCAAGCCCAAACTACGGCCCTTCGATCCGACACCATCCGGTTGGTGCAAAACGGATGTGCATTCCATGGACTTCGTTCCGAAGATCCTAATCAGCATCTTAAGGAATTCCTTAAAATCGTCGATTCCATCGACCTCGATGCTACTACTCGGGAGACCACGCGCTTGCGTCTCTTCCAATTCTCTCTACGGGACCAAGCTAGTAATTAGCTTGAGCGACTTTCCGCCGGCTCCATCTCAAGTTGGGATGATCTCACCTCTCGTTTCCTTGCCCAATTTTTCCCACCGGGGAGAACTACTAAGCTTAGACGAGACATCTTGACGTTCCAACAACTTCAAAGCGAGTCTCTCTACGGGGCGTGGACCCGATTCAAGGACTTGCTCCATAAAGTCCCTCATCATGGCATTGATCTTTGGCTTCAAGTCCAAATCTTCTATGACCATACCAATTTCATCACAAGGCGATCCATTGATCGAGCCGCCGGTGGAAGGCTTAGCAACTCCAACGTAGAAGAATCATGGGATATCCTAGAAGAGCTTGCCAATCAAAGCAACGAAAATTGGAGTGAATCCCATGAAACCCCCGTTAAAGTGGTTAATGCCATATCGATTCCTCACGAGTCTTCCAACCTCACTGAAGAGCCAATGAGAGCTCTTGAGAGAAGAATCGATTATCTAATTGAGAGGCAAAGGAGAGCTCATGAACCAACCCCTTGAGCAATGGTTAGTTCTGCTAACTCCGCCAACCACCCAACACCTTTCTCTGAATCACCAAGCCGTGAGCAAAATCTTAATTCCGAATGGCGCTTCCGTTCTACTTCTCCAATACCACTCTCACCAAGTTTTAAGGAACAAATGAGAGAGTACATGGCAGCCCATACCGAAAGATTAGAAAAATTTGAAGAGGAGGTTTATAGGCAAAGAGAGGAAATGCAGGCAAAAATGACGGAGATGATGAACTTGGTAAAAGAGTATACTAAGACGAAGGTTCCAGAGAAGGTGCTAGTAAGAGGCGATGATCACTCCCCCCACTTCGTTTGTTAATGCCATCTCCATTGTACCTGAGGAAGATGGAATAGTTGAAAAGAATGAGGAGGCTGTAACCAATGATGAACATGAGACCATTGAATTAATAAAAAAAATTGTTAACCAAGTGAACAACTTTAGGTACAACGAGGTTCTTAGGAAATCCCTAGAAGGAGAAATAACAGAAAAAGAGTATGACACCATGCCTATGGGACCCATGTATGAGCTGGTTCTAAAAAAACCAGTAACGAAAAAATGAGAAACCACGGGGAACTTCGTAATACCATGTAGCATTGGTGACATTGATAATATAAATGCCTTAGCCGATCAAGGATCTGATGTAAACATAATGCCGCTATCAGTCTATAATAAGTTAACTAAGGAAGAGCCAACCAAGACCAATCTTAGACTTTCCTTGGCAAATCACACATATGTCTACCCCATGGGAATAGCGGAGGATGTCTTAATTGAAGTGGCCAATATTGTCTATCCGGTGGACTTCGTGATCATAGACATTGAGGAAGATAGAAATATGCCACTCATTCTTGGAACACCTTTTTTGGCCACTGCCAAAGCAACCATCAAATGCGGCGAGGGTATCATGATACTCAAAAGTGGCAAGGGATACGCTAGGATACCTATTGTTCCAAGATATCCTTTGAAGATAATGGAGAAGATTACTGATGAGAATCCACAGGTCCCTAACAATACGGTTAGAAGGAAAATTAACGGGGAAAAAGGGCTTAAAAACTTCATGGTTCAAGGGCTACATGCGACATTGTGGAAACGCGATAAAAAGTTAGGAAATAATCCTACCTCAATACCACAAACTCAAAAGAACCCTAAGGAATTCTTGAATGGAGAAAATGTGCTTTTGTATAAATCGAGAATAAGAGCATTAAGAGGAAGAAATAAGCCAAGATGGTTTGGGCCTTATACGGTGAAAGAAACTAATCTAAAAAATAAAACCGTTATCATAATAGACAACGTTTGGAAGGAGTCCACAGTAAGCATGCAAAATCTACAACCATTTATGAAGGCATAGTAAATGAAAAAAATGATGGTAATGAAGTCACGTAGGGACACGACTTCGAGTCTAGCTACAAGACTCATGAATAAAGAAAAGCGTTTCGTGGGAGGCAACCCATGCTTAATTGTTTGCTTGTTTGTGTGTCGTATATCTTTTATTGATTGTTTATTCTAATGTTTGAATTTGTGAAAATGCTTTATTTTGTCTTTAACCTCGTCTTAATTACATATAAAGGTATTTTACAAAAAGGATAAGTGTAGGGAGGATTACACACGTTTTTAAAAAGAACGTGAACATGAGAATTAAGATTATTAAAAAGATATACATGTGTGTTTGTTAGAGTCAAATGCTTGTATCGAGTCATAATGGATGTTTTGCAGAAATTTTTTCCAGATTCTAAAGATATAAATTTTCTAGAATTTTTTCCAGAAAATCGCATACCAGTTTCTGTCAGGATAACCTGACGGCGTCAGAAGGAACAGAAACAGCTTATAACTTTTTCTCGTTTTATGTGCTACTTATAAATTTTTGGAATTTCTCAGGTCTTAATTTTCCAGAAAATCTGTAAACATCCATTCCACAAGCATTATATCCTAGTTTAGTAGAGTCATATATAGTGTTACCGCCGATTTTACGCAAAGGTTTCGTTTGTTTTCTTCAAGTGTGCAGGTTTTATTTATCAAGAAGAAGATACATAAGATTGGATGGAGCTTTTCACGCATACATTCTTCTTGAAGAAGAATTTAACCACTACTTCACACGGATCCTACCGAGCTAATCAGGGGAGTATTAGTTTCCTTCGTTTTTAATTACCTTCCATTATCATAAGTTTGATACTTTCGGGGAACATTGGGGACAATGTTCAGTTTAAGTGTAGGGAGGGAAAATAAAACAGGAACTTTGAAACTATGTTTATCCTTGACTATTTGCCTTGTCTAATATCATTTGTGTAATAAACGATGAGAAATATCGGTTAGGGTAATTTTGGCACCAAATTTAAAATTTTTCATGACATATAGGAGTGGGCCGTTAGTCTTAATAAAGCGTCTCATGGATAGGAAGTTATATGACTAGCACAAAACCCTTTACCACTCAAATTCCACCCCAAAATGTGAGGATCGCCTTTAGATTTGTAGGAATTAAAGCATTCATCTTTAATGCTTCAAGAGTGTACCAGTAGTATAATAGATTCTAGAACTTGTTTTGTGATGCATTCCGAGATCGCTAGTGAAACTACACTTGTGTAGTTAGGAATAACTAAATGATAAGAGGCATTAGGATAACCCTTGTCTGATACCTGTATTATAATTACTCCTTCCACATCGGTTGAGTAATTCCCCCACACCCTTGCGTTGTACTCATCTTTAGTACACGATACCCATAGTTAACCCCTCAGAGCCTATCCTTTTCGCGGTTCTCATGATGTTTTAGTTTTCTGGAATATCAATGAAAAGCATTGTTTACAATCCACCCCCAAATGTACACCTAAATCGCCTTACCCTACCTTGTATGCACTCACTTTTAGTGCATTATTTTTATCATATTAAACCATTAGTTCAATTATCTAGTTGCTTGCATAAGTTGCTAAGTCGAGTCATATCCTTTGTACACAGTTTTGGGACGATTGGGACTCATGGGAAAAGTTAAATTTTATGAAGTGACGGGAAGGAACGTTAAATTCAAATTCCCTTTATTTACGTAATAATGTACTTCTAGTGTTTTGATCTTTTCAATTCGGGTCAAATTAGTGTTAGAGTAATAAAAACTCAAGTGTAGGGATGTGCCTATAAATCCATATTATTTTGATGTTATCGTAGAGGATGGTAGAGTAAAAGTGTATGGAAAAAAATGAAAAAATGAAAAAACATACGGGCTACCATCCTACATCAATTTTTAAATTTATATTTCTTTTTTGTTTCAAGTTATCTAGAGTTTAGAGTGTCGAGTCTTGGCTTAACAACGCCATGCTTCTCATGCTTGTAACATAAAGATTTTTGACTTGCCACCACTAAATCGCCTATCCCACTAAACCCTTTGTTTCCCTACCGTAAGCCTAACATTACAACCCTTTAAAAGACCTCTTGGATAGTTTTTCCTAGGTGCTTACGCCAAAGCGATGGAGGTTTGATCTAGTCTCAAGCCTATGGTAATCTATGTACTATGTCCGGTTAATGAGTGTTTATCTTCCATTTCCAACTTGATATATTTCATATACACCCGAGAGATGAGAGTATCCAAATACCACTTGTGAGGTGCTAGTAGGTAATTTTCGTGCTAGTTATGACTTTTACGGGGCTTATACTTGTTGTGAATTGTTCTAAACTAATGCTTCATGACCCCTAACTTATAAATTAATTGGCCAAAAGCACATTTGCTTGAGGACAAGCAAATACCAAGTGTAGGGATATTTGATAAGGATTTAAAAGGTACACTTTTGAGGGGTCGTTTAAGCCCTTAATGGACCACTTTTATATCCGTTACTGCTTAATTTCGTTCCTTTTCACTTTTTAGGTCTCTTGAAGGCAAATTGCTGGAATGACACTTATTCGGACAAAAAGGCGTGAATATATGAAGAAAATGGACAAGTCAAGATCAAGACACTCAAGCTGCTGAAATTGAAGGTGACGGAGTCACAGTTAGAGGGCGACGCCGTCGCAACGTGCTCCAAATTTGTGACGGCTCAGTAGCGAAATTGCTATTTTGTACCCGACGGTGTCAGGTTTTAAAGAGTAGGGCGTCACAACTCAGACGGCCTAGATTCAGATCCCGACGGCGTCAGAAGATGAAGCAGACGGCGTAACAACTATAAGGTGACGCCGTCACAAGGTTGATGTGGTCAAGACGAAATCCTAATGGCGGCGATCCGACGACGTCACATTTAAATAGTGACGCCGTCGCAAGTTGTAACTCTATATATATAATTCGAATTTTCAGACTTTTGGAGAGGTAGTTTTGTGGAGTAAAACCTAATAACGATTTTTGGCTGTCTTGGGCAGTATCTTAGGGTTCTCATACCCTATTTTACAACAAGATAAGTAATTTACTTCTACTTCATTGATTCAATTATATCTTCAATTGTTTGTATGTATGCTTGCATGTTTTCCATGTCCGACTAATTTACTTGTGTGTTTGCTTAGATCTATGAAACCTAAATATTGAATATTGATTGGTTGTCTCTTATCTTAATTGTAATTGACCTAGGATTGCGATAGGTCATTCGTTGTGTTTTTAATGCTTGAGTAATCTTTGTGAACATTAGTTTATAATCGCCTAGAGTTATTGTAGGCTAAACATCCAAAGATAACCTTAGAGTTAGTTTATGAATCCTAGAGATTTCGTAGGCAATAACCTTAAGGTAGTCTCAAAGAGTTAGGGAAAAAAGCATATCCTACGACCTTAGAAGACACAACGCGTTAAGAATAAGGACGTGACAATTCAACCATCAATAGGAGATAACTAGGGAGTAGTAGCATCTAGGTAAAAACATCTTTAATCATCATACGAGCACACATCAATTAGACATAGACTACCCCTTAACTTAGTTAATTAGATAATTAGAATAGTAGAGTAATCGGTAGAAATACCAACCCCCCAAATTCAATACCCCGAGATTCGTACATTTCTATTTTCTAAAAAATATAAAAAAAGATAAAAAAAAATAATCTTCCTCAACCCCAACCTTAGCGTAGTAATTTCTCACTAGCATTCCTATTCCCCTAGAGAACGATATCAATCTCGAGGCTTACCCTAATACTACACTACAACGATTAGGTTCACTGCCTAGGTGGTTGAAAAACTTGCTCGAAGAAAAGGATGTTTCCTTTGACCCCGAATGCGCGTTCTACGCGTATCAGCACTGCAGACAATTAATGGAGTGATTTGGATTATTCTTTCATTTGTAATAAGTTATACAATAACTTATTTTTGAGAAGAACTTGTAGAATGAGATGATGAACATATTCCTATTTGTATAGACGTTTAGCTAAAATGTTTTGAAAGAAAGGAAAATTGTTTATCGAATGATGGTGAATCAAGATTTAACTATCAATGATCTATTTTGTGATGACGGCGTAGGTTTGGCGAACTTACACGTTTTTAAGAGAATCATAGAGGAATACTATTCCCGATGATGTGTTAAGATGGAAAGTAGTGAAGAGACACTTTTTAGAGACTTGTGACCTTAATGTTAAGAGCCTAATTCATATAGTGTTATATATATGCACGGTTTTTATAAAGCTTTATTATGAGAAAGAAAGAAAAAATATACAACATCATTTTATCCACATACGGTTACTACATGTATAGATCAACTAGTTGTGATTAAGAAAACATACCTTTATCTTATTCTCTTTTTATGGATTTTAGAAACCATAGACCCGAAATATTTATGAACTTTTAAAGTAATCAATTGTACTTTGTGAAAGTAAGTTGTGATTACTCTTGGGTTCTTCCTTGGATGTTTGACTTCATTTCTCTTTGGATAAAACGAAGTCATTGAAAGAATCCTAGCATGAAGATTTCTTAAAAAGAAAGATGTTAGAATGATCTATCACTATCCAACATTTTGATAAATTTACATATTTCTAAAACATGAATTTTGTTTTAGGAAATTTCCATCTTTGTAGTTTTCAGACATACATGGATCGTATCAAGTTTTTAAAGTACAATATACTTTATGAAACTTGGTAACGAAGCTCTGATGCCAATTGTAGAAAACTAAAATGGGGGGGGGGGGTTTGAATAATTTTACCTATTAAAACTTCGTTTTAAAGTATTTAGATCGACTTATGTCAATCTATTTAATGTGTGTGTTGGATAATGATAGATAAACATATAAGTAAGTAATGTAAAGATAAAGAGTAAAAGAACACAAAACCACAACACGAGTATTTATAGTACCGAGTTCCATTACAAAGGAGGAACTACTACCCAACACTACACCACAACACAACTACCCTAAAGGAGACACACTCCTTGTTACAACACTAAAAGGATATCAATACCTTTAACCCAAATGTTGGGAATTATGTGAAGTATGGATTATGCTGACATTTATGCTGAATGGATTCTACTGAAGTATAATGGATTCTGCCGAAGACATAATCATGCTGAAGTTATTTAGTTATTAGTTGTTTCTGCGGAGATAGTATTCCGTATATTTTAGAATAGTTAGGATATGCATGAGCATTATTAGGAAGTGATTGTGTATATCTTATTTAGTTTTATGTTTCTTTGTGAACAAGTTAGGGTTCCTTGTCTATAAAAGGAACACAATAGAATGAGTTATGTATTAGACGTTTACAAGTTATTAATATAACGATCCATAGAGGATCAAAGAGTTCTTAGTTATCGGTGCTTTATACTTGTGTTTATATTCCGCTAAAGAATACAAGTTGTAGAGATTTTCTTTTAGTTTGTTTGTGATTACATAAGCAATACTAACGATCTACGAAGCTCAAGATCTATCAAGATCTGTCTAGTTTTCAACAAGTGGTATCAGAGCCTCGTGAGAGTCTCTACGATACTAAGAACAGGTTTTTCTAAACACCCTTACAACCAAACCAAAAATCACCATGCCTGGATCAGACGTTGATATTGAAATCACCAACAACCAAAACTCCACACAAATGCAACAACTAAGTCTCTCGAACAGTAATGCTAAGTTTCCTTATCTTAAAAGGGAGGAATATGATCTTTGGGCAATGAAGATGCAAAACTGGATCTCCAACATTGATTGGAATCTATGGGAGATAGTTAGGAAGGGAAACAGCTTGAAGAGAACTACCAATGATGCTGATGGCAAAATTATTTTTGTTCCTCCCAAATCTGCTAAAGAAATACTGGCGGTTCAGAGAGAAACCAAAGTTAAGACAATTCTTCTTCAACCTATTCCTGAGGATCACTTGAGTGACTTTCACTTCATGAATGATGCTAAGGACATATGGTTAACAATAAAGGCGAAGTTCGGTGGGAATGAGGAGTCTAGGAGAATGAAAAAGTCGATGCTGAGACAACAGTTTCAAGATTTTCAAATCTCCGAAAAGGAAGGAATTCACAAGGGCTATGACAAGTTTCACAAGATTTTAAGTCAGTTAAATCAGCTGCACGCAAAGCCAGATAATGATGATTGTAATTCTAAGTTCTTGAGGTCTTTACCTCAATCCTGGCTACAAGTGAGCATTGCTTTAAAAGCTAAAGGTGGTCTGGATATGCTTACTTTTGATGAGCTGTATAACAAACTTAAAGCTCTTGAACATGATGTGAGAAGTCCTTTTCGTTCATCATCTACTACTAGTCACACAACATTTGTAGGAGCCTCCACCCCAAAGATGAGTTATGGTCCAAGTCCAACTTACTCATCATCATCTTATTCTACTCCTTCATCAAGCTCTCACTCTAAATCTAGTGGTATAATGGAAGATGTGCTTGGATCCTTCTTTGCTGATTATGATCCTCAGCAGGAACTTGCATATGAGGATTTAGATCAAATTGACCCACTGGAGATGGAGGAGATGAAGTTGAAATGGCAAGTGGCTATGCTATCCATGGAAGTCAAGTGTTTTACATGTCAACAGATGGGTCACTTCTCCAGAGAGTGCAAGGATAGGAAAGCTGGTGATGAGGTGAGATACTCTTCCTATCAGCAGAATCAGAGGGAAGCTGGAAACTCAAAGCCTGGATCGTCAGCTGCTCTAGTTACTATGGATGCTAATGTAGACTGGAAGCTGCATGATCAGGAGAATGATGACAGTTCTGGTGCTGACAATATTGGGTTGCTGGCTAGCTGTACTTCAAAGGATAGGCATGATCAGATTGCCTTGATGGGCATCTCTCAGGTACAAAACTGTTTGTTTGGTTGTAGTGAGCGTTATAATGAACTCAAAGAAGCTTATGATATTTTGAAACCTAAATATAATGAATGCTATGTGGAAGTTGAAGCTTATAAACATGCTTTAAAAACACTAGAAAGACAAAAGGTTTGGTTTCAGAATAATCAAATAACTTATGATGAGAAGATAGGTGTATTAGAAAGGGATCTCGAATGTTCTAAAAATGAGTTAAAAAGATCTGAGAAGTTAAGAGCAGATGTAGTGTCAGAAAATTTAGAGCTAAAAGAGAAACTTAATGAGGAAATTGCTAGGCATAAAGAATGGTTATCAAATGGAAACAAGTTAGCTAGTCACATCTATGCTAGTCAAACTCCAAATACTTCTATAGGTTTAGGCTTTAAGAAGTATGTAGGGTTAGAAGCTAGGGATGACACACGCAAATCTACACCAGCAGGCCTAGCTAATTTTGTGAAAGAAGGTGACCTACATGCTGTACGTGGACCTATTAGAGGTGAGCACATGCCCATTGACCTTTCCATTACTGTTGACTTTGATGGATCACACCATCTATATGGCAAAAAGTCAAAAGACTTGCCAGACCCTGATACTTCTTCTAATGACTTTGTCTCTTGTGTTAACAGTGACAAGTCCTCCGACCAAGGGTCTACAGAGTGTGATTCAAATGACAAGTCTGACCTTCCCAAGTCTTCACCCCTGCCTGCACCCAAGACTACCAATAAGCATGTCAGAGTTGCTGCCAAGGAATCCACTTCCAAGACAGTTGCTTCTGAAGACTTGCTTTTTAATTCTTTGCATAATAATTCTGTTAAAAACAATTCTTTTCATGGTTTTGGTTTGAATACTTCTGCTTGTAATAGAACATCTTTTGGTTTGAATAAATCTTCTAAACAGAAGACATGTTTTGTGTGTGGAAGTAAATTTCATTTAATTAAGGATTGTGATTATCATGAGCAAAGGATGGGTAGGTGTGATGATTCTAGGAAATCTATACCAATGTGGAATAATGTTAATAGTATACCACCTTATGTTCCACAAGCAACTTATACCAATTCTCCTTCTTATTGGAGAAGTTCAGTTGCTAGACCATTTGTTCAACCCACAAGTTCATATTTTAATCATGGTTATTGGCCTGGATATGTTGACTCTATGAATGCTGGGAAAGGGTATTGGGATACTGCTGTCAAGTCCTCAGCAGGTTGTTCTTGGAAAACAAAGGGACCCAAATTTCAATGGAAACCCAAGAACAATAGTGGATCTTATACATCTGCATGGGATCACTCATATGATCCACAAGGTAGGTTCAAGTCAGCAATGACTTGAGCCTCGAGAGTGTACTAATATTTTGTATATATTTTTTTGTTGTTGTTGTAGGATCATCCTCTTAAGCATAAAGATGTTGGCATTGTTGATAGTGGTTGCTCAAGAAGTATGTCAGGAAACAGAGATATGATGCAAAACTTTGTACCCATTGAAGGAGGAGGCAATGTGACCTTTGGAGGAAGTGATGGAAGAATTACTGGAAAAGGGACCATCAAAACACCTCAACTGGATTTTGAGAATGTATACTATGTCAAGTAACTCCAAAACTTCAATTTGTTCTCAGTCTTACAAATCTGTGACACCAAGAACAAAGTACTCTTCACAGAGGATGAATGTCTTGTGCTATCTAAAGACTTCAAACTTCCAGAAGAAACTTCAATTCTGCTGAAAGTTCCTCGAAATCACAATCTCTATACATTCAACTTAACTGATGTTAAACCAGAAGGTGACTTAACTTGTTTGGTGGCTAAAGCATCCTTGGATGAGTCTACCAAATGGCATAGGAGGATGGCCCATGTCAACTTCAAGACCATAAACAAGCTCTCTAAACTGGGTCTTGTTGAAGGTCTTCCTTCCAAAGTCTTCACAAATGATCATAATTGTGTTGCCTGCAACAAAGGAAAGCAACACAGAGCCTCATTCAAAGTTGTTACTGCTGTGAGCATTATTTTTGAACCTTTTCAGCTGCTTCATATGGATCTGTTTGGTCCAACTCAAGTTAGAAGCATTGATCAAAAGTATTTTTGTCTGCTTATCACTGATGGTTATAGCAAATTTTGTTGGGTATTCTTTCTAAGGACCAAAGATGAAACATCTCCAGTGTTGAAAGACTTCATTACCCTTATTGAAAATCAGTTGAACAAAAAGGTTAAAGGAATTCGGTGTGATAATGGGACAGAGTTCAAGAATGCTATACTTATAGAACTCTGTAGGTCAAAAGGGATAAAAAGGGACTACAGTACTCCAAGAACCCCACAACAAAATGGGGTGGCAGAAAGAAAAAATAAGACCTTAATAGAAGCTGCAAGATCAATGCTGGCAGACTCTAAGCTACCCACCATGTTTTGGACTAAAGCTGTTGGCACAACTTGTTATGTACTGAATAGAGTGTCCGTTACTATACCACACTTCAAAACACCATATGAACTTCTCTATGGGAAAGTTCCTGCTATTCATTACCTTAAACCTTTTGGCTGTCAAGTGACCATTCTGAATACAAGTGATCCACTGGGCAAATTTGATGAGAAAGCTGATGATGGTTATATTGTGGGATATTCTGCTCATAGTAAGGCTTACAGGGTTTACAATTTATCTGCTAAAAAGATTGAGGAGACTTTGAACCTGAGATTTCTAGAAGACAAGCCTAATGTTTAAGGACAAGGTCATGTTTGGTCTTTTGATCTTGATTACTTAACTGATTATTTAGGTTACTCTAGACATTTGGCTAACCAACATTCAGGTACTCAAGAGTCTCCAACTAACAGTGCAGGTACTATGGATGCTGATTCTGACAGTGAGTTTGAAGATGATTAACAACCCATTGTCGTGCCTTCTTTCTCCCCTAACAATTTTGTGAGTGACAATTCTACTGATATTACTGATGAGAGTGAAGATGACTCACACTATGCTGAGGACCTTGCTAGATTGAAGAAACAAGCGTATGCAGCTAATCTAGATGCTGAGAGGAATGCTAAGGAGAGTGCAAGTGAAGCAATCAGTGGAAACAACAATTCTGCTGATAGTGACCCTGTTTATCCTAACATCACCAAATCTGCTGAAAGACATGCTGTTTCTACTCCTACTTCTACTAGAGTGTCTACAGATTTTGGATAGCCTTATACACGTTTTCCAACACCTTCCGATCTTGGTCATCATCAACCCAAAGCTGGCATCTTTACCTCACCTTCCTATGACACTGACTTTGAACCTACTGTGACTAATCTTGATACTTCCATTGATGTCAACACCACTGCTACTAAAAGGATCAACAATACTCATCCTCAATCCAATATTATTGGTGATCCTAATGCACCTGTTAGAACTAGGGGTTCTGTGACAAGTTCTAAATATGGTCAAGTGGCTTTTATATCTTATGTCTCAAATCAGCAAAGAGACAATCACACAGACTATGAACATTGTCTGTTTGCTTGTTTCCTCTCACAGGTGGAACCAACCAGTGTTACTCAGGCTCTTGATGACTCAAGTTTGCTTGAGGCAATGCAAGAAGAGATGCAACAATTTCAAAATCAGCAGGTTTGGATCTTGGTACCACTACCTGATGGCAAGTATGCAATTGGAACTAAATGGATTCTGAAGAATAAGAGAGATGCAAGGGGTGTTGTCATTAAAAACAAAGCGAGATTGGTAGCTCAGGGGTATTGACAGGAGGAGGGAATTGACTATGATGAGGTATTTGCACCTGTGGCTAGAGTTGAAGCCATACGTATATTCTTGGCTTATGCATCTTACATAGGATTTATGGTGTATCAGATGGATGTTAAAGGTGCTTTTCTCTATGGTAAAATAGAAGAGGAGGTTTATGTCACTCAACCTAAAGGATTTGAAGACCCAGATCATCCTAATCATGTTTACAAGGTAGTCAAAGCTCTCTATGGACTACATCAGGCACCCAGAGCTTGGTATGCTAGGCTTTCATCATTTCTGCTGAAGCATGGTTATCGCAGAGGTGCAATTGATAAGACACTTTTCCTTAAGAAGAATTCCACAGATATTATTCTTGTGCAAGTGTATGTGGATGACATTATTTTTGGATCCACAAAGGAAGCTTGGTGTAGGGAGTTTGAGGAGCTTATGAAAGGAGAGTTTCAGATGAGTGCTATGGGGGAGTTGACTTTCTTCTTGGGTCTCCAAGTTCAGCAGAAACCTGATGGTATCTTTATCAGTCAGGACAAATATGTGAGGGACATATTACAGAAATTTGATATGGAAAGTGTCAGGACTGCCACTACACCTTATGAAGCTCCAAAGATAAAGACCAACAATGAAGTAGATCCACCAGTGAATGTTCATTTATACAGATCTATGATTGTTTCTTTGATGTATCTAACAGCTTCAAGGCCTGATATTACTTTTGCTGTCAGTGTTTGTTCTCGACATCAAGTTACTCCACTTACTTCCTATCTCAATGCTGTTAAGAAGATCTTTAAGTACCTCAAAGGCCAACCTTATCTAGGCCTTTGGTACCCAAAAGAGTATCCATTTAAACTGGAAGCATATAGTAATAGTGACTATGCTGGTGCTAATCTGGATAGGAGGTCCACCACTGGAGGTTGCCAATTCCTAGGAAAAAGATTGATTTCTTGGCAGTGCAAGAAACAAACAATTGTGGCTACCTCATCTACTGAAGCAGAGTACGTTGCTGCTGCAAATTGTTGTGGACAGGTTCTTTGGATACAAAATCAATTGTTGGATTATGGGTATAACTTCATGAACACAACAATTTTTATTGATAATCAAAGTACCATATGCATTGTTAAAAATCCAGTTTTTCACAGTCGAACAAAACATATTGAAATCAGGCACCACTTTATAAGAGATGCATATGACAAACATTTGATAAAAGTGGTTAAAATTCACACTGATGATAATGTGGCAGATTTGTTAACAAAGGCTTTTGATGGACCAAGGTTTCAACACCTTGTGGTCCATATTGGTTTGCTTAACCCTTAACTGCAAAGTTTAAGGGGAGGCATAGGCCTCAGGGGAGGCATATGCCTCAGGGGAGGATGTGTGTACACTTTGCACTTTTAGTATGTATATTGTAGTTTTCTGTGTATATTTTTGATTTCTTTGGTTTTCTAACACTAACCTGCTAATGTAATGATAGCTTTGTTTGTATTTGTTTGGTTTGTGTGTTTCTCTGTTTGGTTTGTTTTGCAGATTGCTTATCTATGATGAAGTTCATCATGATTAGTGTAATGGAAAATAAGATTGAAAGCTTGTTTCTTCTGAAATCAAAGTACTGAAGTGAACAATTGGTTTCCACTGAAGAAGAAGTACTGAAGTTCATTGTTCATTCATTAGAGAAACAGTTTACAGCTTACAGCTTACAAAGTACAATCAACTTCAAATGCAACTACAAGAACAGTTCTTTACATGATCTACTAAACCTATTCTAGCTTATTTCATCTACTCCAACAGCTGCTGGATATGCGTTTGTGATGTCTTGCATAACCACCCATTCCTTCTATCTCGAGGGTTGGATATGCATGACCAGTACGACGAAGATGCTAAGGATCAAAATGGGGAGGATGGATTGATGCAAACGATAATGATGAAGATGAATACACGTGTCCTTTGTGCTTCATCTACTTGGTTTCACCAAAAAGCAATCTATCCACCTTCCTCTAGATCTTCTCTTATACGATATGTGATGATGCACCAAACCATGGCGCATGAAGAGCAAGCACCACCTCTCTTTCGGCACGAGGCCTTTGTTGAGGTTGAGATGCTGAAGGTTGGAAGTAAGATGTTTTCTTCATAGTGGACCCATCAGAGTCATCATAAGATTCACTTGGATTCACTACACTATCATCATCTGAAGAACTGAGAAATGGGGATTTCAATGGTCGTGGGTCATATGGATATGGAAAGAACTGTAGGAAATCACTAGATGATGATGATGATGGAGAAGAGGTTGGATCAACAACCTCTGGTTTATTATTCATGGTTTATTGTGGTTGATTGTGGGTCATGGTGGAATTAGGGTTTTTGATGGTATTTGGGGAAAATTTATGTGAGATAAGTGTGCATTAGGGAGTGTTTTATAGACAGTTTCAGGCTTAATGAGTATTAATGCGAGTTGGGTGAAACAGTAAAAAGATAATTACTGAAGCTTCTTGAATACGTGAATTGCTTCTGCTGATTGTATCACTTCAGCAGAATGACCTTTGTTTCTGCCGAAGTTGGAATTTTAATTTGGAAAAAGGTTGCATTACACGTTAGCGTTGGTCAACAACTTAATATCTTTGACCAAAAATTTGGGAAACTTCTCCTTATACCCTATTTGCATATCTTCGTCTAAAATAACTGATTCCCTCTTTATTCGATTTTAAACACCATCAGTTGATTGAATTGTAATTCATTATCTAAAGTTCTTATGGCGCTTCACTTCAAACACGATCATAATAAAGTAGCTTTTCTGGGAACAGCTAAGGGTGATGATCTGTATAAACCAATGGTGGAGTTTTTGAGGAGGTCGAAGATTCATTATGCTTTATCACATTCTCCTAATGCTATTTATGAATCTTTGGTTACTCAATTCTGGGCATCTGCTTCAAAACGTAGTGAAATAGAGATCGTGGCTATGGTTGATGATGTTGAGTATGTTGTGACAAAGGAGTTGATCAGAAGTCGACTTCGTTTGGATGATGAGAATGGGGTTTATCATTCTAATTCAGTGGCAATACTAGATGGGCTGAGAGCTATTGGATACCAAGGTGAACGGACAGATATGTGGCTCAAGAATCAGCTATGTCCGATGTAGAGGTTTTTGGTTCATACATTGCTTCAGTGCATAAGCAATAAATCAGGAGGATGGGACCAGTTTTCTACACAATTGGGATGTGGTATTGTTTGTCTTTCTCAAGGGTTAACTTATAATTTTTCCAAGTTTATTTTTGATAATATGCCTGAGAATATTCGAAAGAAAAAGCATAAGTTTTTAATGTATCCTAGGTTTTTGCAAATGCTAATAGACATTAATACCCGAGCCCAAGCCTTTTATCCTATAGGAGCTTTAACTGCTAAACTATTTGCTTCAATGAGAACAAAATTTAAGGGACACATTATCCTTTACTAGCAGCTATGTTACCTCAGGGGAATGAGGCTGCTGATGAGGATAATGTTGTTAATAATCCACCTTCTACCAATGTTACTGATGATGGTAATCCTTCAGTTGCCATTGATGAGGGCCCTTCTACAAATGCTGAAGCATCTAATGTTTCTCCTGACCGACCTCCACCTATACCTTCATCTAGATCTAGTCCTAGTCCACCACCTACACAGGTTGATTTTGATTCATTTAAGTCTGAACCTAATCGCCTGACCACACCTAGTCCACACAGGGAACCATTTAATGAAGTTTCTACTTATGTTGAGCATGACCATGTTTCTCCTGAAAGGTCCAATGAAGTTCCCATTACCACTGAACAATCAGATGGTGGAGCTGAGGACCCTATTACACTTACATCTGTCTATGCTCTAGTGAATAGGTATGTAGCTGAGGTGGCTGATCTAAGAAAGGAACTTGCAGAGACTAAATCTTCTCTTGGTGGTGTGATTGTGGATCTGAGAACTAAGCTTAAGAGTTTGGAAGAACAACTTGGGCATCATTCTAAAAGAAAGCTAGTGGTTTCTTCTGATGAAGAACAAGAGGATAATCCGTATGGTTCTCATAATATTTTGGCTGATGTTGCTCAAGAGACTCCTGTTTCTCCTCCTGTTGCTACTGAATCTTCAAAGAAAAAGGAACCTATTTGATTTACTAGAAAAAGGAGACGACAATATCTTAATAAGGAATCCACTGAAGCTTCAACAGAACCAAGTGCTGATGCTGTAACTGCTGATGTTTCAATGGAGGATGTTGTTTCTGTACATGGTCAAGCTTCAGTTGTACAAGAACAATCAAGTTCTCTACCTTCAGCTGATTATTCTGAAGTTTTTCATGCTGGCAGAAGTTTTGTCTTGAATCCAGTAGTTGATGTATTTTCCACACCTATTGAAGATTTGTCTCAATATGTTTCTTCTGATGCGAATTTGGATGTTTCTTCTGAAGTTCCTATTTGTGATACTTCTTCAGCTGATGGTGTTCACATATCTACTGATACAGAGAAAGAAGTAATAGTTGATGCAGAGCTTGGTCCAGGTCTATGATACGCTTACGCAGCGCGTTCGGGGTCAAAGGAACTTCCTTTTCGTCGAGCAAGTTTTTCAACACCCTAGGCAGTGAACCTAATCGTTGTAGTGTAGTATTAGGGTAAGCCACGGGTATTGATATCGTTCTCTATAGGAATAGTGTCGTTAGGCTGAAGTATATGTCGATTTAAGTCTAAAGATGAGGGATGATTATTTTTGTATTTTTATATTTTATGAATCTCGGTTTTGGAGGGGAGGGTGGAATTAGTTGCTAGTCAACTATCCCAAAAGGTACTAACTAAATTAGGGGTCTACCAGTAACGTGAAGCGTATCTACTTATGATGTATTACTCCTTGCTAGCTATCCAATTCTACCTACTGAATTGTCACGTCCTATTGATGGTTGAATTGTCACGTCCTTATTCCTAGTTGCGTTGTGTGTCTAAGGTTGTAGGGTATGCGTTTCTCCCTAACTCTTTGAACTTACCAAAGGGTCTCGTCTACAAAACCCACTAGGGATGATAAACTCTTACTCTAAGGCACTCTTTGGATGGTTTAGCCTACAACTACTCAAGTAATCATATTCTAAGGTTCACAAAGATGAATCAAGCATTAAGTACACAACGAATGACCTATCGCATTACTAGATCATTAACAATTAAGATAAGAGACAACCAATCAAACAAGAGACAGTAGGATGCAAGAATTATAAACTAAACCAATTAGACTCATTGAAATTGTCACACCCTAATGATGAAGATAGACACAAGCATCACTAAGAAATCAATAAGATCTAATTAATTATATACAAGTTTCATACAATTATAAGCAAACACTAGGTGAATTAGCCAAGCATAATTAATGAAGAGCAAGCAACAATTGTGATAATTGAAGACATACCATAGGATTGGATTAACAAACAAATCATTACACGATGTTTATGGAGTGTTTGAAATCCTTTAAGTTGCTGGAAAAACATCTACCTAAACCCCAGAATCGGACTTAGGGTTTAGGGCTTACAAAAAGTGAAGTTATAATGTTCTATTTATAGGCAGATTTTCTGTCGGCAAAGGGTGACGGCGTCACACCTATAGAGTGACGGCGTCTCGACCATTTTTTCAGCAAATTGTAGATTTTCTCGTTCCGGTCGCGTGGGCTTTTGAACCACCTAAATCCGAGTTCGTATGCAAAAGTTATGGCCAAAACAATATCAACTACTTCGCGCGCATGCTGTGATAGTCTTGATCAGCTTGTGACGGCGTCACCTTGTGGTTGTGACGTCGTCGGCTTTCTGACGCCGTCAAGTGTATAAAAGCAATTTGGCTACTGAGCCGTCACAAAAGTGCTCCGACGGCGTCGCAGATTAAGCAGTGACGCCCTCCCCTTGTAATTTAGCAGCTTGAGTGTCTCGATTCTTGACTTTGGCCATTTTCTTCGTATATCCGCGCCTTTTCGTCCAAATAAGGGCCATTACAGCAATTTGCCTTCAAGAGACCTAAAAAGTGAAAAGGAACGATATTAAGTAATAACGGATACAAAAGTGATCAAATAAAGGCTTAAACGACCCCTCAAAAAGGTACATTTTAAAAACTTATCAAATATCCCTACACTTGGTATTTGCTTGTCCTCAAGCGAATGTGCTTTTAGCCAATTAATTTATAAGTTAGGGGTCATGAAGCATTGATTTAAAACGGTCCACAACACATATAAGCCCTGCAAAAGTCATAACAAGCATGGAAATTACATACTAGCACCTCACATGGGGTGTTTGGATACTCACATCTCTCTCGGGTGTATATATGAAATATAACAAATAGGAAATGGAAGATAAACACTCATTAACCGGTCCTAGTACATAGATTACCATAGGCTTGAGAATAGATCAAACCTCCATCGCTTTGGCGTAAGCACCTAGGAAAGACTATCAAAGAGGTCTTTTAAAGGGTTGTAATGTTAGGCTTACGGTAGGGAAACAAGGGTTTGGTGGGATAGGCTATTTAGTGGTGGCAAGTCAAAAATCTTTATGTTAAATGCATACGAAGAATGGCGTTGCTAAGCCAAGACTCGACACTCTAAAACTCTAGGTAACGGAAATAAACAAACATAAATTTAAAGGATAGATGTAGGATGATAGCCCTTTTTTTTTTTTTTTTTTTTTTTTTTAACACTCTATTTTTTTTTTCTCTTTTTCTATTTTTTTTTTCATACACTTTTACTCTACCATCCTCTACAGTAACATCAAAATGATAGGGATTTATAGGCACATCCCTACACTTGAGTTTTTATTACTCTAACATTAATTTGACCCGAATTGAAAAGATCAAAACACTTGGGGTATATTATTACGCAAACAAAGGGAATTTGAATTTAACGTTCCCTTCCCGTCATTTCATAAACTTTAACTTTTCCCATGAATCCCAATCATCCCAAAACTGTATACAAAGGATATGACTCGACTTTGCAACTCATGCAAGTAACTAGATAATTGAACTAAGGGTTTAGGGTGATAACAATAATGCACTAAAAGTGAGTGCATACAAGGTAGGCTAAGGCGATTTGGGTGTACATTTGAGGGTGGGGTGTAAACAATGCTCTTCATTGATATTCCGGAAAAACCGAAACATCACGAAAACCGCGAAAAGGATAGGCTCTGAGGGGTTAACTAGGGGTATCGTGTACTAAAGATGAGTACAACGCAAAGGTGTGGGGGAATTACTCAACCGATGTGGAAGAAGTAATTATATTACGGGTATCAAACAAGGGTTATCCTAATGCCTCTTATCATTTAGTTATTCCTAACTACACAAGTGTAGTTTCACTAGCGATCTCGGAATGCATCACAAAACAAGTTCTAGAATCTAATATACTACCGGTTCACACTCTAAGCATTGAAGATGAATGCTTCAATTCCTACTAATCTAAGGGCGATCCTCACATTTTTGGTGGAATTTAAGTGGTAAAGGGTTTTGTGCTAGTCATATAACTTCCTATCCGTGAGACGCTTTTGTTAAGACTAATGACCCACTCCTATATGTCATGAAAAATTTTAAATTTGGTGCCAAAATTACCCTAACCGACATTTTCTCATGGTTTATTACACAAATACAATTGGACAAAGCAAATATTCAAGGATAAGCATAGTTTCAAAGTTCCCGTTTTATTTTCCCTCCCTACACTTAAACTGAACATTGTCCCCAATGTTCCCCGAAAGTATCAAAGTTATGATAAAAGAATGTAATCAAAAATGAAAGAAACTAATACTCCCCTGATTAGCTCGGTAGGATCCGTGTGTGAAGTATTGGTTAAATCCTTTCCAATAAAAATGTGCGCGTGAAAAGCTCCTTCCAATCTTTTGTATCTTCTTCTTGATAAATAAAACCTGCACACTTGAAGAAAACAAACAACCCAACGCATCAAACCGAACAAAGAAAAATAACAACAAGATGTAATTCCAGACTTAAATAAGATATAATGCTTGTGGAATGGATGTTTGCAGATTTTCTAGAAAATTAAGACCTGGAAAATTCCAAAAAAAAATTATAAGTAGCACAGAAAACGAGAAAAAGTAAACAGTTGTTTTTACTCCTTCCTGACGCCGTCAGGTTGCAATCCTGACGCCGTCAGGTTATCATGACAAAAACTGGTCTGCGATTTTTGATGAGTGTGTAAATACTCATCATTTTTAGTCAAATCTGAACTGCAAAACGTTTGAAAATGCTCAGAAATGCATCAAAATACTGAAAATATTCCAAAATGTCATTTTATATGTTTCAGATGCAAAATGTTTAAAATCAGATGAAAAATGAGCAAAGTTTGCATAATTGGCAGTTTCAGTCCCCCAAGTTTCTAAAATTGTCAAAAATAGTCCCTGAGTCAAAATTTCAAAAGAAAAGTCACCAAAGGTCCTTTTAAAATCAAAAGTTGTCAAATTTAGTCCTTTGGTGAAAAATATAAAAAGTTTGAGAAAATTACAAGTTTAGTCCTTCAACTTTGAAAATTGGCAGAAATGGCCCCTGGAAAATTGCAAAATGGCAAGTCTAGTCCTTGTACTTTTTGAGATTGTCAGTTTTAGTCCTTGGAGCAACTTTTCAGAATTGGCAGTTAAGGTCCCTCAAATTCAGAAATTTACACAAAGGTCCTTAAGTTATTAATCCTTTTATACCTTTTGGCCTGGTCATAATACAATTTGGACTCCCTGTCAAAACACTTTGGACCCCCTGTTATTAACACTGCCTGGTCAAACCCACTTGGTCAAAACCCAACCTTGGCGCCTAAAACCTTTCTTCCCACTTGATACCTGCTCTTCTGCAACACCCCTGCACACTCAAGCCATCCTCACCTTATCCCTTCACATGTTCCCCCTCCAAACACTACATCCAAGAGATCATTAATACTTCCCTCCTAACACTCTATCTCAATCTCACAGCTGTATTAAGTTTTTCCCGCCAAAATGCATCTAATGGCTATAATAAACTTAAGTGATCCAAGGGTCTTAAAGAATGGTGGGAAACAGTCAAGGAAGTGAGAGAAGACTCCTAAAGCTATAAAAGAGGCAAGAGAAGAGGAGGAAAGGAGTTAGTCAGTTTTTAGTAGTTAGTTTTGTAGTTTTAATGTTCTTTAGTCTAGAAATTTCTTATTCTAGTTCCAATTTTTATTTTAGTGTCATTTTACTTTAATTGTAATATTTTCTTTAAGTTTAATGTATTTCAGTTTTTTTCAAGTTTTATGCAGTCTTATTGTTGTCCTTGAATCTTTCCATGGTACTCTAAAGTTGTTTAACGTCATATTTGAAGCTTTTTGTTAATGTTAAAAACAGTTTTTTTTTAGTGTTCAACACCTTTCCAGTTTCAAAATCCAGATTTCTGCCCTTAAGGGTGCGTTTGGAACAGCTTTGGTTTTGGGTCAAATTCATGATTTTGACCCATTAGTAGTGTTCAAAGAGATTTAGTCTAGTGTTAAGACAATGTATTTGGTGTTTCAGTTAGCTTCTAGTGGTTTCAATTAGTTTAGAGTAGTTTTTTTTTTTTATGCTTTTGTTCTATCAAAAAGTTCTCAAACAGCGGCCCCTTTTGAACAGCCTCCAATAAGCTCAAGTGAGTTTCCCATCAGTTGCAAAATGTTTTTTTTGAATGCTCATAACACCAAGTTTTACTAGTTAAGCTTATTTTGGATTTTAAAGTTCATTTAGTCGCGTAATTTTAAGCTTGAATAAGCCCCTTGTTGAGCTCTTGGTGACTGAAACAGAAACAGAACAACAAGTCTGTAGCAGCCTCTTTTTCCATTTTTTTTTGGCTTTTTAATGCTTAGTTATTACTTAATTTAGGTCCCCCCTTAGTGCTATTTAAGATTAGTAGATTAGGTGCTTAGTTTTTAGTGTTTTTATTAGCTTTTTGGAAGCCTTTTGTTGCCTCTTCTTCCCTGTCCCAAACAGTCCATTTGGGAATGATTTGGTCCTGCGCAGCAGCCTTTAGAGGCTTTTGTTGGGTTATTTGCTTGATTTAAAGTGCTTAGGTAGTTTTGCAATATATTAGATTAGTTTGCATTACGTTTAGCTTATTCCTTAGCTTGTTGTAGTTTTTTTCTTGTTCCTTAGTTGCCATTTAAACCAAACACTCCTTTAGTTTATTATATGTTGCACGAATAAGCTGTGTTACAGCTTATTATAAGCTTTTTCCCAGTTTTAGTTTTTGTAAATAAGTCTTCATCTAGTCCTTAATTTAGTTGGCAAAAGAAAGTTGGAAAAAAAAAAAAATAGCAAAACTGACGTGCCTGGGATTTGAACCCAGGTCTGTCAGTTCACAAAGCAACGACCACACCAGCAACCCCACCTTTCCATCTCTGCTACTCGACTTTTGTGTTATAATTAGGCATATTTAATATTTGAAGTACACATTGCAGTTATAAGCTCAATAACTTTAAGCCTTTTCAATTGCTTATTTCAGTAAGCAATCACAAGTTTTTTTTATTTTTTAAATCAAGTTTAGTTTAATGTATTTTATGTGATTTTTGTAGAATTTTATAAAAATGTTTAGTATTTTTAATTAATTAATTAGATTAAATTAGTTTTTAAATCATAATAAATAAAATAAAACTCAAAAAAAAATATTCCGCTTTTTCCTAAAATTTTCTTTTGTCATGTCGTACGTGAGAAAATTGTTTTGACATTCGTAGGACTTTTATTTCACAAATTTTACGTTTTATCTTGCGCTCCAGCGTAATTTTTGTACATAACGTACGTTTTCATTTTAAGTTACGTTTTTAGATATTTTAAGTTTACGTTTTAGTTAAAATAGTTTATTTAAGTTATTTTGTTTTATAAAATCACAAAAACAACATTTTAAAAATAGTGATAGCGTTTATTTAATATTTTTAATCTTTTTAATTTCCTTTAATTTTCATTTTAGCCCTTGTAGTTTATGTCTTTTTTCCGTAGTTATAATAATTCCAAATTCTCTTTTCCGTCCAAATCTCCCGATCACTATACGTGAGGTGATCCATTGCACAGCTCGCTGGGACATAACGACCCGGGGAAACACTATACTCCTCAGATCTTCATTGATTTCGTGCTTAAGCAGTTTTAAGTCTGTTACGACCTGACGGTTTTGCGCGCATCAAATTTTTGGCGCCGCTGCCGGGGAGCTGTGCTGATTATCTTCCGTTTAGCAGATTAGTGATTTGGATATTCACTCCTTGTTTATACCATCTGTATGTGTTTTCTTTTAAAAATCAAAAATCCAAAAAGATTTTCAGTCTTTGTTTTTGCATCATGTCTATCCAAAAATCCAAAAATATTCGTCTTTACCCTCTAACCCTATTTGATTCTTTATCTCTTTACCCTCTATCCATTTGATTCTAACTTCTTCTATTCTGATGGAATCATCGATTCCTTGTGTCGGTTGTGGAGAACCGCTTTTCGGTTTACCGTGTCGTTGGTGTACGTGCGAACGATGCGGTAATGACATTCATAACGGAAGTTGTCTATTTTGCGGTTCGAGGAATTCATGTTCTTATGATCAAAATTCTTTCAATGAGCCGAAAAACTTCTCCGACTACCCACCCCAACCCCAAAATTTTTCGTTCAATCAGCAGTATTGCTATGGTTGTGGGGATCCGTTAGTTGATTTTCGATGTCAACGATGTTCTTGCGAGAGGTGTGGAAATGATCTTACGGATGGATTTTGTTCGTTTTGTGCTTCGGATGCTGAAAACTCATGCACTTATCCGAACTTTTCCAATCATCCTCAAAACGATTTTAGCCACACTCCTCAGTATTCATTTGAGCAAGAACCGTGCTATCAAAGTTTTAATGACACATCGTTTCAGAATGTACCGAATTTTTCTTGCACAAATTGTGGAGGTCCTCACGATAATTTTCAATGTCAACCGTGGAATCAAAATTACTATACTTCCGGGTTTGAAAATTTCCAACCTCCACAGCACCATACGGTTCAAACTCCACCTGAGCCGTTGTCTCAAGAAATTTCCTATGATTTTGAATCCACAATGAAAAAACTTGATGATATACTTCAAAACCTTAAGAATCAAGTGAGTGGTGAAAAAACCATGGGAGAATTGCTAGCCGAAGAACGAGAGGCTCGCAATTCTAGGGAAGAATTATTAGCCCTAGAGCATGCAGCTCTAAGGCGTTCCCAATTTCTTAATGCAGCTATGTATGATGATGACGAGGAGAGTATTCCTTTGAAGAATATTATTTCTCAACTCCCTCAGTCAATTGTTATCCCAGCAGTTGAGATTCCATCTCAAACAACTACTATCACACCCGAAGCTCCCACTCACTCTCTGAACATGGGGGACGAGCATCTTGACACTGTTCCTGAAAAGGAATCGGACGAATTCATAAAGTCTAGTGTTGAGGACCTTGTCCCAATCCCGAGAGAGTCACAGGGAACTTCTGATCAGATGTGTGATTCTCTTTCCCCTCTTGAGTGTTCAAATGATCATTTGGAAACTTTATCCGATTTTAGCAACGATTGTGCTTCCTTTGGAAACATCGAGTTTGTTGAGGCGTCACTTCTACAATCTGATGCTGATCCCCTTCTTGAGGAGTTCTCCGGTGAACTCACTCACATCAATCCACTCTTTGATTTCGAAGCCGATCTGGGAGAGACTGAAAGTCTCATTGACAATGATCGTTCACTCACTTCTTATCCCAACAATCCAATAGAGAATGTTGATCACTTTGTTCCCGAAACATTCAAAGCTACTTTCACTAATCCTCTATTTGAATTCGACTCTGAATTCACTTCATTTGCTGAGAATCCGCTCTTTGATACTCAGACTGAGGATAGTGATGAGCCCACAATGGAACAAGAGTTCACAAATTCACATTATGTGATTGATTCTCTTCATGAGGAGTTCTCCGGTGAACTCTCTCATATCATATCTCCGTTGGAGTATGATTGTTTGGATGGCAAAAATCATGATCGGGGGGAGAGAATCTCAATTTGCATAGTTATGACAAATCCTCCCACCCTCCCAACCGAGATGCCTTCCAATCCAAAGAGCTCAACCAATAAAATCCAAATAAGTGCAACTGCACTTAATCACGAGGAAGAAGATCTAGTCATGATTGTTATCATGATTTTCCTTCTTTTCTTCACCTACTCGGTGACTTCCTCTCTTCTTCACTCCTTCGGGAGTGAGGACACTATTTTTGACCCCGGCATTTTCAATTATCATTTTTGAGCCGGTTCTTTCTATATATCTCATCGGTGTGGAACTTTCACGTGCTTCAAATGTTTGTCCAAACATCTTGAATGAAAGTCCGATGGAGATTGTATCTTCCACTTGCTTCCCCATGAACCAATGAATTCGGGGTCGAGTCAAGCTAGCGACTCGGAAATCAAAAACAGTAGCACACACTATATGGGTTTTCACCCATATTTCTGTCTTCTTACCCCTTTCTACCACCTAAGTGTGGGGGTGATGCCCCACATGTTATATATCTAAAAAAAAAAAAAAAAAAAAAAAAAAAAAAAAAAAAAAAAAAAACTTTCTAAATAATGGCCGTAGTATTTCCCTTTTACGTTCTTTGTTTCGGCATAACCGCCGGTACTTTGAATATTGAGGGCAATATTCATTTCTAAGTGTGGGGGGGAATTCTCACGAATTTTATCATGTAATTATACCATCTAATTCCCCCGTTTTTGGCCAAAATTTTTTTTTGGAGTAAGTGTTTTACACTTTCTCATTTGGTTATCAGTCCGCCTTGTCTGTAAGACAAAAGGATTGGCTAATCCCAGGAGCAAACGCCTCTTGGTAAAGATATATCAAATCCGTTTATATGGCTTGCAATTTGCCCAAAATTGTATGGTTCTCAACTCACCATATCCTAAAAAGTGAAGAGTTGGCTAGCCCGCAAGGTTATGGCTTGTGGTAAAGGCAGTGGAAAATCCATAATTGGTATTCAACTCACCAAAGATAATTCTGATAATTTATCTAAGAGTTGGCTAGTCCAGAAGGGTACGGCTTCTGGTAAAGACAAACCAAATCCGTTGAAAGCTGGTGGTTTGCTCAAAATCACATGGTTATCGGTGTACCATGGTTCTTACTTGAACTGAAACATTTGGCTACTCCAGAAGTAATGGCTTTTGGTAAAGAGTTTCAAATCCATTATGTTTTTCTCAAAAGATTGCTAGGGACTAGCAATAGTTTAGTGTGGGGGATTGATGAGTGTGTAAATACTCATCATTTTTAGTCAAATCTGAACTGCAAAACGTTTGAAAATGCTCAGAAATGCATCAAAATACTGAAAATATTCCAAAATGTCATTTTATATGTTTCAGATGCAAAATGTTTAAAATCAGATGAAAAATGAGCAAAGTTTGCATAATTGGCAGTTTCAGTCCCCCAAGTTTCTAAAATTGTCAAAAATAGTCCCTGAGTCAAAATTTCAAAAGAAAAGTCACCAAAGGTCCTTTTAAAATCAAAAGTTGTCAAATTTAGTCCTTTGGTGAAAAATATAAAAAGTTTGAGAAAATTACAAGTTTAGTCCTTCAACTTTGAAAATTGGCAGAAATGGCCCCTGGAAAATTGCAAAATGGCAAGTCTAGTCCTTGTACTTTTTGAGATTGTCAGTTTTAGTCCTTGGAGCAACTTTTCAGAATTGGCAGTTAAGGTCCCTCAAATTCAGAAATTTACACAAAGGTCCTTAAGTTATTAATCCTTTTATACCTTTTGGCCTGGTCATAATACAATTTGGACTCCCTGTCAAAACACTTTGGACCCCCTGTTATTAACACTGCCTGGTCAAACCCACTTGGTCAAAACCCAACCTTGGCGCCTAAAACCTTTCTTCCCACTTGATACCTGCTCTTCTGCAACACCCCTGCACACTCAAGCCATCCTCACCTTATCCCTTCACATGTTCCCCCTCCAAACACTACATCCAAGAGATCATTAATACTTCCCTCCTAACACTCTATCTCAATCTCACAGCTGTATTAAGTTTTTCCCGCCAAAATGCATCTAATGGCTATAATAAACTTAAGTGATCCAAGGGTCTTAAAGAATGGTGGGAAACAGTCAAGGAAGTGAGAGAAGACTCATAAAGCTATAAAAGAGGCAAGAGAAGAGGAGGAAAGGAGTTAGTCAGTTTTTAGTAGTTAGTTTTGTAGTTTTAATGTAGTTTCTTTAGTCTAGAAATTTCTTATTCTAGTTCCAATTTTTATTTTAGTGTCATTTTACTTTAATTGTAATATTTTCTTTAAGTTTAATGTATTTCAGTTTTTTTCAAGTTTTATGCAGTCTTATTGTTGTCCTTGAATCTTTCCATGGTACTCTAAAGTTGTTTAACGTCATATTTGAAGCTTTTTGTTAATGTTAAAAACAGTTTTTTTTTAGTGTTCAACACCTTTCCAGTTTCAAAATCCAGATTTCTGCCCTTAAGGGTGCGTTTGGAACAGCTTTGGTTTTGGGTCAAATTCATGATTTTGACCCATTAGTGGTGTTCAAAGAGATTTAGTCTAGTGTTAAGACAATGTATTTGGTGTTTCAGTTAGCTTCTAGTGGTTTCAATTAGTTTAGAGTAGTTTTTTTTTTTTTATGCTTTTGTTCTATCAAAAAGTTCTCAAACAGCGGCCCCTTTTGAACAGCCTCCAATAAGCTCAAGTGAGTTTCCCATCAGTTGCAAAATGTTTTTTTTGAATGCTCATAACACCAAGTTTTACTAGTTAAGCTTATTTTGGATTTTAAAGTTCATTTAGTCGCGTAATTTTAAGCTTGAATAAGCCCCTTGTTGAGCTCTTGGTGACTGAAACAGAAACAGAACAACAAGTCTGTAGCAGCCTCTTTTTCCATTTTTTTTGGCTTTTTAATGCTTAGTTATTACTTAATTTAGGTCCCCCCTTAGTGCTATTTAAGATTAGTAGATTAGGTGCTTAGTTTTTAGTGTTTTTATTAGCTTTTTGGAAGCCTTTTGTTGCCTCTTCTTCCCTGTCCCAAACAGTCCATTTGGGAATGATTTGGTCCTGCGCAGCAGCCTTTAGAGGCTTTTGTTGGGTTATTTGCTTGATTTAAAGTGCTTAGGTAGTTTTGCAATATATTAGATTAGTTTGCATTACGTTTAGCTTATTCCTTAGCTTGTTGTAGTTTTTTTCTTGTTCCTTAGTTGCCATTTAAACCAAACACTCCTTTAGTTTATTATATGCTGCACGAATAAGCTGTGTTACAGCTTATTATAAGCTTTTTCCCAGTTTTAGTTTTTGTAAATAAGTCTTCATCTAGTCCTTAATTTAGTTGGCAAAAGAAAGTTGGAAAAAAAAAAATAGCAAAACTGACGTGCCTGGGATTTGAACCCAGGTCTGTCAGTTCACAAAGCAACGACCACACCAGCAACCCCACCTTTCCATCTCTGCTACTCGACTTTTGTGTTATAATTAGGCATATTTAATATTTGAAGTACACATTGCAGTTATAAGCTCAATAACTTTAAGCCTTTTCAATTGCTTATTTCAGTAAGCAATCACAAGTTTTTTTTATTTTTTAAATCAAGTTTAGTTTAATGTATTTTATGTGATTTTTGTAGAATTTTATAAAAATGTTTAGTATTTTTAATTAATTAATTAGATTAAATTAGTTTTTAAATCATAATAAATAAAATAAAACTCAAAAAAAAATATTCCGCTTTTTCCTAAAATTTTCTTTTGTCATGTCGTACGTGAGAAAATTGTTTTGACATTCGTAGGACTTTTATTTCACAAATTTTACGTTTTATCTTGCGCTCCAGCGTAATTTTTGTACATAACGTACGTTTTCATTTTAAGTTACGTTTTTAGATATTTTAAGTTTACGTTTTAGTTAAAATAGTTTATTTAAGTTATTTTGTTTTATAAAATCACAAAAACAACATTTTAAAAATAGTGATAGCGTTTATTTAATATTTTTAATCTTTTTAATTTCCTTTAATTTTCATTTTAGCCCTTGTAGTTTATGTCTTTTTTCCGTAGTTATAATAATTCCAAATTCTCTTTTCCGTCCAAATCTCCCGATCACTATACGTGAGGTGATCCATTGCACAGCTCGCTGGGACATAACGACCCGGGGAAACACTATACTCCTCAGATCTTCATTGATTTCGTGCTTAAGCAGTTTTAAGTCTGTTACGACCTGACGGTTTTGCGCGCATCAATTTTCTGGAAAAAATTCTAGAAAAATTTACATCTTTAGAATCTGGAAAAATTTCTGCAAAACATCCATTATGACTCGATACAAGCATTTGACTCGAACAAACATGCAAATATATCTTTTAATTAATTGAAATTCTCATGTTTACGTTTCTTTTGAAAACGTGTGTAATCCTCCCTACACTTATCCCTTATGTAAAATACCTTTATATGTAATTAAGACGAGGTTAAAGACAAAATAAAGCTTTTTTACAAATTTAAACATGAGAATAAACAATCAATAAAAGATATACGACACACAAATGAAAATGAAAAACAAATACACATGGGTTGCCTCCCAAGAAGCGCTTGTTTTTGTTCGAGTCACGAGCCTGACTCTACCCTTATTTAACAGATAAAGGGGAAGTTTTCCCTACACTTAAGTTTAAGTGCGGGTGATAGTAGCGATACACACCCTTAGGGTGGAAATATGCCACGTGAGGTGAAGGGGGTGTGTGAATGGCTTCCTTCATCCTAAAACTACCCGGACTAAATTGGTTGATGGGTGGGTCGGTTCCTCGTTTATTTAAGGATGGAAGTAAAGATTGAGGTTCCGGTTCATCAACACTATGAAATTCCCTAGAACTAAGAGTAAGACTGAGACTACAAGTATTCAAACCTATATTCTCCAGTTGCGTTTGGTTCAAATGTTCTACCTCCATTGGGATTCCTAAAGTCTCTTCTACTACTTCCGGGTAAGTCACGTGCGGTGTGTATGCCTTAAATGATGGTGGACCTTGTGGGATACCTTGTGGGTCTAGACTTTTCACCTTATCCTCAATCACATCTACATCATCTATATGCTCATCATGTGCTATTTCCTTAGGTCGTGATGAAACCAATTCTAGTAATTGATCCAACTTATGGTTTAATGCTTGGTTGCTTTCCATAATATTTTCACAAATTTGGTCAGTTCTCCTGAGGGCCTTACTAACAATAGTTTCTAAACATGGAGGTTGTTCACGAAAGTCTATCCTAGGTGAAGGCTCATACGAAGCATAGGTTTCACTAGATGAGGTATTTTGTGGGCTTGATGAAATGGTGAAACCCTCAAAAGGTTTACGGCCTTGGTTATTTTCTTCCCACCATCTTGAATAATCCGCTTTAGTAATATCATAATTTCTTATGAAAAAACCTAATTGCGGATTTAGTGGATTCGCGTTCTCCATAATGGTGAACTGAAGAGTCAATGGACAAGTTTTACGAACAAAGGCACAAAGAAGGGGGATAGACTACAAGGAAGCTAATAAGAAGAAAAAAAAATCTCACTTGATAGGAATCTTGTGAGTAGACCTAAACGAGATAGAAATCAAGCCTAAACAATAACTATTCCCCGGCAGCGGCGCCAAAAACTTGATACGCTTACGCAGTGCGTTCGGGGTCAAAGGAACTTCCTTTTCGTCAAGCAAGTTTTTCAACACCCTATGCAGTGAACCTAATCGTTGTAGTGTAGTATTAGGGTAAGCCACGGGTATTGATATCGTTCTCTAGGGGAATAGTGTCGTTAGGCTGAAATATATGTCTATTTAAGTCTAAAGATGAAGGATGATTATTTTTGTATTTTTATATTTTATGAATCTCGGTTTTGGAGGGGAGGGTGGAATTAGTTGCTAGTCAACTATCCCAAAAGGTACTAACTAAATTAGGGGTCTACCAGTAACGTGAAGCGTATCTACTTATGATGTATTACTCCTTGCTAGCTATCCAATTCTACCTACTGAATTGTCACGTCCTATTGATGGTTGAATTGTCACGTCCTTATTCCTAGTTGCGTTGTGTGTCTAAGGTTGTAGGGTATGCGTTTCTCCCTAACTCTTTGAACTTACCAAAGGGTCTCGTCTACAAAACCCACTAGGGTTGATAAACTCTTACTCTAAGGCACTCTTTGGATGGTTTAGCCTACAACTACTCAAGTAATCATATTCTAAGGTTCACAAAGATGAATCAAGCATTAAGTACACAACGAATGACCTATCGCATTACTAGATCATTAACAATTAAGATAAGAGACAACCAATCAAACAAGAGACAGTAGGATGCAAGAATTATAAACTAAACCAATTAGACTCATTGAAATTGTCACACCCTAATGATGAAGGTAGACACAAGCATCACTAAGAAATCAATAAGATCTAATTAATTATATACAAGTTTCATACAATCATAAGCAAACACTAGGTGAATTAGCCAAGCATAATTAATGAAGAGCAAGCAACAATTGTGATAATTGAAGACATACCATAGGATTGGATTAACAAACAAATCATTACACGATATTTATGGAGTGTTTGAAATCCTTTAAGTTGCTGGAAAAACACCTACCTAAACCCCAGAATCGGACTTAGGGTTTAGGGCTTACAAAAAGTGAAATTATAATGTTCTATTTATAGGCAGATTTTCTGTCGGCAAAGGGTGACGGCGTCACACCTATAGAGTGACGGCGTCACGACCATTTTTTCAGCAAATTGTAGATTTTCTCATTCCGGTCGCGTGGGCTTTTGAACCACCTAAATCCGAGTTCGTATGCAAAAGTTATGGCCAAAACAATATCAACTACTTCGCGCGCATGCTGTGATAGTCTTGATCAGCTTGTGACGGCGTCACCTTGTGGTTGTGACGCCGTCGGCTTTCTGACGCCGTCAAGTGTAAAAAAGCAATTTGGCTACTGAGCCGTCACAAAAGTGCTCCGACGGCGTCGCAGATTAAGCAGTGACGTCGCCCCCTTGTAATTTAGCAGCTTGAGTGTCTCGATTCTTGACTTTGGCCATTTTCTTCGTATATCCGCGCCTTTTTGTCCAAATAAGGGCCATTACAGCAATTTGCCTTCAAGAGACCTAAAAAGTAAAAAGGAACGATATTAAGTAATAACGGATACAAAAGTGATCAAATAAAGGCTTAAACGACCCCTCAAAAAGGTACATTTTAAAATCTTATCAGTCTAGTAAGTGTAGAAGAGTTGAAAGAGCAAGAGAGAATGATAGCTGAATGTGCAGACATGAAGAAAAGTAAGGATTTGGCTAAACAGATTGAAGCTGAATCTACTTCAAATTTGTCTCTTGAGAGACAAAAAGAACTGGATGCATTGCGTACTAAGATGACTGATGCACAATGGGATACTTATATTCAGCAAGGTGCTTCAGATTCTACTCTTGCCCAGACTATCTTAGGTGCAGACTTTAACAGTGAAACATTTGTTGCACAAATGATGGCTTTTGGTCAAAAGAAAAAGCAAGAGGCAGCTGACAAAAAGAAAGCTCTGGTTGCTCAAAAGAATAAGGCAAAAAGGGAAAAACCACCTACTGAAGCTCAGAAGAAAGCATACATGAGACATGTTGTGCTTTATCAAAGTTCTACTATCTTTAATTCTGGTTTGAAGAAAAGACAAGTTTGGAATTTACCTGATGATGAATTGCATAGGTTGTTTCAAAGGATTATGAAGCAGACTGCATCATCTTCTAAGAAGAGAAGTGCTGCTGATTCAGATGCTCCAAAGGCTAAGAGGCCTAAAACAGTTGAGATCACCAATTATGGATTCTCCTGTTATTCCTTCTGAAGCATCTACTGCATCTATACCTTCAGCTGCTAGAGTTCTATCTTCTGAAAGGGTTCAATCTTCTGAACCACAGACTATATCTTCTACAGTATTACCTTGTGCTAAAAAGGTAAGTGTGCTAATTGATTTAGAAGGAGAAGATATGGGTAAGAAAGCTGAAAGAGAAGCTGCTAAAGCTAAGCAGGCTAGAGTGATACTTGAGAAAATGTATCAATTACGAGGTATTGCTCCAGTTACATATTCTTATATTTCTTCCACTGAAGCTAAAGATATTCCTGAAACATCTGCGAATGTGCCATCTAAGGAAGTTTATATACCTGGTAAAAGGATGAAAAGAATGTCTAAACGACGTCACACTACTTTAAGGCGATCGGTGAGATCAGATGAATCATATAATTCTAAGATTCATCAGACTATTAGAGGGAGTTCTTTAGATTTAAAAGCTGCTGATTCAACTTTTATTAAAGAAGGATATGTTGCTATTTTTCCTGAAGGATCTCATGCTGTGGTGATTAATTGGACATTGACTGATGGGGAGCTTAATACTATTTATCGTCTGGATTATACTGCATCTGGTGGATAGGCAAGATTTGAATACTTTATATGATATTGTTACTAAGCATTATGATATTCATACACCACAGGGTTCTGGTTTATTATTATTGGGTGATCTTCAAGTGTTGTTTGATTCTCAATCTCCAAATGGTAAAGGGTATCATATTTGGAAGAATTCACATCGATGGAAGGTTGAGACTTGGAGATTTTATCCTTTGCCTTGTGTGCATGTGGTGGAAACAAAGAGTGGCATTACTGTCTGTATGTTTACTGATAAGAATTATCCTTTGCCTATGAGGTTGATGGAAAGAATGCTTAGACAGAAGTTGGAAGTTCCTCTAGATCCAATTGGGAATGATAAGTTGCATGCTGAACAATGTGTTGGGATAATTAAGACTCAGCTTCTGCAACTTAAAGTTTCATCTTGATTCTGGTATTTTGTATAGTTTGTAATATATTTGTTTTGTGTTATCTTTTCTTAGTGAAAAAAAAAATTAGTTTTGTCTAACTTTTATTGCAGGTTTGTTGTACATTGTACATGGTTCTTGACTCACCAGATGTACCTTGTGTATATCAAAGAGTTAGCTAGTCCAAAGGGTACAACTTTGGTAAAGACACATCAAATCTGTTGATGGCTGTAATGGTTTGCTCAAAATCATAGGGTTTGCAACTACCCATGCTTAATTGCTGTGAGTTGTATGGTTCTCAATTCACCATGGTTTATTCCTTTTTGGAATCCAAGAATTGGCTAGCCCACATCTATATGGCTTGTGGTAAAGGCATTGGAATACCATATTTGGTAATCAATTCACCAATTCTAAGAATTGACTAGTCCTGAGCAAACGGCTACAGGTAAAGACATTTCAAATCCGTTCATGGTTGCTGGTTTGCTAATAAATCAGATGGTTATCAGTGTACCATGGTTTTCAGACTTAAACATATGGCTACTCCAGTAGTGATGGCTATTGGTAAAGAGACATCAAATCCATTATTTTCAATGATTCACCTCTCACAGGAGTTAACACACCTGGATGTGATGAGAATAGTATGAAACTAATATGTTTTGATGTACCTGTTGTCATTTGTTGCTGCAAAGATATAGAGTTTCAGAGTTTATTCATCAAAGAGATGTTTTTGATTTGCTCTTTGCTGCTGCTACAATCCTCTGAAGAGTTGACGATCTATCAAGAAACTGGAACTTAACCGAGTCAAATTCCAGTTTAGGGGAGGATTGTTGGGAATTATGTGAAGTATGGATTATGCTGACATTTCTGCTGAATGGATTCTACTGAAGTATAATGGATTCTGCCAAAGACATAATCATGCTGAAGTTATTTAGTTATTAGTTGTTTCTGCAGAGATAGTATTCCGTATATTCTAGAATAGTTAAGATATGCATGAGCTTTATTAGGAAGTGATTGTGTATATCTTATTTAGTTTTATGTTTCTTTGTGAACAAGTTAGGGTTCCTTGTCTATAAAAGGAACACAATAGAATGAGTTATGTATTAGACGTTTACAAGTTATTAATATAACGATCCATAGAGGATCAAAGAGTTCTTAGTTATCTGTGCTTTATACTTGTGTTTATATTCCGCTAAAGAATACAAGTTGTAGAGATTTTCTTTTAGTTTGTTTGTGATTGCATAAGCAATACTAACGATCTACGAAGCTCAAGATCTATCAAGATCTGTCTAGTTTTCAACACCAAACTCTCTATCTTGTACATCGATGCACCATATCGAATGTACACCATTGGCACCTTTCACTAATGCCTTCGACCCGACCCTTCGACACCTTTCACTAATGCCTTCAACACAACACTTCTATGGAGGGAGGAGAGAACTATCAACAAGATACACTTCAGTGGTCTTGATGATGATGAAGCTTAGCAATTCATGACCTTGAGCTTGCACGTCTTCCAAAGGTGGTGATCTCGCCTTTAAGAGGAACCTAGAGAACCACACAAACATAAAACTACATAGAATGATCCTTTGGATCAGAAGTTAGAGATGTTAGAATACTGGGAGAAAGTATATATGAAGTGGTAGTGAGCAAGAGAGAAATGGCTCACTATTTATAGACAAAACTTGTCTACTGTCCCACGGATCCCTCCCAAGAGGGATCTGGCTAGTGCAAAACCAGGGATCCAGCTACTGGGTTAGTTTAGTCCGAATTTCGAGTTGCAAACCGGGTTATGGGTTATGGGTTATGAACCATGGGTTATTGGTAATGGATTATGGATACCCAACAAGATGCAATGTACCTAGTCATTGGGTTATGGATCTTGGGTCATGGGTCATGGACTTTAGGTCATGGATCATGGATAATACCCAACATGACTTCATGCATGTGTCATGTAGTGGGTCATAGGTTATGGATCATGCTCCATGGGTATGGGTTATGGACTTTGGTTTTTACCCAACAACATTCTTTGTACTTAGTCAATGGATCATGGGTCATGGGTCATGGACTTTGGTTTTTACCCATTACTTTACCCATTACAATATATACAAAGTATATATGTACATTTCTATATTATGTAAACACTAGTTGTTCTACATATGCATTTCTATAAGATGTAAATAATATTACTTATTTAGGGTTTATATAAAAATGTCTTTGGTTTAATATAACTTATTTACTAAACATGTTTTGATATAGTTTTAATATGTTTAGTAAAACTGTGTTAGTAAACTATTGGCTCAAACCTTTTACGCATTTTATTTGTTTCATTAAAATAATTTTACGTTTGTTATCGACAAAACATTCGAAGATCGTAAAATATAAATAAACGTTTTTATTGCTTATTTGTATTAACAGACAACATTAGTGACAACATAAATTCTGAAAATTGTGGGATCACATTGACAATTAAAAGGGCATAACTGACGTTACATTACAAGTATAATCCGAATAGATTTTTCTCATGTTCCTCCTCAACTGTTGTTCTCGCCTAATTCTGTCCTCACACTCTTGTTTAGCCTTTACTTCTTATTCTAGTATTTGTATCAATGCTTCTTGGTTTAATCTCATTTGATGTTTATGTCGATCAATAAGATATTCACCAGCCTGCCACTCTTGTTCAACCAATTCTTTTTCTACTAACAATTTGTTTATTTCTTCTTCGTCTAACATTCCCCTACCGCCTACACCACTCCCATTTCCATAAACTGTATCATTGTGGAAAACCTTAACTAATTTTTTAAGTGTAATGTTAAGATAATGGTCTGATGATTTAGGAGAAAACACTGAAATGTTATGAAGAATCAAAGAAGCCCCTACAATAATATCCTTTCGATAACCCCACCTAGTTTTTGGGTAAAAGGGAGTAATCCTGCACCCTGGTAAATATATTAACCAAATAAACGTTTAAGTACAATGGATATGAGTGAAGTCCCATATCTCAGCCCGTTACATAGGCATAAAGCTTACATAACAAGATACTTCCTAGTTTCTAAACAAGAAACCAAACCACTACTCAAAAGATAACATATGGCACAACGCAGTAAATTACTTCCTAGGACCTTGAAACTTTGTGCCATACATGACATTAAAGGTATCCAAATTCCCTGGAAGATCACGAACCTGTTTCGCATAGTCATCGAAGTCATAGTCATCATAATGATTTTGTGATGTATTGAACCTGATATTGAACCTGAGAGATCTTTAAGAGTTACTGTAAGATCGTCAAGGGCATTTGGAGTACACGACTTGATTATTGCAACAACTTGATCAACTTTTCCATTATTGATAAAGCTCTTGATATCACCTAAACATCCAATCACAACTCCCCATTAGCATTCACAAACTCAACCGCGCTAAGCCATGGCTCACGTGTAAAATCCTAATCTTCACCCACATCCTCAACAACTTTCCTAATATATTCTTGTGTCAAAATTACACACTTCTGCACACCTTCGCTAATATTTGCTTGTTTATGACGCTTCGCTGTATATTTGTAAGAAAAAGGTTATCTGAAAAAAACAAAAGATAATTAATGAAAGTTAAAAACAATATTAAAAGTGAATAAACTTTACTAAACAAACGAAATACTAAAACAGTAAAAGTATTAAAATATCCAGACTTGCTGGAAATTATCCAAATCTTCGTACCCATCACATTCGGCCACTTTTTTGTGTTTTCTTGGCTTCTAGTACCGACTATCAAAATGATTTTATTTACATGCATGCCATCACGAAGCTTTCTATGATTTTATTTACATTGACTAAAATATGGTGACTATAATTGTCTAAATTGAATACCATAGAATTTGTTCCATAGTTTTTTTACATAAGTACCGCTCATGATACGTAGTTATCTGTAAACGGACTGTTCACAAATAAAATAAAAAAGCATGCTAATAAGTAATAACAATAGGAAATTATAATATAAAAAAAGTTTTTTTAAACGAATAAAAAAGAAAGGGTTTTGGTCGTAAAATAGCAACATATTTTTTTAAATGTACCGAGTTAGTACGTGTACTATTTTTTGTTCCATTTAATGTAACGTACTTTCATGTTTTGTTCCAATCTAGTACGTGGTGATGACGTGTCACATTATAAATGGTGACACGTGTCAGACTTTCAGGTATGCCACGTCATCATCACGTACTAGATTGAAACAAAACACGAAAGTACGTTGCATTAAATAGAACAAAAAATAATACACGTATTAATTCGGTACATTTGAAAAAATATGTTGCTATTTTACGACCAAAACCCAAAAAGAAATTCAGTAAGTTAAAAACTATTAACCTTGTGTGTAAATAAAAAATTAAAGTGTGTACAAATCAGCTCCTACCTAACATGGTGTGAAGTTTTTTTTTTTTTTTTTGAACTATAAAGTTTGTTCTAGAGTTTGATGCAATGATGAAAGTTATTTTATGTTATATTCGTAATAATTGTTCAACAGTTTGATCACGAAATGTTTTTTGTTTCTTACAATATATAACTACGTTGTATTGTACTCCGTATACTCTTATTTTAGATATATTTAATTAGTAGGTTTTCTTAATCTAATTATGCAAAAACAGAAAGAAAGTGTAATTGGATCTAGTGCGACCATTTGTCGGTAATTGCATAACAATGTTAGTTTTTTCTGCAACCGGGAAAGAGTAGGGATTAAACAAATGATTTGTTTCACAAAAGCACTAGCTTTCTTGGACTTACGATGACGTTTGCATCATGAAATAGGCCGCATCTGAAAGCTAACCCATAGTATTATTTAGAGAATTTAACCTATTATTGTAAAAAGATATAACCACAATAAGTATCATGTAACAAATGTATAACTCTTTAGTCTTTACATCATGAGATTAAGTGTGCCGATCAAAAATTGATGCATGCAAATCACTTCTCCAATACTTTTGTTAGTACGTGCTCTTTGAAAACATGTATGGTGCAATTAATAAACACATTTTTATCTATAATTATTTCTAATGCATTTAGGCTTTACACAGTAAGGACCGCCAACGACTTTCATTTTGCTTGTCACATCAGTTTTTTTTTTTCGGGAAACCTACATATGACTTTTTGCCACAGTAAGGACGACCATCATTTTTTTTTTTTACTTTCAAGGATTCTTCATGCATTCTTACAGGATCATAATCACGGTGTTGCTCCATTCGAAAAAATGTGGGAGATATCGCTTCTCCTGAATTATCATATTATATAATATGATGCATGTGTACATTATATTTGATAGTCGACTTTTGTCCAACCCTCTAGCCAGATGTTTAATTATTAGCCACTTCTTCTTGGGTACTCCAAAAGCTCGTTTCACGTCTTTTCTTGCTGCTTCGTGCTTCATCATATACAATATTCGTTTGTGATCACTCGTCCCTGGATATGGACTTAACAAAAATGGACCATTCCGGATATAATCCCGTCAGTAAGATAATATCCCCGTTTGTAAGTCACGTTGTTAGCAATGAATGGAACATCTGGTGCTCTCCCCGATTTGATATCATTGAAAACAGGCGATTGACGTAAAACATTCACGTCGTTATTCATCCCAGAGACACCAAAGAACGCATGTCAAATCCATAAATATTGAGAGGCGATCGCTTCCAATAAAATGAGTGGATATGGTCCATGATCGCCTCTAGCAAATTGAGCTTTATGAGCTCGTGGGCAATTTGCCCACGACCAATCTGTACAGTCAACCATGCTTTTAGAATTGAAAAGCATAGAGTCTTTCAATGTTAGTATATGTTGGCTTTCACAAAAACTCTTCACCATATAACTCCATGATGACCTCACAAAATTTTTTGAGACACTCACGAGCTGTTGTTGCACCCATTTGCAGATACTCGTCCAGAGCATCAGGATTGGCTCCGTATGCCAATTGACGAATTGCCGAAGTACACTTCACCAATGAGGAAATACCAAGTGTGCCAACACAGTTAGGAGTTTGTTGAATACAATAGGAATGATCGATTACCTCTCGAACAATTTTTGTGAATAGTGTTTGGCACATTCAGAACCGCGTACGAAATGTTGCTTCATCATACACTAGGTGTTCAGAGAAGTAAGCCGCCACTAAAAGATTATGTTGTTCCCGTTTCACAATTAGTAAAATGACAATTTTGCACTAAGAGTGATACATGACTGAAGTAAAGTGTATAAAAAATCACAATTAAACAAGATAAGGAAAACTTAAACACACTGAGATTTTTCAACGCTTATATCCTTTATTAATAATGAATAAAAAAGAATATATTACCCAAGTGCATGCAGAACAGCACTTGGGATTGAATGACAAGTATGGTGTAACTCCTCACTAAGCTTAGGCTAAGTCTAATCACAACTACTCAGGTACAACTGAGCTATCTCAGGGACATAGTTGTATTTGGAGGAGTGAAAGATTGCTTGTGTGTGTTTTTCATAATTAATGCACAAGGTTAAAGTCTTTCACTCCTTCCTTATGGTTATTTATACAAGTGTGTTTTTAACTCTATCCTAGAGGACAAACTGACAGGTTACAGAAGACAAAATACTGATGTATTTTATCTCTGTTTACAATGGCTATTTAGAGTAAGTGACAAAGCTGCTTTCATCTTGTCAGTGATGACACTGACCCTGGTAGTTAGCGATTCAGGAAAAGTTTGACTTTGGGTTGATAAGGACTTCGTCTTATCTGTTCAAACTTATCCCGCCTTGTCCCGCTCAATCTTCAGTCTTTATCTTCAGTCTTGTCTTCAATGATAGTAGTTGGTGAGGAGTTTTGGGATTCAGTGAGTTATTATCATCACTCACTGAATCCACCATCTTCTTCTTGACTCAGTCTTCACCCTTTAAGTTCCGCCTTACTGAGTGGAGAGACTTCTTCTTCATCTCTTACTGAGTATCCTGAAGATAGCTCACTAAGGGGCTATGCGTTCAGTGACTTGTTAGTGTTTAAAGTTCTAAACACTTAGGGTATTTTCTATTCAAATCCTAGAATTAAGGGGTTTGGGTATTCACTGAACCCAACAGACTCCCCTATTTGGATATACAAATAGCCTAAGTGTTTGATCAGTGTAAGTGAGCAAATGGCTTCTTCTTACACTGAATGTACTAATGAACATAATAAGGAAAGCTAAATTTTTTAACAAAACATACATCGTTTATTCATAAGATTACAAGTTCCTATCACTAGTACAAAAGATGAAATGATAAATGTTTCAGTGATGTCATACAAGATGGATACCCAGTGCTTCTAGCTTTGGCTTTTTGGAGAGGAGGGTCTCTTTGTCAGGGTGGTCTCTTATCTTGGCATTCAGGTCTGTGCAGAACCTGATATTTTAGGAGATTTGATTTGAGATGCCACTGTTAAATAACTTACCATTGTAGCCACTCCAGCCTGATCAATATCACTCTATCTTTGAAATGCTGGGTTTCTATAAACATCAATGAAGAAGAAACCTCTTTCAGGTTCTTCTATAACCATGCAGTTCACAAACTTTACCCCTCCAGGCAGCTCCCTATTGCAATCAAAACCAGGCACCTTGGCTTTAGGCTCTGACTCAACTCTCTTCCTTTTTCTTTGTGATGACTGAGGTTGAGACCATTGAGCCTCAGGGAGAGCTGATTGTATTCCAAGCTGAGCTGGTGCATCCCTCAGTCTTTCACATCTTTTGCTGAGAGACTTCATCAAATCCTTGACCACCTGGTTTTTCTTTTTTTTCAATGATGGGACCAAGTTCATCAAGTTCAGTGATCCCGAAGTCAGTGAACTTCAAAGGATCATAAATCTCAAAGTCCCTTTTGTCATCCCCCTTTTAGACATTCATTGCAAGTGGTTTGGATTTGGGGATGATGTACACCTCACTGATTCTTTTAGGGGCCCTCCTGCATGTCATAGTCCAATTATAGTGGTCGATCCTTGCTTGCCTTATTTCAGCAGCCTTCTTGTTCTTTTCATCCAGTCTCTTTCTTAGGGCAGTCATTTCAGCATCCTGAGCTGCCTTGAACTTTTAGACCGACTTGACCTTTTTCCAGTGTCTTAAGATCGATCCCCAACTTTTCAGCTTCTTCATGGACCACTTTAACTAAGGCAGCTTTGCTCCTTTGCTCTTCCTCAGCCTGTTTCTTAAGCCTTTCTTCTTTCTTAAGGTATGCACTGAGCTGTTCAGTAGTAAACAGGTACCTTTTGCCTTGTATTTCATATGGGATTTTGACAGGCTCGGGTGTGATCCTGATTCCTTTTCCTTTATCCTCGACTGATGATGTTGTTGCTACCAGTGGGTGAGTTGTTGTTGTTGTTGTTGATGTTGTTGTTGTTGTTGTTGTTGTTGTTGTTGTTGTTGTTGTTGTTGTTGTTGTTGTTGTTGTTGTTGTTGTTGTTGTTGTTGTTGTTGTTGTTGTTGTTGTTTTGTTTTGTTGTTGTTGTTGTTGCTATGTTGGGATAGAAGAGATGGGTACTGCAGATACAGGTTGAGTTGGCTCCCCCTCAGTGTGAGAGGGAATCTCTTTAGCGGATCTCTCCCCCTCAACTGTTGTTGGCGCGTCAGTGAGAGCAAGAGTTGCTTGAGACACTGAGGGAGAAGTAACGGATTGACCTTTGAAGGCCTGATAAATCTCCGAGACCATGGACTTGATGTCAGATGTGTCCTTTTGAAGGTTGGTGACCTGTTCTCCAAGATTGGCTTGAGATAATTCCAACACTGTCATTCTAGGCCTGAGATTCCAAGCCATAGAAGAGATGATTTGGCTAGATCAGCTACCTTTATATCCAGTGAGCCCAAAGTGGACTGAATAGCCTGTACTGAAGAGGTAAGGCCCTGAACATTTTCATTGTTAAGCATTGTGATGAGTTCAGTGATACTGGAAGAGTTCCTCATGTAAGATTCCGTAGCCTCAAGAACTTTAGTGTTCAGTGCAGGATCCTCCTTGAATGATTCTTTGATTTCATCAAGCTTAGTATGAGCTTCCTGAAAGGTTTGAAGAAACTTCTTCAGGTTGTCATCCAGCTTGTCAAGATGGTCATACATGAAATCCCTGTGCTCATCATTATTTTCAAAAGTAGCCAGCACTTTAGCTTTGAGATCAGCATAGCTGCATCAGCTTCAACATGTTGATCCCAGAGATTATCAGTCACTCTAGAGTACAGTTTCCTGGTGGCACTTTGTAACCACATCACTAGCTGTCTTTCAGTGAGTGGTTGAATGTTGTCATATTTTTTCAGCTCCTCAGGGTAGGAAGAGGTGGAAAAGTCTGAAGAGTCAAATGAGTCATCATCAATCTGAAAGGGTGACTCCTCAGGCTCTTCGGGATCAGGCTGATGCTCTTGTTCTTGTTCTTGAACATCAGCGTCCATCTCTTCACCAGCAGAAAATATCTCTTCCTCACTCTCAGCATCAATCTCTTCATTAGAAAATAGTATCTCATTAACTTCAGCAACTGTAAGAAGACCAGTAGGTTGATGGGTTCCGTATCAGCGGGTGGTTTTTGTCCCCCTGAGTCTTTGTCCCCCAATGACTCCTCAAACACTGGTGGGCGTTTCCCAGTGCCTTCTCCAGAGCCAGGATTGGTTTTGAGTTCCATATCGGCGGGTTTTTTCTTTCCTTCCGAGTCTTTGTCCTTCGATGCCCCTTCAAGCACTGGTGGGAGTTTCCCAGTACTATCCTTAGGGAGTGTGACAGTGAGATCCCTATCAATGGTTTGTTTGTTTCCCCCTGAGTCTTTGGGATCACTAGTTGTACCCTCAAACAAAAGCTGTGATTGTCGAATGTTTTCATCAGCGGGTTGTATGGCGCTCCCCTACCAGCGGGTTGTATGTTTCCCTCTGGATCTTGGGGAATAGTCATTGGGACCAAGGGCACTGACTGTGATGTATCAGTGTCCTTCGTTGTCACCAAGGTAGATGTTGCTTGGTCTCCCTTGGGTGTGTTTGCAGTGTGGGTCCTTTTGTGCCTTTTAGGCTGTGTTCTAGAAGCCTCAAGGCCCTGAGACTTGGGTTTGGTCTTAGTCCGAGTCTGAGACTTCCCTTACTCTTTTTAGAAGCAGGGTTTGGAGACACTGAGTCCCTCTGGTTGTTTACAGCAACCATATGGGCCGTCAAATCAATTTCAGGGACCAAGGATGGGTTCTTTTGAAAATTTGATTGACTCAGGGTGGCTGGTAAAGCACCATTTTTAAAATCCTGAGTATAGTTTCAACCCAATAACACTTGTAAAGCACAAGAGACAAACCTAGGGTATGAAACGTATTTAACCCTAGTTTTGCTCTGTAGCTTGTTTACGAGATCACTGTAAATGATATCCCCTATGTTGACATTAGTACTAGTCATCAAGCAGTATGCCATCATCAACTTAATAGAATTAATTTGTTCAGTGGATGACTGGTTCCCGCTGAGAACCTGAATCACAAATATGAACAGGATCCTCCAAGCCACGGGAAAAAAGTTCTTGGTGACTGGTGTTTTGTCCAAAAGTTTAGGATCAAAAGCAATTTTACCTAACTCAGCCTTACCAGTGACTGGGTCATGGTGATCAACATATTTTCTCAGATTATAGTCAAGCCCTGTTGAGGAACATAAAGTTTTATAGTCTATGGTGACTGTTTGTTCCCCATTTAAAATTGAGAATCTTATGAGAAACTCCCTGAGGGGTCTAAGGTCAGTCTCATCAGTTGAGGGTGTCGGGTCATAGGCCACTGCAGTTGCCCAAAACTCCCCGAGGAAGTTATGGTACAGTATAGATAGGGACTGAACAAAGGCCTGTTTTAGTGAGCAGTTCAGCAAACATTTCATGATTCCATTATAGGCTGGGACATCATGTGGGTATTCAAAATTGCCTATAACGTTGTTTGTTTTAAATTCAACATTTTCAAGACCGCCTACCCACTGAGGTGCAAACTGAAAACTTTGTGTTCTTGCCATTTCCATTCAGAAAAAAGATTTTAGGGTTTTTGATAATTTTTGACAAGAACAATCAAAGAAGTTAAATTCTTTTATATTTTGTGGTGAAGACTTTTGTAGATTGTTTGCAAAGATGAAATTTTTGTTAAAACTAGTTCTAACACAAAGAACACACAATTGTTTCTTGGTTTTGAGAAGATTTTGACAGAGTTTGTTTGCAAAAATCAAATTGTGTGTGTGTTTTTGAGTTTATGAGAGGGGTATTTATAGAGTGGTGAAGGGGTAATTTTTGCACAAGTGAGGATTTGTAAAGTCGATTTTTGAAAACATTTCATTTACCCCATTTAATGCAGCCACTCTAGTATCCACAGTTTTCTAACGGTTTTCAAAGAAACAGTTGCAGTGCACAGTAAAAGTGCATTTGCAGGTTTGAAATATCCTAAGGATATATCTTGTGAGAGGGGGCATTTAATGCCAAGTGAGATGAGGTAAGGTTGAAGGGGACCCATGACGTGGATGACAGAAGGGTATAGAGACATTTATTCCTATATTAAATTGGTGTGTTTACCAAACTAGGACATTGATAACATCTTAAGTGTCAATTTCCCCCGATAATGCTCGTATTTTATATCATTTATATGGATTTACGCTTGTTTTCCTCTATATCTCACTTTCAGGTAAATTACGAGCATTGGAGATAATGAGACGCGGATTTGGAGAGTTTATTAAAGATATATGATAGTATGTCCATTTTGAAGTAATTACGGCGTAACTCTTCTTTCACATTACGCCGTAACAGAAGTGTGACTCAGAAAGCCAACTCAACTGATGATTACTGCGTAACTCCATCTTAGGATTACGCCGTAACTAATTAGGTCAAATGATGTTCCACGCCGCTGCAAGATACGCCGTAACTCTTTCCATAATTACGACGTAATCATGATTTATTAAAGATACGGCGTAACTCATTCCATGTGTTACGCCGTAACCAGCTTTTCCAGAGCAAAATATGAAGATATTGATGTTACGGTGTAACTCTCATATTAATTTACGCCGTAACTAGATCTGGCCTATAAATACCACCCAAAATTCTAGATTTCTCATCATTCACTCCACACACAAACAGCAGAGAACGTGGGTAGAAGGCTGAAGGCAGATCTTGAGGTGCATACGGGGCCATCTCCAAGGGAGAAATCACTCCCTAACGATAAGCATTAGCGATCTATCATTTCTTTTACTTTCAATTCATGTATTTCATTATGTTAAACATTGAATCGATTATCTCAGTTAATATGATCGGCTAAGTACATCTGGTGCTAGTCTATTTATGATTCCTTAATGGTTTTGTTTATGTTTATATTGCTTTCGTATAATTGTTTCAAGTGTATGCATGCATAGTTTGTTGGTAGCTACCCTTGTTTTGGTAGTTTTGAATGGCGGTCGTATCTAGTTACTTAGGAGATATGACCAACTGACCCTAAGTAGGTAAACTAAAGTGGGAAGGGTAAGAATTGACCAACTGATGACCCTTCTTCGCTTGTGCGATTTGACCAACTGATCACCTACCATTTGGATAAACTTAAGAAGTTATGGATGAGTGTTTAAGATGCTAGCGCCTGGGCACTCATTGTTAAGAATCTTGTATGTAGCAGAACTTAATGACTTGGCTTAGGGGACTAAAAACAACTGGACTTTCAAGGGTAGTAGCTTGATCTCCGGTGGAAACCTTTGCTGATAGGTTAGGACAAACTGACCAAATGTTGTCCTAGCGACTTAAACCCCCACTTGAAGCAATTGGAAGTAATTAAACGTGAACTTAATATGATAGGATGAGTAACTAGGTTAGCACATTTCTCCTCTATTGATCACAACCTTTGCCTTTATTAGCTTTCCTTTATTTTCTTGCTTTAGTAGTTAATTAATCATTTCCAACCGAAAACCAATTAAAATCTGTGACACCTAGACTTAATAGAATCCGCTCACATAGCTCATGGGACGATCTCGGTTTTACCAAATACTACACTACACACAATCGGATACACTGCCCGTTTGTGCATTATGGCAGACCATATGTATAACGAGAACTTATAAATATTAAACCCTGGTCAGTAAAACCTGCGTAAAGATTTTGCCGCCGCTGCTAGGGAGTTATATTAGGGTTTTTATTAAGTCCATTTTTAATTTTTTTTCTTTTTCATAATGTCAGGATTCAAGACCAGAAGCTCCAAGCCATTTTTGGCTTCCTCGTTCGACGATCCAGAAAAACAATTTAGGATGAAAAACGTTTACTCACCAGTTCCTATTCATAATATTTTCTCATTTTACGAATCTGACCAATCTGATGCAGAACCTGAAGTTATTGATGAAGTTAAAATCGAAGGAATAACCATGCAACAGTATATGGAGCAACCCAATGTGAACTGTAAAAGAGCCTTCACACAAGACTCTAGTATGGAAAAATTCTCCATTCCTGAACAATTTATCCAGGAACTACACTAGTTGCAGTTTTCGGGGAGACGAGAACGAGGATGTGCAAAATCATGTGGAAGAAGTGCTTTACTTGTCATCCCTTTTTAGCGGCCGGAATATCCATAGTTATTCAGTTACAGCAAAAAATTTTCCTATGACTCTTACAGGGACTGCAAAAAGATGATACAATTGACTCCCTGCCGAGTGCAAAGGAACGTGGGATCAATTAAGAAGATAATTCGTTCAACAGTTCTGCCCTCCTTCAAAGATGGCTAAACTTCTCGGTAAAATCCATCAGTTCGTTCAAGAGAATGAATAAACATTGTATCAAGCATGGGAAAGATACAATGAACTACTTTACCGCTGCCCTGCTCATGACCTGAACAAGTACCAAATTGTCTATGTCTTCTATAGAGGGATTAACGCAGAGACCCCGTGAACTTCTCGATTCTCCTAGACCTATTCCAAGCATGGCACCTGACCAAGCTTTGGAGTGTATTCGAATAATATCTGAACATTGCTATAAATGGCATATGGAGACCGGGTATGGACCAAAAGATAATTTCTATCACAAGGTTTTGAAAACATTAACCAAAAGAGAAAATGACTACAGTGCAATTTTTGAAAAGAGGAGACTGGAAAGGGCTAGTGAAAGTGAAGCTTGTAAGGTAGAAAAAGTGAAGAGTGTATTTGGGGCCAAGATTGAAAGTAGCTCGGAAAAGATGATTCTTGACCACATTGAAGAATCAAAGGAACGTGACGAGAGGATAGAAAAAATGATGAGAAAATTCGTAGAAAACACGGTATCTTCTCTTAAGATTCATGAAGACCGGATCAAGGGCTTGGAAAAGAGTGTGGACTTATGCTCAAAAGCCATTACAGATTATCTTGTTGCACGGGATGAAAACATTGTCAATTCGGCTGAAACAGTTTCTGAGGAGCCAACTACCTTCTCTGAGAAGGTCAAGAGAAGAATTTGAAAGGAGAAACTCTTACTTCATGATATTGGGGCTCTTCCGGTAAACATCCCTCTAACTAATTCCATTAGAACTAATCTTAACAATGTTTTGCAGGAACTAAGTGATGAGAGAAAGATCTCATTGAAACAGTCCAACTAAACGAAAGATGTTCAGCAATTCTAAGAAATGAACTACCGCAAAAAGAAAAAGATCCAGGTTGCTTCACTCTCCCTTGCTTGATTGGGAATCTTAGCATGTGTAACACCTCGACTTCTCGACCCCCATGTTAAACCCTATTGTTAGGAATTAGAAATTCCCGGTATTAAAGAGTCGGTCACCTCAAGTATATGTAATCGTTAGAAAGCTCGTAGTCGTAGTTCTTTTAAGTTAAGTAGTTATTTAGTTAAGTAACACCGTGGAGGACGGACGGGTCTTTACCCACTGTATGCCTGATCCACAGCCCAAAGTGTGGCGAGTTATGTAAGACTATAAATACTCTCTACCTTCCAAGGTAGAGAGTTGGAGCTCATAATAATATCTTTCACTTTCTCTCACTAAGTTCCCTAAACCTCTAACTTTCTCTCTCTAGAATTCCATCTATATGCTACTTTGTGTTATGGTTTGATGTGTGTGTGAAAAGTTATATCTAAAAATTGGTATCAAGAGCCATGGTTAGATCATATCTTGCACATCTTTGGATTTATAGTGGTTTTTAGGTGGTTTTTGAGTTTGAAAAAGTTTAGTGGTTTTTGCATCATTTGGTTGATCTCTAGTGTTAAAGTTTGAATTTTGTTGGTACTTTTGTGTTTTGAATCATCATAAGTGTTTAGGTTTTCATTTGGTAAGCTTGAATCATCTTGGTTGGGTTGTTTTTGGATTGAAAAGTGATGTTTATTTGGTTTTTCATGGTAGCGAGTTAGTTCACGGATAACATTTCTTCATAGCGACTTGCTTCTTTATTTTGTAGCGACTTACAGTGTTAAAAGCTAGCGAGTTAGAGCTAGCGAGTTAAAGGACAAGTAGTGGACTCTCCACTACGGGTAGCGACTTGTGGTAGCGACTTAGTCAGTAGCGAGTTGCTCTTTAGCGACTTGTGTCTCTAGCGACTTATGTAGCGAATTGCTGCCAAAATTTGGTTAGCGACTTGGTCTGTAGCGAGTTACTACTTGGCGACTTGTTTTTCTGTTAGCGACTTGGGATTCTAGCGACTTGGGTGTCTAGCGAATTAATTGGTAGCGACTTAGTGAATTTGTTTCTAGCGACTTAGAGCTTTATCATCTAGCGACTTGAGTGATTGTTTACGGTTTTCTCTTGATTTAGTAAAATCCCGTGAAAGAATCTATTTCCCGGTTTAATCATTGAGTTATAAAATCCCGTATAATCTGATAACATGTCCACCAACGTCCCTACTGTCATCTCCACTGTTGCCGAAGATGTACAAGCAGCTGGATCAGATACTCGTCCACCCATGCTTGACAGAACTGACTACGATTCTTGGGCTCAACGAATCAGATTGTATTGCCTTGGAAAGGAAAATGGTGTCAATATTCTCAAATCCATTGATGAAGGACCATATCGAGTTGAAACGACTAGAGACATACTTGATACTAATGAAGATGGTACTCCTATTTACGGAATGGACAGACCTAAGATGTATGATGAGCTTGATGATAAGGAGAAAAAGAGATTTGATGCAGATATCAGGGCTTCAAACATTGTTCTACAAGGTCTTCCTAAAGATATCTACAAGCTGATCAATCATAACACTGAAGCAAAGGCAGTTTGGGATAATGTCAAGATGCTTCTCTCAGGTTCAGAACTAACTATGGAAGACAGAGAATCCCAACTCTATGACGAATTTGAGCACTTCAAGATGAAACCCGATGAGAGTGTCTATGAGTACTATGTGAGATTTCATAAGTTAGTGAATGACATGAGGAACATCAGAATGACTATGCCTAACATTCAGTTGAATTCAAAATTTGTGAACAACATGAATCCCGAATGGCACAAGTTTGTTACCGCTGTGAAGCTTACTAAAGGATTGAAGAACACAAACTATGAGCAACTCTATGCCTTCCTCCTTCAGAATGAGAGACATGCCATGTTTGAAAAATTGATTCTCAATCAGTTCAAAACCAACCAGGGAGAGACAAGTTCGTCTAATGACTCAACAGCTTTCTACTCAAACATTGGAATCACAACCAAAGCATCACAAGTCATTCCCTTGGGTAACGGTAATCACAAACTCATTCCTGATCCTATGTTCAAACAAGCTGATGCTGATGCACGCGTGGATAACATCGTTAATCAACTAGCTCTACTCATTAGTCAAAACATGAATTCTCTCCCACAAACCAACAACAACCTACGAACTGCATCTAACCCACATAATCAAGCCACTGTTAAAGATGGAAGGATCGTGGTGCAACCAGTTCAGGAAAGACAGTATGATCAGGGAAGAGGTGGAGCTGGGAGAGGTTATGTTGGAAACCAGAATCGAGGAAGAAATGGTAACCAAGGTCAACCTAAGCCAATCAAATGCTACAACTGTGGTGGTGAAGGTCACATTGCAAGGAACTGCACATCTCCAAAGCGTCCTCAGAATGCTGATTACTTCAGAGATAAGATGTTACTGGCACAAGCTCAGGACAATGGTGCTGCGTTGGATGAAGAGGAATTGTTGTTTCTTGCTGAGGGTAATGCCAAGACCTATGATGCAGATGTGGATGAGCAGCCTATTCAGGAGATAGGTCATAATCATCAGAACGCCTTTCAAGTTGCTGACTGTGATGCATACGACTCTGATGTAGATGATGGACCTACTGCACACACAATCTTTATGGCTAGCATCTCTCCAATGGTTTCTCCCAAGATCTCTTCTTCACCACTAGCTGGCCCATCCAAGGACAAACTCATCTCTGAGGTATTAAAGCTATACGATGATGCTGATGTGCAACAGATGCATGACAAAGTACAACCGACTGAAACTATTGAATCAAATGTTGAAAATATGGGTAATATCAATATTGTCCCATACGATCAATACGTGAAACAAAGTGAAAGTGAAGTTGTACCAAGTGATGCATCTTCTGCAGTCAACAATGACTATGTCTTTGATGAATACACTGCATGTGCTACTAATGATTCCATAATTTCTGAACTAAATGCCTATAAGGAACGTGTTGCTATTTATGAACAAAGGGCAAAATTTGAGTTGACCACTCGTGAGCAGGAAATGGATGTCCAAGTGAGTACAATTATTAGAAAAAGTAAGTTTAGAGAAGAAGTATTGAAACAAGAATTAAATTCCCTGCAAGAAAAATTTTCTAAAACAGCTAAGCAAAAACAAGAACTTCAAGAAAATGTGAAAATGCTTAAGCAAGAATTTAATGCAAAGGAATCAAAACTCTTGAGAGATTTTTCTAATCTGAAAACTTTGAAAAACAAACTTGAAAACAAGTTGTATTTACAAGGAAACACCATTCAGACTGCTCACATGATCACTAAGCATAGAGTTCTAAGCGATAAGCATAGCATTCCCCTTGTAGAGGAACCAAATCCAGAGGTAATTAAAAAGGCTAGAATTGCTCATAAGGTAATTTATGATGGTAATGAAGTCCTTAAGCCTAGGCAGAAACCTAGTTGCGTTGAGTGCACTGAGGAAGATAAGATTTTAAATGAAATCACTAGGGAAAAGATGAATAAGAAGCAAGATGATCCCAAATGCAAAGAGAAAAACATAATCTTCTCTCCTCATGATTACAAGAAGGAAAACTGGATTGCCTTGAACAAGTTTAAGCCTCAGACTTTGTTGACTCCCGAACAAGTCTTCTGGAAAATGGATTTAGATAAGCAGAAAGCTGAAAATATTGTAGAAACAAACCCTCCCCTTCGGAAAATGCCTAGAGCAACTGTGTATCCTCCCAATACACCTATGCATCTTGTACCTAGAACAATTGCCACTAAAAGCAAGACATTAATTAGCCAATACGTTATATTCCAACTATTTGTTGATTTTGAGAAAACTTGCAAGAAAAGGATCACTCCCACAGGTATAACTGAAGGTGAAAGAGGTTTTGAACAAATGAAAGAATGTTATTTAACTGAGGTCATGCCCTTCTTTAAACTTCTAAAAGATCACTTTGAGAGTCTTAAAAAAGGGGTAGAAGCTGATATTAAAGGTATGGAAAAGGAATTTGATGCAATGGTTGCTGAAGTTAGTGATTATGAGCGTGCACTAAAATATAATGAGATTGAGAGAAAGAACTTGCATACATTAAATGAGAATCTTATTACTGAATGTGTTGCTCAAGATGTGTTTTTCACTGCTTCAAATTGCTCTATTAATGCTTCCAAATTTCATGAATTATCTGTGGCCCTGAAAGTCTCCCATGATCGTGTCATTGAGCTTGAAAAAACTAATTCTAAACTAAATGAGAAAATTGAACTGGATGATCATGACAATTTGGTTAAACATTTTTCTAAACTAGAAGTTGAGTATTTTAATCTACAACTAAAATATCAACATCTCAAAGAAAATGTCAAAACTTCAAATATCAAGACATCTTCAGATGCTCCAGAGTTTGATGCAGTTTTTCAAATTAACAAACGAGATGAACAGATTCAAGCTCAGTGTAACACGATCAGAAAGTTGAAAGCCCAAATCTCTCAATTAAAGGGTCAAACGAACAATATGACAGGCTCCCAAATGCATCCTTCTTTAGATTCTCAGAATTCTCAAACGTTTCATCTTCAAAACCTAGTAAATGCTTTACAAAAGGAAAACGAAAGTTTTCTAGAAGAGAATGAAAAGGTTAAACGTCATTTCAATGAGTTGTTTGAATCAATTAAAGTCACTCGTAACAAAAACAACGAACAAATAACTTCATTGCAAAAGGAAATTGAGAATCTGAAGAGTCAGGTAAAAGGGAAAATGCCAATGATCAATGAGGAGAATGTTGTATCTAAGGTTCACTCTGGCAATAAATCTGCTTTATCTGTGACATATGTCCCCCCTCACCTAAGGAACAACAAACTTGCCATTCAAACATATTTCTCATCCCTCAAGGATTGCTTAGAATGCCTGCGTGAGATTGTTGAAGAGGATAAGCTAGAGAAACCTCATGATAATGCAATTGGACATGCATGCTTATATGCCAAACGATCTCAAGAAATCTTAGAATGCTTGATCACCATATGCCCAAAGACATTAGGTGAGAGAGTTAACCCTTTGATTCCATGCTCAATGCCTAAGGCCAAATATGAGATGCACTCGATTCCCAATGTTTTGAATGAGAGTCGTAGTGTACCCTTGAGTAGTTCAGATTCTAGATCTGTCAATGCTAGGAAAGTGAACTCTAATGTGCCTTCTAGGAGTACCAATCTCAGTACATCTAGCTTTATGAAAGTGAACCGTAGTGCACCTGCATGTAGTTCAGATCCCAGCACATCTAAACAGGTGGTGCAAAGAGTAGTAAAACAAACTAATGTTCCCATTCCCTCTACAGGAGTAATCAGTGACATTAAAGGGAGCAGGTCAAAGTCTCAAGACAATACAAGGAATGATAGGACCTCTCAAGCTAAGAATGTGCACTGGAAGAAAGTAGAAGAACAATCTAGGAACCTTAAGTTTGAATCGAATAAAACGAATCGTGTTGATTCTAGTATTAGCCATAAGCGTACTGTAATTAATTCGAATTCTGATACTATTTGCAAACCTTGTACTGATGATTGCTTGAATTCTGTTTCTAATCATGGATGTGATGTCAATGCTTTGCCTAATGATGTTAATTGTCCAGTTAATATTGTTAATGCTAAAATTCATGCTAAAAAGGCTAAAAGGCAAAAGCGAAAGAAAGTTAGAAAACAATGGAAACCCACAGGAAGAACATTCAGCAGAATAGGTTCTTATTGGATACCTGTTGGTCATAAGACCAATCAGATAATGCCCACTAGAAAATGGATGCCTACTGGTAGAACTATTCCCTTAAGAAGTGGTCACACTGTAAACAGGACTAATACAGACACTAGTATTGCATCTACTCATAATGATTCCATTACCTCATTGTCTGATATGAATGCTTCTATTTCTGATGTGGGTGTTCCAACTGTTGCTACTAACCAAATGGAACCCATTCTTGCATGGGGATCCCAATTATCCAGTTATCCATTCTTGTCTGTGTTCAACTGCAGATCGTTCAAATCGTTCTGTGGTACCTGGACTCAGGCTGTTCCAAGCATATGACTGGAGACCGGTCACGGCTCATGAACTTCGTGAGCAAATTCATCGGGACTGTTAGATTTGGTAATGATCATTTCGGTGCTATTATGGGTTATGGAGATTATGTTGTTGGTGATAGTGTCATCTCCAGAGTGTATTATGTGGAAGGTTTAGGACATAATCTGTTCTCTGTTGGTCAATTCTGTGACTCTGATCTAGAAGTAGCCTTCAGAAAACATACCTGCTTTGTTAGAGATCTTAATGGTAAGGAACTGTTGAAAGGAACTCGTGGATCAAACCTTTACACTATCTCTATCGATGACATGATGAGAGCTTCACCAATCTGCTTGTTATCAAAGGCTTCAAAAACAAAGTCTTGGTTATGGCATCGTCGTCTCAATCACTTGAACTTCGGCACCATCAACGATCTTTCCAGAAAGGACTTAGTTGTAGGTTTACCTAGACTAAAGTATGAAAAGGATCATCTTTGTTCAGCATGTCAATTGGGAAAAAGCAAGAAGTATGCCCATAAACCCAAACCTACTAACTCTGTCACAGAAGTTCTTCATATGATTCATATGGATTTATGTGGACCAATGAGGGCGCAGAATATCTTTGGGAAGAAATATGTGTTAGTTGTGGTTGATGATTATTCTAGATTCACCTGGGTCAAGTTCTTAAGGACAAAGGATGAAACTCCTGATATCATCATCAAACTCATCAAACAACTGCAGGTTAGACTAAACAAAACTGTCAGAATTATCAGAACAGACAATGGAACTGAGTTTGTCAACAAACAACTTAGTGAATTCTATGAAAGCGCTGGAATCAGCCATCAAAGAAGTGTTCCACGAACCCCTCAACAGAACGGTCTAGTTGAAAGACGAAATCGTACTCTTGTTGAAGCTGCTAGAACAATGCTGATCTACTCAAAGGTTCCAATGTTTCTCTGGGCTGAAGCAATTGCCACTGCATGCTACACACAAAATCGTTCCCTGATTCACACCATTCATGGAAAAACTCCATATGAACTTGTCCACAACAGAAAACCTAATCTATCTTTCCTTCGTGTGTTTGGTGCCTTGTGCTATCCAACTAATGAGGGTCAAGACTTGGGCAAACTTAGAGCTAAAGCTGACATTGGAGTATTTGTAGGATATGCACCAAACAAAAAGGGATACCGGATCTACAACAAAAGAACCCGAAATATCATGGAAACAATTCACGTTACGTTTGATGAGCTGACCGGTCAAATGGCTCCTGGACACTCCAGCTCAGGACCCGCACTTCAAAACAGTCCTATTGGTTCATCCCTTGTTCCAAACTCCTCTCAAGAAACGCCATATGTACCTCCATCTGAAGATGATGTAAAGAAATTGTTTGATCCAATGTTTGATGAACTATATGAGTCTACTACTAATGAGGTGCTGATCCCTACAACAGAGGATGCTCATATTCCAGTGAATGAAGTCAATCCTTCAGTCTCAATATCTTTAAGCCAAGAAGCACCTGCTGCTGATCCTTCAGTCTCATCAACAAATCATCATTCTTCAAATGTACATCATGGAAATGTTTCTGACATCAATAATGAAGTTAATCCCTTTGCGACTCCTGAAGATGCTCCATTTGAAAACATATTTGCTACTCCTGAATCATCATCAGAACCATCTTCTTCAGAAGACATCGACTCAGCTACTTCAGTTCCTCAACCAATGCCACATGAACACCTCAGAAAATGGACTCACGATCATCCATTAGACAACATCATTGGTAATCCCTCTCGCCCTGTGTCAACCCGGAAGCAACTCGCAACCGATGCCTTATGGTGCTTCCTCAACTCCGTACTATCTAAGATCGAACCAAAAGATGTTAAAACTGCTATGAATGAAGATAGCTGGTTCAATGCTATGCAAGATGAAATTCATGAGTTTGATCGTCTTGATGTATGGGAGTTAGTACCTGCTCCGGACTGTGCTATGATTATAGCTCTAAAATGGATCTTCAAAGTAAAACTTGATGAGCATGGTGATGTGTTGAAGAACAAGGCTCGATTAGTTGCTAAAGGATATCGTCAAGAGGAGGGTATAGACTTTGAAGAATCTTTTGCTCCAGTTGCTCGAATCGAGGCAATCAGAATCTTTTTGGCTAATGCTGCTAGTAAGAACATGGTGGTATATCAGATGGATGTAAAGACGGCATTTCTGAACGGAGATCTTAAGGAAGTTGTCTACGTAAGCCAACCCGAAGGATTCGTGAACCAAGAGCATCCTACTCACGTTTATCGTCTGAAGAAGGCTCTTTACGGTTTAAAGCAAGCTCCAAGGGCATGGTATGATACACTATCAAAGTTTCTTCTATCAACCGGATTCATCAAAGGAGCAGTTGATCCTACATTGTTCACCAGGAAGTCAGGCAAACATTTGATTCATGTTCAAATTTATGTTGATGATATTATTTTTGCCTCGACTGACCCAATGGAATGTGATCGTTTTTCAAATGAAATGAGTTCAAAGTTTCAAATGTCAATGATGGGACAAATGTCATTTTTCTTGGGATTACAAATTTCTCAAAGTCCCGGAGGCATTTTCATAAATCAATCTAAATATGCAACAGAGATTTTAAAGAAATTTGGATTTGATTCAAGTGACCCTGTTGACACCCCCATGATTGACCGAACCAAACTAGATGAGGACCTCTCAGGGATCATGATTGACCAAACTAAATATCGAAGTATGATTGGATCCCTGATGTATCTCACTGCTAGTAGACCAGACATTTTGTTCTCTGTGTGCATGTGTGCTAGATACCAGGCTAAGCCTACCAAAAAGCACCTTGAAGCAGTTAAACGGGTCTTTCGGTATCTCCAAGGAACCATCAATATGGGACTTTGGTACCCGAAAGACACCGGTATGTCACTAACGGCCTATGCAGATGCTGATCATGCAGGTTGTCAAGATACACGTCGAAGTACGTCAGGAGGTGCTCAGTTTTTGGGTGATAAGCTTGTGAGCTGGTCTTCAAAGAAGCAAATGAGTACTTCTATTTCCTCTACAGAGGCTGAATACATAGCCATGTCATCTTGTTGTGCTCAAATCTTATGGATGAGATCTCAATTATCTGACTATGGCTTTGAATTCAACAAAATCCCTCTGTACTGTGATAATAAAAGTGCTATTGCTCTCTCATGCAACAACGTTCAACACTCAAGAGCAAAGCATATCGACATTCGACATCATTTCATCAGGGAACAAGTGGAAAAAGGTGTAGTGGAACTATATTTTGTGAGGTCTGAATATCAGTTAGCGGACATCTTCACCAAAGCTCTTCCAAGAGAACGTTTTGAGTTTATTCTTCCACGTCTTGGTTTGAAAAGCCTTCAACCAGAAACTCTCAAACGTCTTCAGGAGGAAGACGAGGAGTAAAGGTCTATCTTCATCTATCTCTTGTATATATCTATTCGAAAATCAAAATACAAAATTATAAAACTTTCAAAATCCATAAAAATCTGAAAAAGTCGAAAAATCTTCAAAAAATATTGTCATTTTTGTCATGTTTCTTTCCGGTTCGATTATATCTACGGTCTTTGAGCTGTCATTCAAAGAATGACACGGGATTTTAGATGTTGTTCGAATTTAAAAAAAAAAAAAAAAAAAAAAAAAAAAAAAAAAATAAAAAAAATCAAAAAATCAAAAAATTATTTTTTGGGAGAAAGAGAAAATGGTTTATTGTCATTTTCAGGCAATAACCCGGCTTTAAAGAAAGAACAGAGCCATGTTTTTCCATGTTTTCAAATTCCATGCTCTGATTCTATAAACATTTATCTGCTGAAAACCAAATGCTTTTAAAAATAACTCAAACTCTATTTTTGATAATCATCAGGACTTATTTGTCAAAATCTCTATCTCTCAATCAACAACCTATGTCATTGATTGAGGGGGAGAATGATTTCAATTAAATTAAAAAGTTATTTGGCATTAAATTGTTTTCAAAAGATATACATGCATGTTTTATAAATGGAGTTTAAAGTCTCAAAATCCGATCCGTATCAGTTAAAACACTTTCACAATCAAGTCACAATTCTCCTTAAAAGCTTTCAAAATCAATTTAAATCTATACGAGATCACAAATCTCAAATGATTTGATAATTGTGATCGGGGGAGAATGTGTGATTTAAATTGGATTTAAACTGATAATCAGGTAAATGGTTATAAAAGAATGTACATGCTGTCCTTCTCACATGTGACAAACGATTTCAATTTTTCAATGCACATGTTGAGGGGGAGCATCTATCTTAAACCTTTGATTTGAAACGTGATCATTCATCCTAATGTGCAGGTTCCCTCTAGTATGTGCAAAACTCTTTTATAACCTCGAGGCACATATTGAGGGGGAGCGAATTTATGGAAACCTCATCCTTCCCGGAAATGCTATTTCTACTTGATCTGTTGAGGGAAGTGATGCTGATATCTTTTAGAAAATGGTAATCAAAGAAGTTAATTCTTTCTCTTGCCTCCATGTGCAAAACATTTTCAAATACTTGATGCACATGTTGAGGGGGAGTTCTCGTTCTAAAAATATCAAAAACAATTCAGGTACAAAATGCTTTGATAATATATCACATGTATCTGAATTGATTTTCAAATGGTTTTCAATTGGATCCAATGGCAGATGAACAATACCAAATTGACCGACCAACTTTACTTTATGTACGGTGATATAAGGATGATAAGGTTAGGTATTGGTTCCCATGATCCGCCAGAACCGGAGGGATCTACCCAGGGACAATCCACTAGTTAGTGTAGAAGTCCTTAGGTATGATGATAAAAGGAGAAAAGTGAGATATGGGAAGAGTGCAGACTAAGACTGAGCTAGTACTGGAATAAACCCAACAAGGTAATAGCTATGAAGTCTCGGTAAGCACTGAAGGGGTTGAAGAATTAAAAAGAATTGAATGTGAAAAGGGTGTAAACAAATAGCCCTCCATTAATTCAACCTTAGGGCAGGAACCGGGTTCACTTCATATGCTACTGATGGTAACATCGGTATTGAAGACAAGACGTCATGGACCCAGTGACGCACTGCACCTCAACTTTCCAAACCACTCAAGTTCCTCTTAAAAGGACTTGTTTCATTCTCACGGGGAACCGACATTAACTATCGACTTTCTCTTAGAGATGGTTGATATTGAAGAAGGAGACCCTCTCCCTAGTCTCCGTTATAGGATCCAAATATGCACAAATTGAGTCTAGAGCCACGAGATCATCAATAAATCTCTTTAGGACACTTTCAATGAAGACTCTCTGTTTCACACAATGTGGAAAGAGAGATTATATCTTGAGTCCTACGCATTATCCTTGTGGTAGTGCAAGAACATCTGAGTGATGTGTTTACATATTCACAATGAAGATGGAAAGCCTTCTGGAGCCAACATCAAACAAGCTCCTGGTAGGTGGCATGTGGGATCTATTATATAGATCAACCATGTGACAACTGAACAGAAACAATGGGGCGATTCAATCTCTTGAATCAATCCTGGTTCAGGTTATGGATTGACGGATGCCTTTGAAAAACCGGTCGATGTGCTTAATAAACTCTTTTCTTTAGCACATCGACTGTGTACTAATTTTTCAAACCAAAAGGTATTTTTATGATTGATAATTGATTTTCAATAAAACCTTCGTTGTATTGCAAAAACAATTTCTATTGAGCAATACACGATTGTTTTTCAAATCTCTTTTCATCAATCAGTGGACTTAAAATTCGCTGGTTCACTCACTCCGTGTTGTCTTCTTTGAGACGTTCCGGTTTGAGAACAGCTAGAACAGCTGCGAAACCCTGTCAAGGAGATTCTTAGGAATCCTACCTGATCACAGGCAGTACTTGTACTGATCAACGGGGAACCGTGGGCCGTGTACCTCAATTCATCGAAAGTGATCAAAGACACTTTCGTGCGATTTATTGCTAACTGTTGTATGCAGGTACACCCGACGTTTGCAGCTGATCAGAATGAAGCGGTCAATCCATAGCCGCATGCTCACTTAACACATTCATCTCAATAGAAATCATGATTAGTGCATCAATGTCTCTGATATTTTCACACCAAGCTTCTGCTACGCTGCTGCCTATATCATGATTCAACAAATGCTTCCGCTACTCTGATGAGAAGATATCATGATCCAGAATGTGAGCATGTCGGTCCCAAAGTCACAACACCACAATGGATGTCTCAGAGATTTTTGATAGCTGATGATCTCCAAAGATGGCTCAAACTTATCATCACGTGGATCAGTAAAAGACCTCCACTTGGAATAACCAAACATGCATTGTGAAGAATCAATGACTACGAGCTTAGGAGCAAAGGACTACATCAAGAATGCAAGATCAATTGTTAAATGTTATATCTATTTGTATTCTATGTAATTTTGGTACATTATTGAGGTGACCTCCCTTAGGGGGAGATTGTTAGGAATTAGAAATTCCCGGTATTAAAGAGTCGGTCACCTCAAGTATATGTAATCGTTAGAAAGCTCGTAGTCGTAGTTCTTTTAAGTTAAGTAGTTATTTAGTTAAGTAACACCGTGGAGGACGGACGGGTCTTTACCCACTGTATGCCTGATCCACAGCCCAAAGTGTGGCGAGTTATGTAAGACTATAAATACTCTCTACCTTCCAAGGTAGAGAGTTGGAGCTCATAATAATATCTTTCACTTTCTCTCACTAAGTTCCCTAAACCTCTAACTTTCTCTCTCTAGAATTCCATCTATATGCTACTTTGTGTTATGGTTTGATGTGTGTGTGAAAAGTTATATCTAACAACTATGTTGCACTCACCTTTAGTGCAAGATACCCCTAGATACACATCTAAGCCATTCCTTTCATTTTGTTCACCCAAAATATTGTTTCGTTACACCCATACACCTTAGCCTACCCTGTAGTCTTTATTTGTGATTGGGAAGTCATTGTTTGCCCAAGTTCAAGGTTCAAATGGAAAGGTTCAGGAATCACGCTTTCGTCGATGACATATTTTTGAAGATCATTGAAGACCCTCAAAATTCTCATATTGTTCATCTTAAGTGGGGGATGCTATGTTCAGTTGTTATGTGTTAAAAAAAATAAAGTGATTCGAAAAAAAAATAGTTATAGTTATTTGTTGATTGTAAAGTGCGAATTTATAAACACTATGTTTATGAGCTCATTATAGATTTAGTATCGAGGAGGCCACCTCGATCACATTTGAAGAAAGAAGTTGTTAATTGCGCCAACAGTTGAAGAAAATGTAATGTGCCCATCATGGCGTCCTCTAATGGCACATCTATCTGGTATATGATGATCCGATTTCTTAGCTTCAAAACTTGAACTTTGGATGAACGGTGAGTGGTGATGACTTGGTTATAGATTTAGACTATTTGCTTGATATTTTTACTTTACACCAATTATATCCTATGTCTTATCCTACCCTTTAGTCATGAAGCGTGTCTAGGTGATGCAGCGAGCAATCTTTGGAGTCTTGGCCTTGGATATGGTCATGTATTATTGATTTTGTCCACTTCGCCGTGACATGTTAGTAATGACGACTCACCCTTAACCTTTGTCGTGTCTACCCATATTGCCTTCGAGAATTGTTTAGTCCTTAACTCTAGTGGTGGATATTTGTGTAACCGCCAAGCTTATGATAGAATACATGCTATGATTGTGCGTTGAGTGATCACCTCGAAATTGACACTTAGAATAGTTGAGAGATTTGAGTGTTTTGTTCCCATTTCGTGAGGTGTTCAGCTTTGTTTTATTCTAGCATAAGTGATTTGTAAACTTATATTTTCCAGGTAATCGGAGATATCTTTTTAGGAATCTATCTAATAAGGTCTACTTGAGGGCAAGTAGAGTTCAAGTGGGGGGATATTTGATAACATCAAATAGTCTTGAATATTAAGTGTCAATTTCCCCAGATAATGCTCGTATTTTATATCATTTATATGGATTTACACTTGTTTTCCTCTATATCTCACTTTCAGGTAAATTACGAGCATTGGAGATAATGAGACGCGGATTTGGAGAGTTTATTAAAGATATATGATAGTATGTCCATTTTGAAGTAATTACGGCGTAACTCTACTTTAACATTACGTCGTAACAGAAGTGTGACTCAGAAAGCCAACTCAACTGAAGATTACGGCGTAACTCCATCTTAGGATTACGCCGTAACTAATTAGGTCAAATGATATTCTACGCATCTGCAAGCTACGCCGTAACTCTTTCCATAATTACGGCGTAATCATGATTTATTGAAGATACGGCATAACTCATTCCATGTATTATGCAGTAACCAGCTTTTCCAGAGCAAAATACGAAGATATTGATGTTACGGCGTAACTCTCATATTAAGTTACGCCATAACCAGATCTGGCCTATAAATACCACCCAAAATTATGCATTTCTCATCATTCACTCCACATACAAAAGCAGAGAACGTGGGTAGAAGGCTGAAGGCAGATCTCGAGGTGCATACGGAGCCATCTCTAAGGGAGAAATCACTCCCTAACGATAAGCATTAGCGATCTATCATTTATTTTACTTTCAATTCATGTATTTCATTATGTTAAACATTGAATCGATTATTTCAGTTGATATGATCGGCTAAGCACGTCTGGTGCTAACCTATTTATGATTCCTTAATGGTTTTGTTTATGTTTATATTGCTTTCGTATAATTGTTTCTAGTGTATGCATGCATAGTTTGTTGATAGCTACCTTTGTTTTGGTAGTTTTGAATGGCGGTAGTATCTAGTTGCTTAAGAGATATGACTAACTGACCCTAAGTAGGTAAACTGAGTGGGAAGGTTAAGAATTGACCAACTGATGACCCTTCTTCGCTTGTGCAATTTGACCAACTGATCACCTACCATTTGGATGACCTTAAGAATTTATGGATGAGTGTTTAAGATGCTAGCACCCCGGCACTCATTGTTAAGAATATTGCATATAGCAGAACTTAATGAATTGGCTTAGGGGACTAAAAACAACTGGACTTTCAAGGGTAGTATCTTGATCTCCGGTGGAAACCTTTGCTGATAGGTTAGGACGAACTGACCAAATGATGTCCTAGCGACTTAAACCCCCACTTGAAGCAATTGGAAGTAATTAAACATGAACTTAACATGATAGGATGAGTAACTAGGTTAGCACACTTCTCCTTTATTGATCACAACCCTTGCCTTTATTAGCTTTCCTTTATTTTCTTGCTTTAGTAGTTAATTAATCATTTCCAACCTAAAACCAATTAAAATCTGTGACACCTAGACTTAATTAGAATCCACTCACATAGCTTTTGGGACGACCTCGGTTTTACCAAATACTACACTACACACAATCAGATATACTGCCCGTTAGTGCATTAGGGTAGACCATATGTATAACGAGAACTTATAAATATTAAAACCTGGTCAGTAAAACCTGCATCAAACATTAAGTAACTGAAATACTTAGTGAATTTAGTTACTTATTCAATGCTCTTTTATGCAATGTAAGGGACCCTAAATGAGTCTTACTTATTCAGTGAGAGGATCGTTTTGGGGTTTATTTAGGGATCAAGGACCTTTTCAGAGAGAACTGCTGAGATTAGGATTGGTTCTCAAGTTGCTGACTTTCAATATCAAGCATACCCAATTCAGCTTTAAGTCTCCTGAAGGTAGGTTCATCTAATGGTTTGGTGAAGATATCAGCAAGCTGATATTAAGTAGGGATGAAATGGAGTTCTATGTATCCTTTCATGATGTGGTCCCTGATAAAATGATATCTGATATCAATGTGTTTGGTTCTTTGGTAAAGGACAGGGTTGTTGGAGATTGCAATGGCACTGGTGTTATCACAGGGTAGTAATGGATGTCATAGTCACTGAGTTGACTTTTCATCCATAGCACATTGGCACAACATCCTGCAACTGCCACATATTCAGCTTCAGCTGAGGACATATCCAATGATTACTTCTTCTTAGTACTCCAACAGACCACTTTTTCTCCAAGAAATTGACAGGACCCTGAGGTACTTTTTCTGTCCATGTTACAGCCAACATAGTCAGAGTCAAAATAATCTTTGAGATCAAACCTTGAACATTTAGGATAGTAAAGTCCAAGTCTTGGAGTTCCCTTCAAGTATCTGAGAATCCTTTTGGCTGCAGTGAGATGGGACTCCTTAGGATTATACTGATATCTTGCAATCAAACATACTAAGAATTGTATATTTGGTCTGGAAGCAGTTAGATACATCAGTGATCCTACAATCCCCCTGAAATGAGTTTGATTGATTGATTTACCAGTGGGATCAGGTCCAAGGTTATTTGGAGGAACCATTTGAGTCTTTACTAAGGCACAATCAGAGATCTCATATTTTTTCAAGAGATTCATGGTGTATTTCTCTTGACTGATGGTGATTCCTTTATCAGTTGGCCTGTTTGTAGTATAAAGAAATCTGTTAGTTCCCCCATCATGCTCATTTCAAATTTCTTTGTCATCAGTTTTTCAAACTGTTTGCAAAGAGTATAATTTGTTGAGCCAAAGATGATGTCATCAACATACACTTGGACTAGTATCACATCTTGTTTTGTCTAATAGATAAACAGAGTGTTGGCTATCTTTCCTTTGACAAACTTGTTTTGTATTAGGAAGCCTGAGAGAGTTTCATACCATGCTCTAGGAGCTTGTTTTAGTCCATATAGAGCTTTGTCAAGCTTGCAGACATAGTCAGGATGTTCACTACTCTCAAAGTCTGGGGGTTGCTGAACATAAACATCCTCTTTGAGTTCACCATTTAGGAAGGCACTTTTGACATCCATTTGATAAAATTTGAAGTTCATGTATGTTGCATATGCAAGGAAGATCCTGATGGCTTCCATTCTTGCAACAAGAGAAAATGTTTCATCATAGTCAATTCTTTCTTGTTGACTATAACCTTTGGCTACAAGTCTGGCTTTGTTTTTAATGACAGTGTCGTTTTCATCAGTTTTGTTTCTGAAACCCATTTCATTCCTATGACAATGACATCCTGAGGACATTTGATCAAGGTCATGACCTTATTTCTATCAAACTGTTGTAGTTCTTCTTGCATAGCCTGAACCCAACTAGGATGTTTCAAAGCTTCAGTGACACTTTTAGGTTTTATTTATGAGAGAAAATCAGCATATAGATATTCATTGGCAGAAGCTGCTGATAACTTAGCAGCCATGCTTCTTGTGAGCATGGCTTCAGTGGGTTCACCAATGATGTTCACAAGCTCAATATCTTGAGATCTAGTCCACTTACTTTGTGGTCTAGGGTCTGAGCTTGATGAGGTTACTGGGAACTCATGAATGAGTTCAGGGGCAGGTGCAACAGATATATGATCATTTGATGAGGTGGTTTGTTGTTCAGGTTGAGATTCATTAATTACAGGTTCCTGAACATTTGGTTCAATATTACCTATCCCATTAAGGACTGATTGAGAGTCAATGAATTCACTGATAGTTGGTTAAGGGAGGTTGTGAGGCAGGACATAGTATGAGATATCAGCATCTGCTTGATATAAGGAATTAATTTCAGTGTTGAATTCATTAGGAGGGTATCTTGATGAGTCATCAATTCCTATTTCCTCCACTGAGGTGTTGGTGAATCTGATGCTTTTAGAGCTTTCATCAAAGGTGACATGAAAGGTTTCCTCAACTTGTTGTCTTCTGGTGTTAAACACCCTAAAGGCTTTAGAGATCAGTGAGTAACCTAAGAAATATCCATCATCAGCTTTTGCATCAAATTTTCCTAAGTGATCCTTGTGATTATGAATGAACACAGGACACCCAAACACATGAAAGTAGCTGATATCAAGAAGTCTTCCTTTGAAGATCTCATATGGGTTTTGTTATGTCTTTTGACAATGATTGACCTGTTTTGAGTGTAACAGGCTGTTTTGACAGCTTCAGTCCAGAAGTGCTTTGAGAGTGCTGAGCCATTTAGCATGGTTCTAGCAGCCTCATTGAGAGTTCCGTTTTTCCTTTCAGCTACCCCATTTTTTTCAGGGGTGTACAGAAATGAAAATTTTTGGGAAATTCCCTATTCATCACAGAAATTCTCAAGTTCTTGATTTCTAAACTCAGTACCATTGTCGGTTCTGATTTGTTTAATAGTAATGTCATTATGGTTTTCAATCTTCCTGATGAGAGACATTATGGTATCAGCTTCCTGACTCTTTTTTGCAAGAAAGTATACCCAAGTGTATCTTGAGAACCATCAACAATGACAAGTGTATACTTCTCATGCTGGATTGATCTAGGACTGACAGGTCCAAAGAGATCCATATGCAAGAGGTGAAGGCAACTTTTGATGGAGAAATTTTGTTTTGTTTTGAATGATGCTCTGTGATGTTTTCCTTTTTCACAGGCTGAGCATGGTTTGTCTTTTGCAAAAACCAGTGGTGGTAAACCAAGTACTTTGTTTTGTTTTGCCAATTTGTTTATATTTTTGAAGTTTAAGTGAGAGAGTCTCTTGTGCCACAGCCAGTTGATAGTTTCAGTGGCTTTGGTAAAGAGACATGTTTCGTTCTGAGAGAGAGTTGACAGTGTCAATGTTCTGAAGTACAATCTTATCAGTTTCAGTTCATTGCTATAAGAACAACTTCTTTGTTGGCATTCAAAATAGTATCTTGTTTATCATCAAAATGCATTATGTATTTTGCATCACACAACTGACTGACACTGATAAGATTGTACTTCAGACCATTGACATAGGCTATTCTAGAGAAAACTATTCCATTACAGTTTACTGAACCATAACCTTTAGTGGGACATGATGAGTTAACACCAAATACTACCTTTGGTCCTGGTTCCTTTACATACTTGTGCAGATACACCTTTACACCAGTCATGCTCCTTAAACATCCACTATCTAGATGCCAAATAGGCTCCCTAGCGTGTCTTTGCACAAATAGTAAACTAAATTAGTTTCTCTGGCAGACCCACTTACTAGTCGGCTTGGGTCTGATGGTCTGCTTAAATTTAGCAATTGATTCATGGTCAGTGGTTGAGTGCAGTGTGCTACCACAGGTTTTGCATTTGCTGACTGAGGAAGACTCTGTGATGCGGGGTTGTTTCGAACTTCTCCTTGCTTGGATGACTCTATCATGCTGAGATGTCTCATGAGCAGGATTTCCACATATTTCACAGCAGGTGTTCATGAGTCATTCATCAGGATGATGATCATTAAAGCCACAGTGTGGGCAAGGATGAAAGGGTTTTGCTTTAGGCATTTGGGCCTGCTTTGAAGATGAAGCATACTGATGACCGAAATTGGTATGACTTGCTTCACTTAATGAACTTACATACTGTAAGTGGTCAGAAGTTTTGTGATCTTCCTTTTTGTAGATCTTGCAAAAGTGGATTCTGTAGCAATTATCAGTGGTATGGCTGGTATAATGGCACATATCACACTTTTTTTTAGCTTGGTGTTTGATTTTGACTTTGTGGAACTAGAGGAGGTTGACTTAGGTTCCTTGATTATTGAATCAGGAGCTTTCTCAATAGAGTTCATCTTATTAGTCAACTTCCTCACTAGTTCAGTCAATTGCTGGATTTGGTCTTCTTTAGTAGGAACTGAAGATGTGGAAGTCTTAGTGGGGACTGAATCTTCTTGGGTTGGTTGTTTTGGCCTTTTTAAAATGGTTCTACCAAGACCTGACATTTCTTTTGATGAGTGAGGGTTGAATTGCAGAGGAGTAAGCTCAGAGCTACGTGCAACACCCTAAAGAGGTTTTAGAGGTGGAAGCGGTGCTTCATGTTCAGCTTCAGACTCAATGATGTGTTCAGTACTACTGGGTACATCAGGGATCCAAGCATGATCTTGAGATCTTGACTCTCAGGCTCAAGAATCCTTCCAGAATTGAAGTTTGAAAGCTTACTCTCAGGGTTTACCCTTTAACCCAATCACTGGGTTTAGGCATTAACTCCTTTTTGGAAAGCATACCAGCAGACACAAAAGGTTTTGGACTTTGGTCTTCACTGAGAGAATTAGTGAGGTGATCTTCACCTAGGATTCTTTTTTTGCTACTAGGGGCTTGAACAGTATCAAAGACTCTAGGATTCTTAGCAGTCCAGCTATCAATGACATTTTTTTCCTTTTTAAGTTCTTCTTGAAGTGCTTGATTTCTTTTAACTAATTCAGAGTTTTGAATTTGTAGTGTGACAGCCTCAAGCTTGGCTTGTTTTAAAATAAGTAGTTCATATCTACACTTGTTTAATTCAAAACTTAACCTGTTTTATTTTGAAAAAAGATTTAATTGTTGCTCTTCTACGAACTTAAGGTCAACATTAATATAGTTCATGAAAGACTACCAATATGAATCATCATCCATTGAAAGTAAAATGTTTACCTTCTTCATTGTGATGTTAACCCATTCACCATTCCTAGTATGATTCTTCCCAACAGCTAGCTTTTCCTCTTCTGAGAGAGCCATCAGTGCACTGACTTGCACCATTTCATCATCTGAGGAAACTGGCTCTTCATCCCAGTCAAAGAATTCAACTACCATGCCTTTGTTTTTACCCTACACAGATTTAGCATTGTTTGTTGTTTCTGAGGGAGTGGCCTCAAGAAGTGCTAGTTTAGCCTTTGCTTTCCTATACTTAGCTTTAAAATCATCAGCTTTGTTTTGGTCAGACTTGTTTTGGAAATTTTGATGAGACTGATAGACTTTTGGTTGAAATTTGCTAAAACCTAAGGACTGGTTTGACCCTGAGGGTTTGTAAGAGGGCTCAGAGATAGTTTTTGAAAAACAGTCTTTAGCAAAATGACCCTTTTTGTGACACTTAAAACACTCAGTATCCTCATTAGCTTTAGCATTAGAAAAACTTTTTTTTCCTTCTTATGAACCTTTTAGAGTTAGCAAGGAGTGCCCTTTCCTGAAACTCTATGTTCAGGTCATTCAGGTACTCCTCGCTTGTTCTCTCATTAGCCTCATCGTCTGAATTTTGCTGAAAATCCTTAACCACACTGTTTGAATAAAAAGTAGTAGAAATTGGTGTTGAAGTGGTTGTCAGGGATTCTTGACTTCCTGAGACTATTTCAAGTCAGGGTATCGTCTATTTATGAAGTTATCTTCATAGACAAATTTCCCGTAGATTTCAGGGAGTTCAAGATTCTGAATGTGATTAGCATTTCTGAGTCCTTGAGAGAAATTCAACCACTTCTCAGGAAGACTGTTTACAAAACCAGCATTGATTTCATGTTTGGACAACTTGACACCATCATTTGACAATTTATTTAACAAAGTTTTATAACGGGTGTAAGTTTGAGAGAGTGTTTCTGAGTCTTTAGCCCTGAAGGTATTGTACTCAAGCTTCAAGTCCATGATCCTATTTTTCTTGGTATCTGAGGGACCTTCATAGCTGTGGACCAGGTCATTCCAGGCTTGTTTGGCTGTACTACAACCTATGACAGACTCCATTACATCATCAGGAAGAAAAGATATGATGATGCTTTCGAGCCTTTGATCCTGGTTGACCACTCTCCTCTCATCCTGAGTCCACTGAGCTTCAGGTTTAGGTAAACCTCCAACAGTCTTTGGGATAAATGGACCTTCATTAATACATTTAATGTAGTAAGGTTCCATCTCAGTCAAATAGCAAAGCATTCGATTTTTCTATTTGTTAAATTTGCCAACTTCGAGTCGAGGGGCAACAGCAGCATAGGCTCCACCCTTTTTGTCGACAAGTTGGGGCACATCACTTTCAGCCATGTTTGGATCCTGATTTTAAAAATGTTTTAAGAGGCTTTGAAAAAAAGGTTTATAAATTAGCCTGCTCTGATACCACTTGTTGTTCCCGTTTCACAATTAGTAAAAAGACGGTTTTGCACTAAGAGTGATACATGACTGAAGTAAAGTGTATGAAAAATCACAATTAAACAAGATAAGAAAAACTTAAACACACTGAGATTTTTCAACGTTTATATCATTTAGTAATAATAAATCAAAAAGAATATATTACCTAAGTGCTTGCCGAGCAACACTTGGGATTGAATGACAAGTATGGTGTAACTCGTCACTAAGCTTAGGCTAAGTCTAAGCACAACTACTCAGGTACCACTGAGCTATCTCAAGGACATAGTTGTATTTAGAGGAGTGAAAGATTGCTTGTGTGTGTTTTTCACAATTAATGCACAAGCTTAAAATCTTTCACTCCTTCCTTATGGTTATTTATACAAGTGTGTTTTTAACTATATCCTAGAGGACAAAATGACAGGTTACAGAAGACAAAATACTGATGTATTTTGTCTCTGTTTACAATGGCTATTTAGAGTAAGTGACAAGGCTGCTTTCATCTTGTCAGTGACGACACTGACCCTGGTAGTTAGCGATTCAGGGAAAGTTTGACTTTGGGTTGATAAGGACTTTGTCTTATCTGTTCAAACTTATCCCGCCTTGTCCAGCTCAATCTTCAGTCTTCTTAGCCTTCAGTATTTATCTTCAGTCTTGTCTTCAGTGATAGAAGTTGGTGAGGTGTTATGGGATTCAGTGAGTTATTGTCATCACTAAATAAATCCACCATCTTTTTCTTGACTCAGTCTACACCCTTTAAGTTCTGCCTTACTGAGTGGAGAGACTTCTTCTTCGTCTCTTACTGAGTATCCTGAAGATACCTCACTGAGGGGTTATGCGCTCAGTGACTTGCTAGTATTTAAGGTTCTAAACACTTAGGGTATTTTCTATTCAAATCCTAGAATTAAGGGGTTTGGGTATTCACTAAACTCAACAGATTATGAGCACCGTAATGATCCCTCTCAATTTGGTTTCGTGATATTTTTGGCTTTGACGCTTGAAAAGCCTCCCAACAGGCTTCCTTAAAAATCTCAAGCTCTCTAGTAACTTCATCTTCGTCGTCCGAAGATGAAGTGGCAAAAAGTAGCACGTAAGACATTATGTAGATTTGAGAGAATGTGTTTTAATGTGTATAGAGAGAATTGTAGTTTGAATTTATGAATAAAATGGTAAAATGAGTGAGCTACGTATAGTGTTAAAGTGTTTAAATTTTAAAAGTTGTTATTTTAAACCAAATGGTCACATATTCTGCAAATAGAGGAAGAGTTTGTTTTTATGTGTGCGTTTATTTCGGTCGGCTATACGATTGGAAAAATAAAAGCGTCGACCAACACACGACCGACTACCCACAGCAAAGGCGACCATCATTCCAATCGGTCGACCAATATGTCGACCCCCTTACTGTGTGCAACCTTAGCATGTTTTATATTAGTAGGTTTCAACTTTTAAGTTTCTAGCACTCACTATTTAACGCTAGTGTGCAAAATTTTGTAACATATATAACAACTAAATATAGCTTATTAAATACTATAGTGTATTAAACTTAGGATCAAATGAGAAAAAATTTTAAATGAGAAAAATGAAAAAAAATTATTATCACACTTTAGAGATGCATCAAGTTGAGTTAGATGCATCCCTAATTTTTTTTTTGATGCACTCAGATATATTATCTTGTTAAAAAGTATATGCATATACATGTACTAGATGCAATTAATCGAGTTAGGCGAATCCTATATATCGTTCGTCCTCTGCGGGTCAAATTTGTTGCTAGTATGATAAGGATCTAAAACGTACGCTTTTAGGGGGTCATTTAAGCCCTATTTTGACACATTTTATATCTGTTACTACTTAATTTCGTTCCTTTTTACTTTAAAATGTTGGAATGAAGCACATTTGGAAAAAAATGAGCAAAAACATGAAGAACATAGCATAGTCAAGATCGAAGCCACTCAACACTGATCAGCAAAAGCTGACGGCGTCCCACCCAAAGGGCAACGCCGTCCCTCTATGAAGACTTGATCAAAACATGCACGCGACGGCTCAGTGAAATTTCTGGTCATATAACCTGACGACGTCACGCTTTAAATATAAAAGGCGTCACTCACAGTTTTCACTCCAGACGGCCCAGATCTAGAATCAAGACGACGTCCCAACTAAAGACCGACGATGTCACAACTCTAAGTGACGTCGTCCCAACGATGACGTGGCCAAGAAGAAACCCTAATGACGGCTACCTGATGGCATCCCATGCAAAAGGTGACGCTGTCACGATTGTAAATCTATATATAGAATTTGATTTTTCTGTATTTAAAGAGGTAGAATTTTGGAGAGCAAACCCTAACTCAGTTGTAGTCTGACTTCGACAGTATTTTAGAGTCCCATACCCTATTTTACACATCAAGATAAGTTTGTTAATCCAATTTATCATTATGTCTACCCCATATTCGATTGATTGTGTGTATGCTTGCTTGTCTATCATGTCTAGCTAAATTATTTGTTTGTTTGCTTAGATCTATAAAACCTAGTTATTGATTGTTGTTAGGTTGTTTTTTGTCTCAATTGAAATTGGCTTAGGAGTGTAACTAGGCTATCATTGTGTTTAATGCTTGAGTATGCTTAATGATGATATGGTGCATGGATGAAATAGCTTAGGCTTGCCGATTTCGTGAATCATATACGAGAGATAACCGCAAAGAACTAGGGAATACGCACGCCCTACGACCCTTAGGAATACAACACGTTAAGATAAAGGACGTGACAACTCAACCAACCAATAAAAGATAACTAAGGAGTAATAGCATAAGTGAGCACATCTTTAATCATCATACGAGCACACCTCAATTAGACATAGCTATCCGTAGTAATTAGATAATTAGTTAAAGTAGAGTAATCGGTAGAAGTACCACCCCCAAACCAATTGCTCTGAGATATTTATCTTAGCTTTCTAAAAACCATAAAAAGAATCCCCAAGGCTTACCCCAAGCTACACTACAACGATTAGGTTCACTGCCTAGATGGTTGAAAAACTTGCTCCAAGAAAAGGAAGTTTCCTTGACCCCGAACGCGCCTTCCGCGCGCATCAAGTTTTTGACGCCGCTGCCGTAGAATAGAATTGCTAGTTAGATCTCTATCTCATTTAGGTTCAGTTGCTTGATTCCTATCTAGTAAGATTTTCTCTCATTTTCATTAGCTTCCTTGTAGTCTATCCCCCTTCTTCGTGTTTTTGTTCGTAACCTTATCACTTTTCATCATGGAAGGCGATAACCCACCACCAAATCAACCACTTCCACTCAACCCACCACCAATTGACCCGCCAAGAGGCCGTACTCTTGGTGAATACTCTAGACCGAGTTGTAAAGGCTATAGGAACAACATTGAGCTCCCCGTTCAAGCTCAAACTATGGCCCTGCGATCCGACACCATCCGGTTGATGCAAAACGAATGTGCATTCCATGGACTTCATTTTGATGATCCTAGTTAGCATCTCAAGGACTTCCTTAAAACCGTTGACTCTATCGACCTTGATGCTACCACATGGGATACCACACGCTTGCGTCTCTTCCAATTCTCTTCACGGTACCAAGCTAGTAATTGGCTTGAGCGACTTCCCGCTGGATCCATTTTAAGTTGAAATGATCTCACCACTCTTTTCCTTGCCTAATTTTTCCCACCGGGGAGAACTATCAAACTAAGGAACGACATCTTGATGTTCCAACAACGTCAACACGAAACTCTCTACGAGGCGTAGACTCGATTCAAGGACTTGATCCATAAAGTATCTCGTCACGACATCGATCTTTGACTTCAAGTCTAAATCTTTTACGATCATGTCAATCTCTCAACTAGGTAAACCATCGACCAAGGGCCCGGTGGCAAACTTAGTGAACTTACTGCAGAAGAATCGTCGGGTACAATAGAGGACCTTGCCCTCTATGACAACGAATGTTGGAATGACACCTGTGAGTTGCCTAAAACCCTCAAGGCAATCTCCTTGCCTTCCATTGACTCACAACCTTCCAATCGTAGGATGCTCGAACTTGAGGATCAAGTCAAATTCCTAATGAGCTCCTATGAAAATCCTAAACCTTCACATCAAGTGAACAAAATCACTTTACCTTGTGAATTATGTAGTGGTCCCCATGACACTCGTGATTGTACAAGACTCCCCAAACAAGCTTTTGCGGACTACACCTCCACATGTACCGACATATGCGAGAGAGAAGTGATACACTTTTAAGCCTGATCAAAACAACTTAGGAAATTCCTACAACCCCTCATGGAGAAATCACCCTAACCTTATGTGGAGCCAAAACTCAAACCCGTCCTAAAATAATTCATCTAGTCCACCCAATAGGTCTCAACCAAACCACACCTCCTACAACAACCCTCCAAACACCGAAACTTTCAATAGTCTTGAGGGAATGGTCTCCAAGTTCATGTCATCTCAAGAAGCTCGATTGACTAAGCTTGAAGCTGATTTCAAGCAACGACAAATCGAGATGACAACCAAGCTCGACACCCTCTTAAAAGCCTTCAATGACCTGGATATTGGAGCAATCCCAAGTGACACTATAAAGAACCCAAAAGTGAATTCAATTTCATCGACTTCATGTTCTTGCTCACCAAGGGATGGTGCATATCCATGCCCCTCACACCCAAAAGTCCACTCAGTTAACGCTATCAACACGGGTTCCAAACAATCCGTTATGAGATACCAACAACCCGATCCAACTGTCCATCCAACTCTTGAGAAACCTATCAATCAAAAACCCAAACCTACTCTAGAAGAGGAGTATAAGGAGCTCCACCAAGAAAAATCGGTTCTTGAAGTCTTGACTCATGCGCCTTACTATAATGCTTTAAAAGATAAATATGAGCAAGAACTAAAATTAGGAGAACATGGGTCCGCATTTGGGCAAAATAAGTTACCTAAGAAGTTAGATGATCCCGACCTTTTCATTCTTCTGTGTAGAATTAGAAACTCCAAAGCTTTCGACACATTAGCCGACTTAGGGTCAAGCATCAACCTTCTTCCGTTATCCCTCCAAAAAAGCCTTAATTTAGGTAAAATACAACCAACAGAAACCATCTTAGGTTTAGCGGACGGTAGTATTTCATATCCGGTAGGGATAATAAAGGACATGGTAGTACACATTGGTCGATTAACTATTTTGGCGGATTTCCATGTGCTAGACATGAATAAGGACCTAACATGCCCCTTATTAGTTGAAAGATGATTCTTAGCTACCGCTAGTGCCATAATTGATTGTAAGATGTCTAAGATAGTGGTAGGAGAAGGGAGTGATAGGTCAATTTATGATGTCAAGAAGCATATCTACTACAAAGAGGATGAACAAATAACCTGTGAGATCATGTTGGATAGAAAACCATCTAGGTATAGACCTTGGACCAATAGAGATTTTGTAGGCCCTCAAAGACCTTTTTATCTAGAAGAGACCTTCGTGAGTAACGCAACTCTCAATGAAAAACAATTGGCTAGGGACATTGAAGTGAACCTATTCGAGGATACTTTAGTGTTTAGGAAGATGAATGAATTCCTAGGAACCTTGCCCATTAATCTTAACATGAATGAGTGGAAAGTTGAGAGTGAGAAGCCTAAGTATAATTAGAGTTGGGTCAGACCACCTAGTGATGGGAATGGAGAATGGCACATTATGTTTTTAAATTTATGTTTGTTTTGTTTCAAGGTATCTAGTTTAGTGTCAGCAACGCCACGCTTTACATGCTGGTAACATAAGATTTTTGACTTGCCACCACTATATATCCCCTATCCAACAAAACCCTTTGTTTCCCTACCCTAAGCCTAACAGTTACAACCCTTGTAAAGACCTCTCAGATAGTTGTTCCTAGGTGCTTACGCTAAAGCGGTGGAGGTTTGACCTATTCTCAAGCTTATGGTAATTTATGTATTATACCAGGTAATGAGTGTTTGTCTTCCAATTCCATTCGTATTATATTTCATATAAACCCGAGAGATGAGAGAATCCAAATGCCACTTGTGAGGTGCTAGTGCATAATTTTCGTGCTTGTTATGACTATTGTGCCGTTTTTACTTGTTATACACTATTTTAAACCAATGCTTCATGCCCCCTAACTTATAAATTGATTGGTCAAAAGCACATTTGCTTGAGGACAAGCAAATACCAAGTGTAGGAAAATTTGATAAGGATTAAAACGTATGCTTTTTAGGGGGTCATTTAAGCCCTATTTCGACACATTTTATATCCGTTACAGCTTAATTTCGTTCTATTTTACTTTTTAGGTCTTTTGGAAGCAAAATGCTAGAATAAAGCACATTTGGACGAAAAGGAGCAAATGCATGAAGAAAATGGCAAAGTCAAGATCGAAGCCACTCAAAGCTGCTCAACAAAACCTGACTGCGTCCCATCCAAAGGGCGACGCCATCACTCTATGAAGGTTTGATCAAAACATGCACACGACGGCTCAGGCTAAATTTCTGTTCACATAACCTGATGGCGTCACGCTTTAAAGATGGAGGGCATCGCTCACAGTTTTCACCCCAGACGGCCCAAATCTAGAATCAAGACGACGTCCCAACTAAAGACCGAAGGCGTCACAACTCTAAGGTGACACCGTCCCATCGATGACTTGGCCCAGACAAAACCCTAATGACGGCGTGCTGACGGCGTCCTATGCAACAGGTGACGCAGTCACGAATGTAAATCTATATATAGAATTCAAATTTTCAGTATTTTAAGAGGTAGAATTTTGGAGGAAAAAGGCTAATTCATTTGTAGTCCGACTTGGATAGTATTTTATGGTCCCATACCCTATTTTACACACCGAGATAAGTTTATTTATCCAAAATATCATTATGTCTATCTCATATTCGATTGATTGTGTGTATGCTTGCTTGTCTATCCTGTCTAGCTAAATTATTTATGTGTTTGCTTAGATCTATGAAGCCTAGTTATTGATTAATGTTAGGTTGTTTCTTATCTTGATTGAAATTGGCTTAGGAGTGCAACTAGGCATCTTCGTTGTATTTAATGCTTGAGTATGCTTTATGATGATATGGTTTATGGATGAAATAGCTTAGGCTTGCCAACTCTGTAGGTCATATACAAGAGATAACCTCAAAGAACTAGGGACCACGCATACCCTACGATCTTTAGGAATACAACGCGTTAAGATAAAGGACGTGACAACTCAACCAACTAATAAAAGATAACTAGGGAGTAATAGTATCTAAGTGAACACATCTTTAATCATCATACGAGCACATCTCAATTAGACATAGCTACCCTTAGTAATTAGATAATTAGACAACTAGTTAAAGTAGAGTAATCGGTAGAAGTACCATCCATAAACCAATTTCCATGAGATTTTACCTTAGCTTTCTAAAAAACCATAAAAAGATTTAAAAAAAAAGAAAAAGAAAAAGAAAAAAAGAATCATCCTCAACCCCACCTTCTCGTCATATATTTCTTACTAGCATTCCTATTCCCCTAGAGAATGATATCAATCCTCGAGGCTTACCCCATACTACACTACAACAATTAGGTTCACTGCCTAGGAGGTTGAAAAACTTGCTCGAAGAAAAGGAAGTTTCTTTTAACCCCGAACGCGCCTTCCGTGCGCATCAGATATCATCAACATAAACTAAGAGAGAAATAAACACATTGTTGGAGGACTTAAAAAATAAGGAGTGATCATTCAAACTCTGAGTGAATCCACACTCAGATAGAAAACTAATAAGTTTCTCATTTCATTTCCTAGGAGCCTATACCATATTGAGATTTTTTTCAATTTACAAAAATCTAATTGTAGATATTTTTACCATAGGGGAGAAGGTCTCATCATAATTTATCCTTTTTCTTGAAGAAAAACTCTTAACAACAAGTCTAGCTTTATACCATAGGGGAGAAGGTCTTTTTCTTTTAGGAAGATCACTAATTCCCTATTCTTGTTTCTATTAAGAGCCTATATTTCATTATCTATTGCTTCAACCTAGTTATTGTTATTAATTGCCTCTTTGCAGTTATTGGGTTCAAATATTTTGTTTAAGGATGTAGTAAAGTTCAAGTTGTCACCACAAAATTTAGATTAATTGATAACTCTGTTTAATCCAAACTTAACTTTACTATCAACAACATAGCCATTAAGGTTTAGTGGAAGTTTGGTTTGTTTAAATGACCTTCTAACAAGCTCAGACACATCATTATAGTCAGTAAGATTAGTTTGGTCAATCCCTTTCTCATTATCAAGGAGGTAATTAGTCTCACCCTCACTTTCAATAGACTAATTTATGCCATCAATGTTGCCCTCAGGGCATTCATTTTCCTTTATGAATGTTGTAGCAGAGTCATCGTCACCATTATCAATAAGGTTCTACTTTGTTCCATCATTAGTAGAAGGCACTCTCCCTTCATCATTAGGTATTTTAGGGTTAGGTTGCTCATCATAAAATTGACTAGTATTAATAAAAAATTATATGATTTAAATCTTTAGCCACACCAGTTTCAATGATTTTTTCATTTTGTTTCATTTTTAAGGGAAAGACAGTTTCATAAGTTTGACATCTCTTGTAAATAATACAGATTTGGACTCAAGACTAAGTAATTTGTAACTTTTTTAAGTTTAAGTACCCAATACAGGCACATTTTTCAGACCTGTTATTAAATAAAAAATGATTGTTTAGACTTGTAGCACAACATACGTAGCCATAAGCCCTAAGGTGAGATAGTGTGGGATTTCTCACATACACATAAAAGTAAGGAGATTGACCCGGTAAGACAGATGAGGGAATCATGTTAATCAGATATATAATAGTTAGAATGCAATCATACCATAGGTAAAGAGGTAGCCCCTTGAACATAAGATACCTAGCCACATTAAGAAGGTGTATGTGTTTTATTTTTGCCATTTCATTTTGTTGGTGGTGTAAGTCATTGATGTTTGATGAATTATTCTTTTATTATTGCAGAAAATCGGCATTTTATTTTTAACAAACTCAGTCCCTATTGTCATTTCTAAACTTTTTTACTTTGGCACCAAATTAATTTAGAAGTAGGTTAACAAAATATTCAATGCGGACATAGACTTCATCGTTACTTTTAAGTAAATATACCCATACATCCCTGGAGTAATCATCAATAATGGTAAGAAATTGTTAATCCAAATAAACCATAAAAATGTTTATTTATATTTTACGATCTTCTAATGTTTTGTCAATAACAAACGTAAAATCATTTTAACAAAATAAATAAAATACGTAAAATATTAGAGCCAATAGTTTACTAACACACTTTTACTAAACATATAAAATCATCAAAACATGTTTAGTTAAATAAGTTATATAAAACCAAAATCATTTTTATAAAACACTTGCAAGTAATGTTGTTTACTTATATTTTATAAAATGTATATGTTGTGGAAAACTAGAAGGGGGGTTGAATAGTTTTACCAATTTAAAATTTCCTTTTAAATATTTAGATCGACTTATGTCAATCTATTTGATTGTTTATGTTGGACGTTGATAGATAGATATATAAACGTGTAATGAAAGATAAAGAGTAAGAAGCACGTCACCACGACACAAGTATTTATAGTGGTTCGGCTACAAGGACACCTTCCTTGCCCTACTCCACTCCCCGAGTCACCTACTCGAGAGTTCGTAAACACTACACCAACTCCTTATGGCGGAGAAGCCTTCACAACGTCGCTTAACCTTTTTCCGGTACAAAGCTAAATACCGAGTTCTTTCACACCAAGGCGAACCACACCTAACACAACGTCGCCTACCCTTTATACGGTGCTAGGCTAACCACCGAGTTCTTTCACACCTTAGGAGAACTAATCCTTCACAACGTCGCCTACCCTTTATTAGGTACTAGGCTAAGTACCTAGTTCTTTCACACCTTAGGTGAACTACACCTTCACGACACAACACCTAATCTCAAGGAGATCTACTCCTTGTTACAACACCATCAAGGATATCACCATCCTTGTATATAAACAAATACATATATGTATAACGATGTACCTCATCGATTATACGACCTAGGCATTCTTCCCAAATGCTACTTGATTTGATTCTTTGGCATCCTTCACTAATGCCTTTGACACAACGCTTGGCACCCTTCACTAATGCCTTCATCTTGACACCTTTAGCATCCTTCACTAATGCTTTGACACGAATGATGAGCATCTTTCACTAATGCTTTCATCTTGACACTTTCGGCATTCTTCACTAATGCTTTCAACCCAACATCTATGGAGAAAGGAAGAACTATCAACAATATAACCTTAGTAGTCTTGATGATGACGAAGCATGGCAACTCATGGACTTTAAGCTTGCACGTCTTCAAGAGGTGGTGATCTTTCCTTTAGGAGGAACCTAGTAGATCACACAAAAAAACAAAAGACAAACTACATAGATCACTTAGATATGAGGTTAGAGGGTTAGAATACTTTGGGGAAGTTTATATGAAAAGTACACCTAGAGAGGAACAAATGGCTCTCTATTTATAGAGAAAATTCTCTTCTGTTTCTCCGGATCCCACGGATCCCTACCACAAGGGATCCGGCTAGCACAAAGCTAGGGATCCGTGGTCCGCTCCTCTTTGCCCATGGGTATTTTTGGTTAAGGGTCATGGGTCATGGGTTATGGGTTGATCCATGGTTTTCTTTCTAGATACAATGTACTTGGTTAAGTGGTATATATAAAACCATGGGTTATGGGTCAAAACCATTTGCTAGTATTTACCCTTTTAGTATATACTTGTATTTACCCAATTTAGCATACACTTAGTTTTTACCCATTTTAGTATACTTAGTTTAAGTATATGTTTAACCCAATATGTAAACACTAGTTGTTGTACATATGTATCTAAATCATAAAATCACTTATACTTGTTTTAGTGTTTTATGTGAAAGCGTAAGTGTGTTTAGAAAACTATTAACTCAAACTATTTACGTACTTTATTTGTTTCGTTAAAATGATTTTATATTTGTTATCGACAAAACATTAGAAGATCGTAAAATATAAATAAACATTTTCACGGCTTATTTGTATTAACAATCTCCCCCTTTTTGTTGATGACAAAACATAAAATTATTTTAAGGAAAAATCTAAAATTCGTAAAAGTTTGAATTTGTAGTTTTTACTTTCTTCTCCCCCTTTTTGTCGAAACAAAAAGTGTTAAAAGAAACTAACACAATTTTTATAAGAGAAAAAAAAATGCTTAAATGTAAAGAGAGCAAGTGACGGGAATGGTACTCGTCTTAACTTCCCTTGACGAGTCCATCCCTTTGAAAGGGCGTCAAGGACATAACGTAAAATAAACTAATAGTGTTTGCAATTAAGTTTGCAAATGGTTCGTCTAAGTGACGAGAACGTGCTCCCCTTTAAATATTGCAATGTTGCAATGGGGTGTCATGAAGTGTAATCCAAAACAGGATTAAGTTTGCAAATGATTTTGCAATGTCGTTTGACGCAAAGCTCCCCTAGCTTTATGGTGTCAATATCTTCATGTGTATTTTGAATAACTATAAAACAAAGGTTATAAAAACAAGAGTATAGTGCATAATTTCCTGCAAAAGAGACTCAAGTTAGTAGAAATTTGTGCTTCTGTACCACGGATCCCACGGTTCCCTTCAAGGAGGGATCCGTATAGTTATCTGGAAGGGATCCGGCTATCTGTTACAGTTTCTTCAGCAGTGAAGAAATATCAAGGAGTGCTATTTGAGGGAATGAGATAAATGTACAATATAACAAGCACAACACACATAATAATCATGGCATATAAGTATTCATTCAATAAAACAAGAGATACACAACCAAATCTCTAAAAACTAAGAGAATGAACTAGCCAAACAAGTGCCATTAGTGCTAATAAGTTAACCCAAACTTAAGATTCGACTAAAAGCTTATTGAAGATCAAGGATGAGAAAGGTTTCCTAAACATTCTCAGTTTGAGCTTGAAGGTCATGTATTAATACCTCTAGTTCATGTTTCATTCTTTCAACATGTTTGCAATGATCGCACTCATAGTCATGGTCTTAAAGTGGAGGTTCAAGTGAAGTGGGTTGAGGATCTTCAAATGATTGTGTGGTGGCTCTAGGTACTAATGAGGTAGGTTGAGTTGTGGAGGGTTTAGTAGAATTATGTGATGAAGTCCTAGTGGAAGCACTCTTCTTGTGAATAAGTTTGATTGGTTTTCTTAGTGTGGGAGAGATCCTAGTTTTAGTGGACTTACCCGAAGGTGATTTGGTTGAGGAAACTTTATGCATGATTCTAGCAAGTTTCTTGGGTGGTTCTTGAGTGGATGAGTTAGCACTAGGAGCCTTAGTCATAGTGATGGTGCTAGTAAGAACTCTTTTAGTTGCTGATTTTGAGATGTGATTTGAGAGTGGTACCTTAACTCTAAGGTTGTTTGGTTTATAAAGGGTGATATGAATTAGGAAATTAAATTCTTGGCCATTTGAAAGGTTAGGCATGCTTTTGGGGTTTTGATAAGTTCTATGAGGATAATCAATGAATGCTAAAGGTGGTTGGAGACCCAAAGGGTGACTTGAATTCAAATATGGAGCTGGTTTATGCTCTCTGTATTTACGGATCCCACGGATCCCTTTCCGTAGGGATCCGCCTGGTAGAAGACCAGGGCTCCGGTTGTCAGATAAGGACTAGGTAAAATTATTATGCTGTTGTAAGGTTAGTTTAATCATGGATAGACTTAATTTTGAAGTCTTAAGCTGTTGGATATCTTAAATCCTTAATCCTAACAAGTAATTGTGCCTAATCATGGTTTTGATCAAGAAAATTTAGCTTTGGGTGGTCTAACTATATGTTTGATGACTAAAGAATTCTTGACAATGTGAGTTATAGAGAGAAGAACTTTGTAATTGCATTTAAGAATTAATCCACTAATGTTCTTGGAAATGTGATGATTGACATGCACAAGGCTGAGATTCAGAATTTCACTGATCTAGGAACTCATTTAAGATGAGATGAAGTGTTTGAGTTAGGAAGGTGAGTTGAAATGATTGTTTTAGCTATGTTTGGCATAAACTGTCACCCGGATCCCACGGTTCCCTCCTTGAAGGGATCCGGCTAGGCTAATCCTAGGGATCCGACTCTCAGCAGTTATGACAGGTTTGTAATGAGGTTTTTGGGAGCTAAGGCTTATCTAATTTTGAATGTTTCAGTTCTCCTAAGGGTTTAGGATGAAGGGGTACTTGAATGATTAGAGGTAATAAGTGTTATAGCAAAATATTGCTTTTTATGGAAGAAGGATGGGACAAGAAGACTACCAATGGATGTCCAAGGATAACACTAAGAGTTATGAGGGTGTCAAGTCATAATAAATGATCCTAGTGATCAGGTTTTAGCTTGAGGTGATATTAAGAAAAATTCTTAAAAATTTCAAGAATTGAAAAACTAATTTTTGTCTTACCTTGAGATATAAAAGACTAGAAGCAATTTCCTAAAATTGTTTAGCTTGCTTTCTTAAAGTGTTTTGAGAGGTGAGAAATAGTTTGTGAGTAGTGGAAGCGAAAATATGGTGAGTTTTAAATGTGTTGATAAAATCAGACTAAGATCTTAAGTAAGCCTTTAGTGAATCTAAGCCTTTCTCATCCTTGAAGTGGACTTAGTTGGGTTCAAAAGAAATATATGCCAAGATATTGTGATGATATCTAAAAAGCAGTTTTGATGGCTGAATGTTGCATTGTTGATCTGATGACACGGATCCCACGGTTCCTTCAAGGGAAGGATCCGGCTAGGCTAATCCTAGGGATCCGGCATCTGCAGATCAGAACCAACACAGAACCTACACAGAAAATGATGTGCAGATTTTGTACACTATTAAATCTATAAGACAAGCAAATAGGAACAAGCAAGTTATCATAAAACATCACTTACAAGGTAAAGTAACAATATCCAAAATACCATAAACTAAAAATATTAGAGAGAAGACATTCAGACATAAAATAAGTGAAACTAAACACATTCCTATTGTCTCTTTCGTCAATTCTCCCTTTTCCTTTTTGACGGCTTAGTGAGGTTGTAGGCGAGGTTTTGAATCATGCCTCTTATTTGTTTAAATTCCGCGGTCTCGTTTGGAATGGTTGGAAGTTATTCGTGGTATTCAAGGATTTCCAATTTGATGTTGGATACGGGGTCGATGTCTTCCTCATCTTCTTCTTCTTCTTCTCCGGCCGAGGAGTGCGAGAGAGCTTCAGGTTTCTCTCCATTGACCATGAACCGTTTAGAGGGTTGTTTGGTAAGAGGTACTATGACGTGATCGGAGAGGTAATGATCATCGTTGATAGGGGATGGTTGCAATGCACTAACATACTTACAAAGTCGTGTTAGGAGCATACCGTATGGAAGTACCATATTGGAAGCTTTGAATACCCCAGCCATTCTCCTTACCATGTAGTAGGCAAGATTAAATGGCCTTTGGTGAGTAAGACAATAGATCATTTGCACAAGACATGCGTTTGGATGATCTTTGTTTCCAACTAGGCTAATGATGTTTTCCCTAAGGATTTCTTCCCATCATTTAAACATGGAATGCATATCAAAAAGTTCCATTTTAAAAGGATCACGGTGAATAAGCTTTTTGTTACGATCGTAACGGGATTGGTCGGTCCTAATTTTAAAGATAGTATCACGAATGGTTTCGGGATCATCGAGAGGAGTGTGATAGAGAGGCTTGGGATCAAGTGCACGGTTTTGAGAGTTAATTGCCCAATCTTGAGAGTACATACAAATTCCCTCACAAGAAATGCGAAGAATTTGAGCAAAAGTGTTGAGAGGAAGAGTAAAGTTTTGTGTGTTGATGATAAAGGCGATTGAGATGCTATTATCGGTGTTCCTAATGATCCTAAAACTTTTGTAGAATTCAAAAATAAAAATCGGACAAATTTGTTCATCAATGTCAAGAAGGCAATCAAAGTTGATTGTTGAGAAAACTTGACGAATGTCGGTATCTTCAAGGAAACATTCCTTGACTACACGTCATTTGTGAATAAGTCATTTTGTGAGGCTTTTGAAAATTTTACGGTTAGTTTTGGTCAGACCCCTTTTATGATAGTAATGAGTAAGGTAATGGACGGTGTCATGATGATCTTGTTGAGTGGCTTTGGGCATGGTTGGTCCTAAAAATACAAGTTTTTCAGTTAGGTTAAATTGGTTGATATGGGTTTATGGTTTTGATTTGTATTAACAATGTTGTGAACACAATGTGATTTAAAACCCCTTTTTGTGATTAATTTGAAAAACCCTAATTAATTGATTAGAAATTAAGAAACCATAAACCCTTGAATTAAGATGATGAAAATTAGAACAGGTTAATGTAATTACTTACAATGGTGTTCTAGGAAGGAATACTTGAAATTATGGAAGCCAATGAGGATTAATTCAGTAGCTTGGTCGTTTTTGTTTTTGTGTGAATAGAGGAAAAGTAATCAGTGGTGAAATTTTGAAAGCGTATAGCCGAGTTCTGTTACACGGTTCCCCTGAATCCTTTGTATTTGGGATCCGGCTAGTACAACTAGAGGGATCCGGCTACTGTGAACAGAAAAAGGGTTGTTTGGCATTATTTTTGTAGTAGGCTTATAAATTAGCTTACAAAAATAGTTTGGAGGTATTTAGATGAAGATTGTTTTTGGATGACGGCTTTTGATGAATCACATATCGAGGGTTCATATGTGACGACGGCGTTAGTTTGACGAATCAAAAGGAATACTATTCCCGATGATGAAAAAGACGGAAAAGTGACGAAAGAGACTTCTAACGATGCTAGTGATTATTAAACTAAGAAATAAATTGAACTCATGTAACCTATCTAATGAAAGGTAAAACATACCTCTATGCTTCTTGGTTTGGCTTAATACCAAAAATACTTCATGAGCTTTTAAAGTAATCATTTGTACTTGGTGTACGTAAGTTGTGATTACTTTATAGATCCTTCCTTGAATGTTGTCTTCATTATTCTTTGAATGAAGATTATGGAGAGATTCTAGCATGAAGATTTCTTGAAAACAAGAGTTGTTAGAATGATCTATCAATGTCCAACAAAATGATTTAAAAGAAAATATGACCTTAAAAAAATCCTTCTTTGTAGTTTTCAAACATACACGGATCGTATCAAGTCTTTAAAGTACAACATACTTTAAGAACCTTGGTAACGAAGCTCTGATACCAATTGTGGAAAACTAGAAGGGAGGTTGAATAGTTTTACCAATTTAAAATTTCCTTTTAAATATTTAGATCGACTTATGTCAATCTATTTGATTGTTTATGTTGGACGTTGATAGATAGATATATAAACGTGTAATGAAAGATAAAGAGTAAGAAGCACCTCACCACGACACAAGTATTTATAGTGGTTCGGCTACAAGGACACCTTCCTTGCCCTACTCCACTCCCTGAGTCACCTACTCGAGAGTTCGTAAACACTACACCAACTCCTTATGGCGGAGAAGCCTTCACAACGTCGCTTAACCTTTTTCCGGTACAAAGCTAAATACCGAGTTCTTTCACACCAAGGCGAACCACACCTAACACAACGTCGCCTACCCTTTATACGGTGCTAGGCTAACCACCGAGTTCTTTCACACCTTAGGAGAACTAATCCTTCACAACGTCGCCTACCCTTTATTAGGTACTAGGCTAAGTACCTAGTTCTTTCACACCTTAGGTGAACTACACCTTCACGACACAACACCTAATCTCAAGGAGATCTACTCCTTGTTACAACACCATCAAGGATATCACCATCCTTGTATATAAACAAATACATATATGTATAACGATGCACCTCATCGATTATACGACCTAGGCATTCTTCCCAAATGCTACTTGATTTGATTCTTTGGCATCCTTCACTAATGCCTTTGACACAACGCTTGGCACCCTTCACTAATGCCTTCGTCTTGACACCTTTAGCATCCTTCACTAATGCTTTGACACGAATGATGAGCATCTTTCACTAATGCTTTCATCTTGACACTTTCGGCATTCTTCACTAATGCCTTCAACCCAACATCTATGGAGAAAGGAAGAACTATCAACAAGATAACCTTAGTAGTCTTGATGATGACGAAGCATGGCAACTCATGGACTTTGAGCTTGCACGTCTTCAAGAGGTGGTGATCTTTCCTTTAGGAGGAACCTAGTAGATCACACACAAAAACAAAAGACAAACTACATAGATCACTTAGATATGAGGTTATAGGGTTAGAATACTTTGGGGAAGTTTATATGAAAAGCACACCTAGAGAGGAAGAAATGGCTCTCTATTTATAGAGAAAATTCTCTTATGTTTCCCCGGATCCCTACCACAAGGGATACGGCTAGCACAAAGCTAGGGATCCGTGGTCCGCTCCTCTTTGCCCATGGGTATTTTTGGTTAAGGGTCATGGGTCATGGGTTATGGGTTGATCCATGGTTTTCTTTCTAGATACAATGTACTTGGTTAAGTGGTATATATAAAACCATGGGTTATGGGTCAAAACCATTTGCTAGTATTTACCCTTTTAGTATATACTTGTATTTACCCAATTTAGCATACACTTAGTTTTTACCCTATTTTAGTATACTTAGTTTAAGTATATGTTTAACCCAATATGTAAACACTAGTTGTTGTACATATGTATCTAAATCATAAAATCACTTATACTTGTTTTAGTGTTTTATGTGAAAGCGTAAGTGTGTTTAGAAAACTATTAACTCAAACTATTTACGTACTTTATTTGTTTCGTTAAAATGATTTTATATTTGTTATCGACAAAACATTAGAAGATCGTAAAATATAAATAAACGTTTTCACGGCTTATTTGTATTAACATATGTGCTTAGTATAACTTGTAATGGATAAATAATGGGTAAAAACCAAAGTCCATAACCCATGACCCAAGACCCATGATCCATTGACTAGGTACAATGTATCTTGTTGGGTAAAAACCGAAGTCCATGATCCATACCCATGGAGCATGGTCCATGACCCAGGACCCATTGCATGACATCGTGCATGAAATCATGTTGGATATTATCCATGATCCATGACCCAAAGTCCATGACCCATAACCCATTGACTAGGTACAATGTATCTTATTGGGTATCCATGATCCAAAGTCCATGACCCATGATCCATAACCCATAACCCGGTTTGCAACCCAAAATCCAGACTAGTCTGACCCAACAGCCAGATCCCTTAGTTTTCTCTAGCCGGATCCCTTGGGTAAGGGATCTGTAAAACCACATTTTTTAACACATTAAAATACCCTAAATATCCCTTTAATCCCGAACTTATGAAAGACGTTAATTACGAAAATATTTCGTCACGACTATAACTTAAATATCTAAATTGTTAACACCCGAACAAGTAAAAGTAATACGAAAATAAAACTTACGCTAAAATAGTTCTACACAAGATATTGTCACACGCTTTCTTTTATTTGTCCCTAGCCGAAAGTTTGAGGTACACAACGATCGAATCGAGAATCGAGACTAGGTTCGTGATTAGTGTAAACTTGGCAAGTCTCTATTTATTTCCCTTTATTTTGGCACTTCCCTTTTGTGTACCCCTCCCCTATACGGCAACAATAAAGAACCGAATAATTACATTTTATTTTCCAAAACCAAGATCACAAAAATATATATATATATATATATATATATATATATATACAAAAACCCTAGAACCTAAAACAAAACTCACGGCTGCCATTTTTCTGTTCCATCTTTCTGTCGATCAAGGAAGGCAAACAAAGGAGACTCGTACGTGATCCTGGGTAGGATGTTGATCGTAGGTATGTGGCTAGGAATCCGTACGTGGGGGGGGAGGGGGGGGTTGTCCCTTGGGTTCGAGAGGTTTGTGGTTGTTTCAGTGGTGCCTTGTGTCGACCCATACTCAATTTTGATCGTGTCCTTTTTCTTGTAATCACACTATAAGGGTAAATCTTTTTACCTCGTTTAATTTTCCTTTGATAGTTTTTCTTTCCTTCGAATGTATTCATGAATTTTTAATCGCCTAGAGTACATGTTTAATCGAATACTTACGTCACATGAAATAACAAGAGTAACGTGATAAGAACTTGTGTTCTTCCATTTTTGACCGTCCCTTAATTTTTTTTATGAATCGACCCATATTAGTACTACCCTAGTCGAACCTTTATCATGTCCTAAAAACAAGAAATAAAACCTAGAAAACCCTAGGTAATCAAATAAGGGGCGTATGGAATTTTTATAAGAACTAGAGTTTCGATTGTAAATGATTTTACATGTTATCAGATGCCTTGTTTCCTTGTCGATTTTATGTGTGTCTCACGTATATTGTATCGGGTTGAAAGGGAATAATAAGAAACGTGTATGTCTTGACTTGATTCTTTTCGTATCGCTAATGAATAGGTTAATGCACATAAGAGGATCGTTATAATCTTGTTTGAGTTTGGTCATGACTTGCTAAAATGAAAATGGTAATCGACCTAGATTAGGATTTTTAAAGGTTTTGGTTCTTATAAAAGAAAAGGGACTGATATTGTTAACAATAAAACATGAAGGGTTGGTTCGTTAAAATGGTAAAAGAATGGATTAATTTGTAAACTAAGCGAAACTTTTGATATTTACACTTTTAACCCTATGCTTTATAATAATGACATTTTAGACCCTGAATTATTATAACTTGTCATAAATGCACCCAAAACTTATATAGATTGTCATAATAAACCCTAATTTATGATAAGTCATTATATTGAAACCCGAATTTGACTAATTCGGAATTATGAGCCCTAAGTTACTAAAACAGAAAACTTACTAAATATGGAAACCTTCTAAAAATTGAAAGTTACTAAAACGGGAAACTTACTAAATATGGAAACCTGCTAAAAAATGGAAAGCCGTCTAAAATGTGTAATCTGAGTTTATTAAACGTTATTTACATCATATAGGTTCCGTGCAGCGGGAGTGATAATCTTGTGACCTTTCCTTTCCCGTTTACTTGCTTTGAATCATATAGGTTTCGTGCAGCGGGAGTGATAATCTTGTGACCTTTCCTTTCCTGTTTACTTGATTTTAATAAGGTACATATATTCCGACCTTTCTTGTAAGGTTTCTCATGATCTCTATGCTCCTTTTGATCTTTACTATTTTGAATTGTGAACCATTGCTATTGAACCATTGCTATTGAACCTTGCTATTGAACCATTGCTATTGAACCTTGCTATTGAACCATTGTTATTGAACCTTTGCTTTGAATCATTGAATTAAACCATTGTTATGAACCTTTAAATTGTGAACCTTTACTATGATATTTTGAATTATGAATCATTGATATTGAACCTTTGATTATGATGACTTCTATATTGCCAAACTTTGGACTTTGCTTTTGACCCTTCAGTTTGATACCCGAGCCATTAACTAGGCATGGGGGTTTCATGTCCGTGTCATTGAAGCACCAATGACATGACTATAGTGTGGTCGAGTGATGTACCACACCGTCCCTATATTGTTTATTGTAGATATGGCCACTAATATTGTTGCAGGGGCGTATGGATGCACCCTAGATTTGTTTTGTATTGATATTGCTACATTGGTTTGGTGATTGATGTTGTGTGCCATACACGTCCTTTACATATTGAGAGGTCGCTCCTATATGGTTACTATGGCTACTATTGTATGATGTGGTTTGTTGGCTCGTGGTAGATTACTGACTTCCTTTACCCTACTCTATACCTTTGATATACCTTATCTATTGTCTAATTCTTCATATTTTGTTCTCAGTTCAGTTTCATTATTTTGCTTTGTATATCTGTTCACTGGGCTTTTTAAGCTCAGCCGCATTTCTTTTTCCTGCGGCAGGTTGTTAAGCTAGGAGCTGGGGCTATCTTTGGGGATTGAGAGTAGGATCTGAGTGTGGATTGACCCTAGTCATCATAGACTTTGATACCATTGTTATTTCCATTATTGAGACTTAAACTTATTATGTTTCTTTTCCTTTTGGTTATCTTTTGGAACTCATGTAACGTTCAAGTCATGTTGACTTGTTTTCCTTTGGTATTTATTTAAGACTTCCGCTTGCGTTTATTTTATGTATGTTCTGATTTGACACCATAAATGTGATACTTCTACCCTTGTCGGGCTGGGGTGTTACAGGATCCGCCGGAACCATAGGTACTGTAGGCAGTTTTCCTATAAACAGTAAGCCATGTCTCTCTTGCTTAAAACTCTTTTTAGACATATCTTCTCTCAATGTTCTAACCTCTCTAACCTTATATCCAAAGGATCATTCTATGTAGTTTTCTCTTTGTGTGATTCTCTAGGTTCCTCTTAAAGGCGAGATCAAAACCTCTTGAAGACTTGCAAGCTCAAGGTCATGAGCTGCTAAGCTTCATCATCATCAAGACCACTGAAGTGCATATTGTTGATAGTTCTTCTATACCTCCATTAGTGTGTCAAGTTGAAGGCATTGGTATATAGTTTCGATGGTGTACATTTGATATGAGGCGTTGATGTATATCTGTGTAGTTTGGGTTAAAGAATATTGATATAGTTTAAAGTATTGTTAAAAGGAGTTTGTCTCCTTTGGGTTGTAGTAGTTCCTCCTTTGTAATGGAACTCGGTATCTAGCCTTATACCGGATAAAGTGTAGGCGATGTTGTGATAGGTTTGGTTCTACCTCGTGGAAGAACTCGGTGTCTAGCCTGGTACCGGATAAAGTGTAGGCGACGTTGTGAAGGCTTCTCCACCACATTAAGGAGTTTATGTTGTGTAGTGCTTAGAAACTCTCGAGCTGGGTACTCAGGGAGTGGAGTAGGGCAAGGAAGGAGTCTTTGTAGTCGAATCTCTACAAATACTTGTGTTGTGGTTTTGTGTCCTTTACCCTTTATCTCTTTGCATTATTTATGTATATGTTTATCTATCAATATTCAAAACACGATCTAAATGGATTGACATAAGTCGATCTAAATACTTTAATCGACAAAACTATTATACCCCCACCCCTTATAGTTTTTCACAAAAATGACTTACCTTCTTTGATGATGACCTTATAAGTTCCCCAGACATCTAGATGGACCAGTTGGCCTATCTAGGTAGATTTATTGTCACTTAAGGGAAATGGTTCTCTACTTAGTTTAGCCTTATGGCACACATCACATAGAGTGGTAAACTGATTGCTGTGTTCAAGTTTAAGGTCATCATTAAGTAACTAAAGAACTTGGTCAGCTGGTTGGCCAAGTCTTTTATGCCATAGGGTCTTAGAAACACAACAGTTTTTAGCAAGATTTGATACAAATTGCTTACATGTAGCATCAAACAAGTACATACCACTATGCATGTCACGAGTCCCTATTATTATATTTCTTTTTAATAACTGAATACAACACTTATTTTCATCTAAACCAACAAATTTTTTTCTATCTTTGGCAAGTATATGAACAGATAGCAAACACATAGTATATTCAAGGACAAAAAGAATATTAAACATGGCAATAGACTCATTTTGTTTTAGATCCCGAATTTTAACAAATTTTTCCTTGATACCATTTGGGTAACCAACAGGTAAGTCCAGATTTGACATATCAACAACACTAATTAAATTTTTTGCAGAAGCAGTCATGTGTTGATTGACACCAAAGTTCACCAGCCAACCAATGCTTATGTTCCCAGATATAAGGTTGGTTTTACCATTAAAGAATTTTTAAAAATTCATATTTAATTTTACACTTCTATTAAAAAAAGTACCTGTCACATTGGTAGCAGAGGTGGAAACAAATTTGTTGTCAATGATGCTTAGGAGCTTGAGCATCAGTTCACTAGAAAATGACACAATAGTGACAAGCTAGAACTTAGGTAAGAAACAAAATTATTGACAGAATTTTTATTAGCATTTTGATTTCCAGGTTTCTTATAGTTAGGAGGGTATCCAACCAGATCAAAGCATCTATCAACAGTGTGACCAACCTAATTACACTTAGTGCACTTTAGCAACAAATGCATTGCAGAGGGTGCTTTTGATGCACTACCTATAGAAGTGATAAGGATTTAAAACGTACACTTTTAAGGGGTCATTTAAGCCCCTAATCAGCCCACTTTTATATCTGTTACTGCTTCATTTCGTTCATTTTCACCTTTTAGATCTCTTGGAAGCAAAATGCTAGAATGATGCATATTTGGACGAAAAGGAGTGAATATATGAAGAAAGTGGCTAAGTCAAGATCGAAGACACTCAAGCTACTGAAACTGAAGCTGACGGCGTCCCAACTAAAGGGCGACGCCGTCCCTTTCTACGGATTTAATCAAAATACACATGACGGCTCAGTAGACTTTTTGCTCAAATACACCTGACGGCGTCAGGCTTTGAAGAGGAAGGGCGTCACTAAGGCTTTTCATCTCAGACGGCCCATATCCAGAATCAAACGACGTCCCTGCTGAAGCCTGATGGCGTCACAACTACAACGTGACGACGTCCCAACGATAACTTGGCCATGAAGAAAACCCTAATGACGGCGATCTGACGGCGTCCCACCTATAAGGCGACGTCGTTGCAAGTGTAAATCTATATATAGAATTCGATTTTTCAGTTTTTAAAGAGGTAGACTTGTGGAGTAAAAACCCTAAACGTTTGTAGTCCGACTTGGACAGTATCTTAGGGTCCTAAACCCTATTTTACTCATCAAGATAACTGTTTTATTCCATTAGTTTCATCATGTCTTCCATTGAATGTGTGTATGCTTTCCTGTATAACATATCTGGCTAAATTTCTTGTGTGTTTGCTTAGATCTATGAAACCTAGTTGTTAATTATTGATTGGTTGTCTCTTATCTTAATTATAAATGGCTTAGGAGTGCACTAGGCTATCATTGTGTTTAAATGCTTGAGTAATCTTTGTAAACATTAGTTTATGAAACACTTAGCGGATTTCGTAGTCTAAACATCCAAAGATAACCTTAAAGTTAGTTTATGAATCATCTAGAGGACTTCGTAGACAATAACCTAAAGGTACTCTCAAAGAGGAAGGGCATAAGCGTTCCCTACAACCTTAGAAAACACATCGCGTTAAGAATAAGGACGTGACAATTCAACCACCAATAAAAGATAACTAGGGAGTAATAGTATCTAGGTAAACACATTTTTAATCATCATACGAGCTCACAATCAAAAAGACATAGCTGCCCAGTTGTATTAGATAATTAGATAGTAGAAGTAATCGGTAGAAGTACCACCCCCAAATCAATTGCCCCGGGATTTTACCCTAAGCTTTCTAAAAAATATATAAAAGATAAAAAAGAATCATCGTCAACCCCAACCTTAGCGTAGTACACTTCTTTCTAGCATTTCTATTCCCCTAGAGAACGATATCAATACCCGAGGCTTACCCAATACTAAACTACATCGATTAGGTTCACTGCCTAGGGTGTTGAAAAACTTGCTCGACGAAAAGGAAGTTCCTTTGACCCCGAACACGCTTTGTACGCGCATCAAGAAGTCACATTCCTATAGGACTCCTCTCCTAAGACATCTGTAAAACCAGTTTTTTCAAGAGAAGAGCTTCCCTGGTGAGAATATTACTTCTAAACGGCTGATAAACATCATCTAAACCGATGAGAAACTGCATAAGTTTGATTTGATTAGCATGCTTTTCATAATTTTTGGCAGCTTCACAAGTACATGTATGAAGACTAATCATGGCATCAAATTGTTTCCATAAAGTTTTGAGGTTACGATAATATTCAGATAGAAAGGACTCATTTTGATTTTGAGAGTTAATGTTTTTATGAAAATTAAAAACCACAGATCCATCAACTTTATCATAAGTATCTATTAGGTCATTCTACATATCAAAGGCAGATTTGGAATAAACTTGGCCATCATATATTTCAGCACTAATAGAGTTTAGAATCCAAGTAACAAACACATAATCGCATAAGTCCCGTTGGTTATCAAGAGCATGATTATTAGACTTCCTTTTTATGGGTTCCATCAACAAAGCCTAATTTGCTTTTATTTCTAAGGGCACACTTCATAGCACAACTCCACATATTATAGTTTTCAGTTCTAGCCAATTTAAAATTAATTAGAGGGGTTAAACTAGTATCATTTGGATGCTGAAATAAGAGGTCACCAAACACAAGATCAAGCTTAGAATGACCACTTTCATTTGAATCATCAGAATTATCAAAAACATTATCATCACCAGACATAATATCAAAAACATTATCATCCCCAAACATATCTATAGATAGAAAGGGAGGAGATAACAGTAGACATATAAACCAAAGCAAATAAACAACCAACTGAAGTATAATCAAGGCTAAAGATAAATAACCAGTAACACAAAATTAACCACAACAGACATATGATTAAAAACAATAGATAGGTAATAACAAGAAAAACTTAATAAGACAGATTACAATGGATAAAAAAACATATCCCTGATTGTATTTTGGGTTACCAATCCAAAATAGAATAAATGCATGGTAAGAAGAGAAAACTAACAACACAAGCAGCAGAGAGCCCAACATAGAGAAACAAGAACATGACCCAATGAAATGTTCACTTAGGTTTTTTATTGGACCCAAAAGACGTCACCAGCGACAACCAGAGAAAAAAAAACCCCATATCAACAATAACTAAACAACAAAACGCGAACCCTAAATTTTTTTTTTACAAATTAGGGGTTTTCTTAATTACCACAAGAAACCCAATCCACAATATGCCACTGATAACCACGAAAAGAACATATCAGCAGAACCCTCTAATCGAAAAAACCCCTAATTTATAAAAGTTAAGGTTTCGTGAAAAAGGTAAATCGAGAAGAGTGAGAGCCTATAGCTCCAGTACCATGTGAAGATAAGATCAAATAAGTGTATAAACACCATAATGAAGAACAATAATCGATTGCATTAAACCTAGCCGAATGTTAGTTGATTTATTAACGTGAGTACAAAATGATTGTTTTGTGAGAAAAATGATCTCACAAGTTACACGCAAACGTTTACAAAGAACTGAAATGATCAAAGAACATAAAGATTGTGAACCAAGAAGTTTTGGGGTTTTGGGGAGTGTTTGTATGTTTCTGTGTAATAACCCCAATGGAGGAAGACCATTATATAAGCCAAAAAAGAAACTATAACCCCTTCAAGATAGGGAGGTAATTTGCACACTCCCAAAAAATAATTGGGACACTCAAATATTGAGTGCTTGGACATTTATACCCTTTCAGGATAAACATAACTAAAAATAATGTGACGGTATAAATGTCCAAACACTCAATATGTAAGTGTCCCAATCATTTTTAAGAATCACTACAACAATCATGGGTTTCGTAGGCGAAATATCAGGGCTTTCGCCAGGGACAAGTCCCCTTTGAAAGCTTTCTCCGGGGACAAGTCCCCGGCGAAAGTCCCCCGGTAATACCCTCTCGGGAATACTTTCCCCGGAGACTAGTTACCACCTTTCCCTGGGACATGTGGGTCCCACAGCCAATTGTCACCGGTCAAACATGTCCGACGTGGCATTAGTTTTTGCCGGGGACACGTCCCCGAGGAAAGGTGTTTTTGATTATTAATTTAATCACCTAATTAAATTAATAGTCCGACGTGGCACTATTTTTGCCAGAGACATGTCCCCGGCAAAGTAAACTACCATTGTTGAGCTAATCTCTTTCGCTGGGGAAATGTCCCCTGCAAAAACTACACGCTACTGTTGTGTTTTTGTTTTTTTCTGAGGACTTGTCCTCGGTGAAAGTTGTAAAATGAAATTTGCTTTAGCACTTTCACCGAGGACTTGTCCCCGGCAAAAGTAACTGACCCCTTTTGCAGAATATTGCTGCAAAATGGGTAATTTCCAGATTGTTTCCGGAAATATTTCGGAAAAAATCTACAATGTCACAACATGTTTTTTCAGAACCTGTTTTATGCTACAACAACACAAATTCGCTAAACATAATATCATATATACCCATCAATCGCTAACATAGTTATCTTTTTCCAAAATCGCTAAAACGGTTCCTAAACCATTAACGCATGATCATCTACAAAAGTATACATAAGCTACCTATCCGCAAATGGTCCAAAACTATAGGTATAATCCATTTACGGGAATCCTAGCACATAATGCACATAAACGACATAATAATCCATGTTATTCTCTACAAACATATCCAAAACGTGTTAAAGTAACATAAATTGGCATCTTAAACCCCACTACCCCCACTACCATCCCCGGTATCTCTAGACTCACCGGATGGAGTAGCACCAGATCCCGACCCACCCTCTGGAGTAACACCAGATCCCAACCCACCTGGTGGAGTTGCACTCGATCCCGGGGCAGGACTGTATTCGCTCCTGCCAACCCGGGAATGACCTCACAAACTCCATGACTTGCTCCATCTGACTCCTCTATGTAGCGAGCTCCTCGGTCTATTTCTGCACTTATTTGCCGCAGTGAGGACACGTCCGCTGCATCACGAGGTCGGGAGGCGCTAAAGGTCTTCTTCACTCCACCACCGGGTAAGACCTTACCTACACCAAGAATATGACCGCGCTGATTACCACCAATCACGGTACGCAGAATCTCACGGTCAGTCATGTGGGTCCCATCGGAGGTGCTCTCTTCCCGCATCCGTATCATCTCGTTCTGTTTAGTTACAAAAAAATAAGAAAAGTAATATATATAAGTCGTGATGCATTATATTTCATCAAAATTGGTGACTTTGAAATAAATTATACTTACATATCTAGTCTCAGATAACGGGGACTCAAAGACATCGCCCCTCATATGGTTCTGACGGTAAAGCTTTATCAAGTCTTCTCCAACCGCCGCCTCAGTGTCGCTGCTCAACTGTTTAGAAATAAAATCAATAACGACACACCCAACACCATGTATATATATAAATAAAATGATTAAATAGTTTCTTACAAAGTTATAGCGAGTAGCAGCTAACAACTGAGATCCGTGAAGGCTAGAACTCGTGTTCGCCATGCGGTTTTCTCGGTTGACCTCTGATATCTTCTGCTTCTTGGGGTTTGTCCAAAGCTTAACCTGCATATTTTAAATTATAAAAACTATTATATAAATGAATTATTATTATTATTATTATTATTATTATTATTATTATTATTATTATTATTATTATTATTATTATTATTATTATTATTATTATTATTATTATTATTATTATTATTATTATTATTAAGGACACCTTTAAATTTAAACCTTTTGCCCGAGGAGTAATCTCGAGTGTAGGTCTGCTATTAAGCGTCAGCACCAGGAAGAGTTTATTGCTAATGCCATTCGATCTTGGGGTAGGCCTGGTAGTAGTTTGCAACTTGTGAAAGAGGTTTTAGCTGAACCCTCCCCAACATGGTCTAATATTGATGAGGAAAATTTGGATTTGAGTGAGCATAATGTCAAACAGTGTAAGAAAAATATTTGTGATGGCCATTATACTGCGGCTGTTAGAGTTCTTTCTTCTTCTGGTGTTGCTCCTTATAATGATGCTACTCTTGAAGATTTAAAGGCTAAGCACCCTTTCAAACCTGCTCCCCCGTTGCCGCATATACCTATTGATCATCATCACCTCGTTGCATCTCCTGCTGTGGTTCTTGATATGATTAAGCGTTTCCCTCGTGGTACGTCTTGTGGTCGGGATGGGTTACGTGCCCAACACCTTTTGGATTGTTTAAGTGGTGCTGTTGTGGCTATTTTTGAGGAGTTAGTTTCTTCTATCACCCAAGTGGTGAATCTTTTCCTAGATGGTAAATGCCCCAGATCGTTGGGTGAGTTTATTGCTAGTGCTCCTCTCACACCGTTGGTCAAGCCTGGGGGTGGTATCCGTCCTATTGTTGTGGGAACTGTTTGGAGGCGTTTAGTTTCCAAGGTCAGTGCTACTATGAGTGGCCATTCTTTGGATGGTTATTTAAATGATCTACAGTTTGGTGTTGGGGTATCTGGAGGAGGGGAGGCTATTCTTCATGCCGTGAATCGGATGATTGAAGACCGTGGGGATGACGTGGGTCTTACGATGTTGTTGATGGATTTCAAAAACGCCTTCAATCCGGTTGATCGTGAGGTTATGCTACAGGAGGTTCGCTTTCGTTGCCCTGCTATTTCACGATGGGTGGAATTTTGTTACTCTAGCCCAGCTAGACTATATTATGGGGAACACACTTTATGGTCCCACCAAGGTGTGCAACAAGGTGATCCACTTGGACCTTTGCTTTTTTCTTTAGTTTTACATCCTTTGGTATGTAAGATTATAGACTCTTTTAGCATTTCCCTTCAAGCTTGGTATCTAGATGATGGTACTATTATTGGAGATACTTTGGTTGTGGGGAAGGTTTTAGAGCTTATTATGATGGATGGGCCTCGTCGCGGTTTGCACCTCAATGTTAATAAAACTGAGGTTTTCTGGCCACAGGAAGACCCTAGAAGCAGGCTTGTGGGTGTTTTTCCACCTAATATTTCTCGACCTTTGCATGGTGTTAAATTACTAGGTGTGCCTGCCAGTGTGAACTTTGAGTTTAGTAGTGAGCTTGTTATGAAAAGGGTTGCTAAAACCATTGAGCTTATGGATGCTGTTGCTAAGCTTAATGATCCTCAGTGTGAGTTCTTGCTACTTCGTACATGCGCTGGTATTTCCAAGTTATATTTTTTTATGTACACATGTTCTCCTCGGGTCTTTAAGTGTGCTCAGGTTTCATTTGATGCGGCTCTTCGTTTTTCTTTGGAGCGTATTGTCACTGCTTCTGGACCTGGTTTTGGTGATTGGCAATGGCGGCTTGCCACCTTACCCTTTGCTTTTGGGGGGGCTTGGTGTATATTCTGCAGGTGATGTCTTGAACTATTCATTCCTTGCTTCTAGACTTCAATCTGCTAGCTTACAGACTAAGCTCCTTCGACATTCTGGTATTGCGACTTCTGGGCCTTCCTTTGATGATGCCTTGTGTACTTTTAATGTGAAAATGGAGATTGACCTTTTGAGTAACCCAAGTGAGATCGTTGCCCCCAAACTCATGAAGAAATTGGCAGATATATATTTCACACATGTTACCCAAATGGTTGAATCTACATTTCACCTATCTACTAGACAGATGGCGCTATGGAGTTTGCAAAAGGAGGACTACACTTCAGATTGGCTTAGGGTGGTTCCGATATCTGGTTGGGATAGACTATGAATGCTAGGACTTACCGATGTGTGTTGTGTTATCGGATTGGTGTTCCCTTATTTTCTATTCAGATGCCGTGCTCAGCTTGTTCCAGGGTCTTTACTGGTGATATTTATGGGGACCATGCTGTTTCGTGCGCGGGTATTATTGGTATTAAACATCGGCATAACGTGGTGCGTGATGTTCTTGTTGACATATGTTCCCGGTCAGGGGTTTCGGCTCGTAAGGAGGTTGATATTGGACTTAGTGGGGAAAGGGACATACCCTTACGTCCAGCTGATATTTTACTTTACTCGTGGGATGGTGGGCTTGATGTATGTGTTGATCTGACAGGGTCATCGCCCTTGCACGCAAACTGGTATGGTTGATTTTGTGCCTGGTCGTGCGGTGATTGAAGCCACACAACGTAAATGTGTCAAGTATGAGGCTAAATGCGTGGATATTAGATATGGATTTCTCCCTTTTTCATTCTCTTCTTTTGGGGAACTTGAGAAGAATGCGGTGACCTTACTAAAGCGTATCCGAAGATTCTCGGTGACTCAAGACATTGGAGCACGTGCTGCTGCTCATATTTTTAGTAGGATTAGCTTCACTATAGCTAAAGGAGTGGGGGCCCAGTTAGTATCTCGGCTCCCTACTAATTTCTTGTAAATCCTATGATTTTCTAATAAAGTGATGCTTAATAATAAAAAAAAATAAAAAATAATAATAATAATAATAATAATAATAATAATAATAATAATAATAATAATAATAATAATAATAATAATAATAATAATAATAATAATAATAATAATAATAATAATAATAATAATAATAATAATAATAATAATAATAATAATAATAATAATAATAATAATAATAATAATAATAATAATGATAATTATTATTATTATAAAGTGTCGATCCAGAAATTTACCAAAGCATCACAATCCTCTTGTGTCTTGTTCGCTGGACGCTGTCTTTTGATCTCCTCAATTTTCTCCACCCCACCTGCTGCCGTAAAGTTATCTTTTTTGTATCTATATTTGTTGTCATCGTATCGTTTTTGGAGATAATACTCGATACTGTCAACAATCTTGTCTCCATTCGGGCCAGCAATGTGTGGGTCAAGATCAAAGTAGTGCTGCAATAAAATATAAATAAAAAAAATATACAAACTTAAATAAACAAACAAGTTTGAATAAATAAACACAATAATTAAAAAAATAAAGTTTAAAAACTTACGTGTAGATGCTCATGGATGTGGGCCTTGGCCGTTTCGGGAACCTTAGCCCATGAATCGCAAAACATGGGAATCGAGTCCCGTAACACCTCCCCAACATAGTTGGAGAACCAAGAAGAGTGAGGGCCCACGTGTGTATAAAACCCCTCCTGGTTGACCCGAAAATCGATCGACACAGGAGGACCATCCAATGCCCTCCTCGCCTTGAGTGTCGTGTTCTTAGTGGGACCACACACCACCTTCCCACCTTTCCCAATTTTGGCGTTTGGGTTGGCAGCTTTGGATTTAGAGCCTACAAGTAATCAAATTCAAGTGATGATGACATAAAATAACAAGTTATCAATTTAAAATAACATGTAATCAAATACAAGTAATCAAATTCCGAAATTCTTACGCTGGCAATTGGTGCCTATCCTCCTCGAGGGACCACGAGGTGGCGAATTACCTTCATCGCCACCGTGAGACCTAGCTACAACATCCGCCATCTGTTAAACGAACATAGAAATTAGTGAAGAAACATATATATAATTAAATAAATAAATAAATAAATAAATAAATAAACTAACAAATAAACACATGTAACAGTATATATCAACAAGATAATTATAATAATTAAATAAATAAATAAATAAACAAACAAATAAACACATTTAACCACTCGATAACAATTTCATTCAAATAATTAAGTGTTGTTCTACAAATTACAATTTGAGATTAATCTCCCACATCATCAACATAAAATTCAACATTATTAGTACTGTCATCTTCATCATCTTCATTCTCGTGCTCATCATCATCATTAGATGCTAAATCATGATGAACGTGATCATCATAATCAATATCATCTTCGTCTTCCACAATAGTGATAATTGATGGTGGTGCCTCAACTTTCGCTGGTTGAACATCTATATTTATAATGTTATAATCCAACTGATCCAACTCAGCAGAGAGTGTGATATGTGATGAGTTGTTGTCATGTACAACATCCTGATTGTCTTCTATCACAATGATATCCGGGTTCCAAATCTTTCGATGATAAGAATCTTGGACGGCCTTCCAATTACCACGTTAACCCTGGAAATCAAGGTAAAAGACTTGTGTTGCTTGCGTTGCAAGAATGAATGGTTTATTTTGAAACGATACACGATCGGTCATAATTTGCGTAATGTTGTTTCTATAGGTACAACGTTTTACGCGATTACTGTTATTAGTGTCGAACCATTTGACTTTGAAAAACACAACATTGAATGAAATATATGAAAACTCGAGAATTTCTTCAAGTTGGCCATAATGCATTCCTCCATCAGGGTTAGGAGTTGAAATTCCGCTGTTTGGAGTTGAACGACGTAAATCACGGTCGTGTACAGTAAACTTCACACCGTTGACTACGCAAGAGTTGACTGAGACTGCAGTACATGATGGTCCAGAAGCCAAAGCAAATAACTCGCCGGTACAACTTGGGTCCTTCTTTACTTTTAATTCACGAATCTATGAAAAAGTTAAGAATAGATAGAGATGAGTAATAGTCATTATTTTTACAGGGTAATACATACAATAAGTCTACCTTCATCTTAAACCAGCGAGGAAATCCTTCTTGCAAGTCTCTGCCAGGAAATGCCCTGTAAATGTTCATGATATTAGAATAAGTCATCGAATAACAACTTACGTAAAACAAATTTTGAAATAAAACGCGTACCTCTTGTACTCGTTCATGTACGGGTCGATTTCATGACTGTTGTGTAGTACGTACCATACTACTTGCTTCATTGTGTCTCCTTAAAATCGAACTAATGATAGTTTACCATTCTTTTTGCAGACTGATCGAAACACCTCAAATCGAATTGTTGGCCTTGGACCGTCCTCATTCCGATCAGGACGATTAAATCTCGTCTCAACACCCCGAAAATAATGCGAACAGAAAGTTAATGCTTCATCAGCAATATAACCCTCCGCTATTGAACCTTCAGGCTTAGCTTTATTTCTGACATAATTTTTGAGCTTTTTCATGTATCTTTCAAATGGATACATCCACCTCATGTAAACAGGACCGCCTTCAATAGCCTCTTCCGGTAGATGAATAACCAAGTGAATCATAATGTCAAAAAAAGCTGGAGGATATATTTGCTCGAAACTGCACAAAATATTGATTAGTTGTTCTCTAGCTTTCAACATGTCATCCACCATCAAAGTTCGAGCGCATATTTGTTTGAAGAATGAACAAAACTCGATTATTTGTGTTGCGATGGTTTGGTCCTTCAAGTAATTTTGAAGTCCAGCAGGAAGCAACCGTTGCATCATTATGTGACAGTCATGAGCCTTCAAGCCTGTTATGTTGCTATAGTTGTCGGTCACTTTATGCTTGAAGTTAGATCCAAACCCATCAAGTAGTTTAACACCTTTGATGACTTAAGAAAAAAAAATCAGGATATTAGAATAAGTTGTCGAAATGAATACGCGAATTAAGTGGAACAAAGAAATTTTGAAATAAACCGCGTACCTTTAATGAATTGACAAAAAAAATTTATTTCTTCGGTTGTGAAAGAGTACGTAGGATGAGGCTTAGAGCACTTCCCGTTTCCTTTGTTGACAAGCCACAAGTCAGTACGAATATTCAAATTTTGTAAGTCTTGTCTTGCCTTGTTGGTGTCTTTTGATTTGTCATTCATTAACAAAGTACCCAACACACTCTCACACACATTTTTTTCGATATGCATGACGTCTAAATTGTGTTTTAGTGTAAGAAAAGACCAATACTCTAGCTTATAGAAAACAGATTTTTTTGTCCAATTCAATTCGCGATCAGTATCACGTTTTTTTTTCGCACCCCCATATCTTGGATGTTTCCCCGGGAGACGTTTAGGCAATCTTCTTAGTTGATCCAAGATGTCATCACAGGTAAATTTTCTAGGAGGGTCTGTATCATCTACCTCTGTATAGAATGCCCTTCTGTTCTTCCGCCATTTATTGGTCGTGCTTAAGAATCTTCTGTGAGCAACATAAGCGGTTTTGTTTAACACGCGCATAGCTGGAGTGTCTACATTACATGTTGGACATGCCTTGTAACCTTCCCCACTCCACCCAGACAAACTACTTCGAGCGGGAAAGTCATTGATAGTCCATAAAAGCGCTGCTTTCATACAGAATTCGGAGCCTGTAACAGCATCCTTAGTCATGACTCAATCTTTCCATAAAGTCTTTAGGTCATCAATCAAAGGCCTCAGGTAAATATCAATATCCTTCCCTGGTGATTTGGGGCCCGGAATTAACAATGTCAACATAATAGAAGTCTCTCTCATACATATCCAGGGAGGCATATTGTATTTGGTTAATATGACCGGCCACATGTTGTATGACAGACTAAGGTTGCCGTATGGATTGAAACCATCAGCAGCCAACCCTAACCGGACATTTCTTTTTTCTTTAACAAATTCCTTCTAATACTTGATGTCAAATTTCTTCCATGCTTGACCATCAACCGGGTGTTGCATCTTACCGTTCTCCCTAGACTGCCCAGACGCATGCCAAGTCATATGTTTTTAGTGTGTTTAGACTTGTACAAACGTTGTAGTCTAGGAATGATAGGAAAGTAACACAACACCTTGTTAGGAACTTTCTTCCCCAGTGTGTTCTTTTCTTTCCATCTACTAGCGTCGCAGATCGGACAAGTCTGCAAATCTTCGTTTCCCGCCCCCCGATATAAAAAGCAATCATTTACACAAGCATGTATCGATTCATATCATAACCCAATAGTTTTAAATGTCTTCTTTATTTCATAGTATGACGATGGCATGTTGTATCCTAGAACGGGCGGGAAAACTTCCTTGAATAAAGTTAGGAACTCATTAAATGTGGTGTCACTCACTTTAACTTTGACCTTGATGTGCGTAATCTTTGCCATAAAGTCTAATGAAGACATCCACTCACAGGCTGGGTATAGTTTTTCGTTGGCAGTCGCAAGTAACTCCTCATACTCATTACGTTGAGGAATTGCGTCGTTACTTGTCTCGCCAATATTTCCTTGAGTTGGATCATCTGGTTCGTTATTCGGATCAATATCATGAAGGAACTCAGCCATTTCACTCATCCCAGGGTGTCTTGTGTTGTGTATGACTGTTCGGGCATCCGGCTCACCATGATTATACCATTTCGTATAACTATGGTCCTAGCCATTTGCGTGTATGTGGTCAAACAAAAAATCGTGCTTTATCCAGGGTAGGTTTAAACAACGAGCACAGGGACATTTTATATTCCCATCAATATTCACTAAGGGCTTGCAATACTCGCAGAAAGCTTTAAGACCAACTAAAAATTCTCTACTGGTACGTGCTAGTGAGACCCAACTTTTATCAATTGGCATAACTGCGTTTTAATGAAGCAACAAATAATTATATAGACATAAAATGTTCACAAAAAATCTACACGTAAACACATAAAGGTGGAATTACCAGTTGCACATTTTTTTCACCTAATCCAGTTATGGAAGGCAATCCTAACCCACTCTTTGAATGTTTCGTCTCATATATGAATGCGTATAATAGAATTTACTATTTGAGAAAATTTTGGCAGCATTTCTCCTCAACTCCCCAAATATGTGCATTAAAAACGTATTCTTAGGAGTAAAGGGGAAACATTGTCGAAATTTTCACAAATAGTAAATCAATTATACGCATTCATGTCCTAAATGAGACAAAACATTCAAAAAGCAGTCCCAAACAGGGTTTTCTATGGGATGATTAACTTCGGACGGGGACTTTCTGAAATTAATCACTAAAGTCCTAAAATCATTTACAACAGTTCACCACAATCAAATACCATACAATAATAACATATTCGCATTGTCAATTTCAGCTTATATATCACAAGACTCAATAATAACTTAGCAAAACTACACGTTTCGTGTTGGTCATTTCACGTGTATTAACAGCAAACATTAACAAAGTAAGACAAAAAACATACCGATTGTGGTCTTGGCTCTTGGCTAGCTGGTCTCGGCTCTCGGCTAGCTGGTCTCGACTGTAAAAAAATCAAATTTATTAATAAAAATCAAAATTATTAATAAAAAATCAAACGCACCCTTTCGGGGCTGAAAAATAAGCAAACCAAACACCCCTTTAGTGCAGAAAATAAGCAAACCCAAACACCCCTTTGTGGGCTGCTGTTTGGACAACATAAACCAAGCAACCAGGGGTCTTTCAAGCAATCCAAACACCCCTTTAGTGAATATGGGCTGCTGATGCAGTCTAAACCCCCCCCCCCCCCCTCCCCTTTTTGCCCCCCTTTTTTGGGACTGTTATTGACTGATATGGGCTGCTGATATGGACTCCTTACTAGCCCTTTTTTTTCCCAATACCCACTTGTTCTTAAATTTTTACCTTTTAAAATTTTTATAAATACCCCATAACTCAATTAATTTAACTATTTAACTTGCTTACAAATAATCAAACAATCCAAAGCAAAACTGACCTTACTATGCAATCACTAGAAAGGACTATCAAGACTTCAAGACTATCAAAACTAACCTTACTATACAAATAATCAAACAATCCAAAGCAAAACCTATTAGGCCAAGTAAAACTGTGCTAAATCCTTAGTTTCTTAATAAGTATCCAATTATACCAACTACAGCAAAACATTTACAACCACATATAAGAGGCTTTTTGCCCCCTGTACTGCAGTCACACAGCAACAACGGGTCGAACCCAAGTCCCACAAACACAATGTAGTTCCAAAACAGCAATGTACGTAGTATTTTTTCTGTATGTAGTTCCAAGCTTATATACAAGTTAATAACTATAAACTATAAACACAAATTAATAACTCTAAACTTTCGCCGGGGACATGTCCCCGCTACAAACATAAACACACAAAAAAATACCTCGATTGTGGGGTCTCGAGAGCACGTGCGTTGTGGTCTTGGCTTCACTTCTCGGCTTTTGGTATCGGCTTCTCAGCAGCAGCTATATATACCAAAAATCAAAATTAACAAAAAAAATAATAAAAAACAAAACAATTAACACAAAACTTATAAATTTATAAACAATTGACAAAAATTATAAACAAATAAAAAGAAATTACAAAAATTAAAAATATGTTTAACTAATTAAAAAAAATACTAGTTTGAGAGGAGAGAAGGAGATGGTATCAGTTGAGAAATGAGAAGAGAAGAGAAAGAATCAAACTTTGAGAGGGATTGAGGATAAAATCATTTTATTGAGAGGAGAGAAGGAGATGGTGCACAGTGGTGCGCATGTAGTGGTGGTGGAGCAGTGGTGGTGGAGGTGGTGTTGTGGTGGAGCAGTGGTACTGGAGGTGGTGCTGTGGTGAGCTGTGGTGGAGCAGTGAACCAAGGAAGAAGAAGAAGACCAGAGCGCTGGTGTTTTTTTCGTTTTTTTTTCCCGAGTATGACCAGATCTGTCAATTATTGAGGTTAATATTTCCTTTCTACTTTTGCCGGCCGGCGAAAGTATTCTTTGTATTTTGGCCAGGACATGTCCCTAGGGAAAGTAATGGCGGGATAAAGTAAAAGTGGGAAGGGAAAATAAAAATTTTCGCCAAACCTTTCCCAGAGGACATGTCCTTGGAAAAAGGTAGAATTATTCAATTTTCCTTTTTAGAAAAACTCTTTATTATCACTTTAAATAATTAAAATTAATAATAAATCAATTTAAATTTAACCTAAAAATTATAAAATTATTTTAATTACTTTTAACCTAGGTTGCACGGACACGGCGATACGGCAAAGTCTAAAAATATAGGACACGGACACGGCGTGGACACAGAATTTGTATATAAATGACCAAGTATAGGTGCTATGGTATACGTATCATGTTAAACGGTTGAGTATAGGTGCTATGGTATACATATCATGTTAAACGGCCGAGTATAGGTGCTATGGTATACGTATCATGTTAAACGACCAAGTATAGGTGCTATGGTATACGTATCATGTTAAACGACCAATTATAGGTGCTATGGTATACGTAACATGTTAAACGACCAAGTATAGGTGCATTGGTATACATATCATGTTAAACGACCAAGTATAGGTGCTATGGTATACGTATCATGTTAAACGACCAAGTATAGGAGCTATGGTATACGTATCATGTTAAACGACCAATTATAGGTGCTATGGTATACGTATCATGTTAAACGACCAAGTATAGGTGCTATGGTATACGTATCATGTTAAACGACCAATTATAGGTGCTATGGTATACGTATCATGTTAAACGACGAAGTATAGGTGCATTGGTATACGTATCATGTTAAACGACCAAGTATAGGTGCATTGGTATATGTATCATGTTAAATGACCAAGTATACGTGCTATGGTATACGTATCATGTTAAACGACCAATTATAGGTGCTATGGTATACGTATCATGTTAAACGACCAAGTATAGGTGCTATGGTATACGTATCATGTTAAACGACCAATTATAGGTGCTATGGTATACGTATCATGTTAAACGACCAATTATAGGTGCTATGGTATACGTATCATGTTAAACGACCAAGTATATGTGCTATGGTATACGTATCATGTTAAATGACCAATTATAGGTGCTATGGTATACGTATCATGTTAAACGACCAAGTATAGGTGCTATGGTATACGTATCATGTTAAACGACCAAGTATAGGTGCATTGGTATACGTATCATGTTAAACGACCAAGTATAGGTTCTATGGTATAAGTATCATGTTAAACTGGTCCAAATTCTTGCAGTTGTCTACTGGTCTCAACTTCCCACCAAAATAATGGCGCCAAAAATTCTCAACAAAAAAATGGCGCTAAAACTTCCCACCAACATGACAAACATATTATATAGTTCTTGTATCTTTGCACGAATTTCACAACCTCTTATCCTGAAAACCACTCAACCTCACAACCTCTTATCTTCACACAAATTTCAAAACCTGAGATGGAGTCATTTAATCCTTTTATGTGTTCTTGTGGAGCAGGAAATATAAGATTAAGAACATCACATAGAGAATATTCATCTAGACGATAATATTATGCATGTCCTCTGTCAAAGGTGAACAATCATACATTTCTTATTTATGTAAATATACAAATAATTGGGTTGTAATCTGATTGTACAATAATTCGTACGACCAAGCCTTCGATGGTGATCGAAGGGTATGAGGGGTGATATGCTTGCGCCAAACTTGTAGCCAATCTGCAATAAGAAATAGTAGACACTTCGTTAAGTGATTGCGCAAGGGTTGGGCCCTGCGAACCACCTCCGGCGTGAGAGTAAGTATGTGATATGTGTTGTAAATGATATGAAGTATGTGAAACACTGTGTTGAGTGAACATACCATTGAAATGACTCATCCAACCTATTTATAGGTGATAAAAATAGCTTGAAGAGTGTTAACACACGTTTAGGAGATCATGGGGGCGTCTGATGCGCGCAAAACCGTCAAGTTCTCTCACGCAAGCGCAAGAAAACTTAAAACAGCTCAAGCACGAAATCAATGAAGATCTGAGGAGTATAAAGTCTCCCCGGGTCGTTATGTCCCAGCGAGCTATGCAATGGATCAATCAACGTCTAGTGATCGAGAAATTTGAACGATAAAGGGATTTTGGATAAGATATTAACTACGGGAAAAATTCAAAGAAATTAAACGTAAATTCGGCAACATTAAACAACCGAAAAGGGCATCAATTATAGAATAGGTTTTAGGGAAATAGCAAGTTTAAAGAGCTAGTGATCTGCAACTAACTAGGTAACGTATCGAGCGACCCTGTATTGCTGGGCCCCTCTGAAATATGAGGAGTCTAGAAGTAACTAAAGCACGAACTCGACAAAATTCAAAAGAACGCGAACGCACTCTCTTGAACTGCCAAAACGCGCGTAGTCTGCGGGGGTACTAGAGGATTTGCACACAATTGTGAGAAGTTCGATAAAAATAGTGGATATTTATCCAACCTACTCAGTAAAGTTACCATACAAGTGAGTTGTGTCACAAAGTGTATGAAGTATAGTAAATGTTGTGTATAGTGTATGAAT
>BPTQ01000005.1:8041451-8123607 GCA_019973895.1 Chrysanthemum seticuspe | reverse complement strand
TATATTTGCACATTACTTTCTATTTCTCATTCTTCGTGTAGTGGTGCTGTGTTCAATAAATATCACCAAGCCGATGTTCCTGTGGAAGGAACGGGATGAGGTGAGGGGCTCAGTGGATGAGCTCTCAAGCATTCGTGATGTGGTTGAGGAATACCGCCTCTTCGGAAGTGTTGCAGCGAATTGGAAAAAAGAGCCGAACCACTATAAATAACTTGTGTCGTGGTGATGTGCTTCTTACTCTTTATCTTTCATTACACGTTTATATATCTATCTATCAACGTCCAACATAAACAACCAAATAGATTGACATAAGTCGATCTAAATATTTAAAAGGAAGTTTTAAATTGGTAAAACTATTCAACCCCCCCCCCCTTATAGTTTTCCACACATATGTCAAGCTAAAAGGTGTCTCTACGTGACTTGACTTTGTATGCGTTCTATGATCCCAAAGTACTTGAGGTAGTTCATCTACCCAACCGTGGTGACTGTATCCCAGCCTTTGTTCTATTCCTTGTATGATGTCTCTGTTAGTAACTTCTACTTGTCTGTTACCTTGAGGATGGTAAACGGAAGTGAAAGATTGTTTGATATTCAGGCCTCTGCAAAACACTGGAAATACCCCTTCGGCGAACTGCTTCCCATTATCTGAAATGATGATATGAGGTACTCCGAACCAACAGATAATATGCTCCCATACAAACTTTTCCATGTGCCTGCCTGTGATGGATGCCAAAGGCTTCGCTTCCACCCATTTAGTAAAGTAGTCGATGGCTACAACCAAGAATTTTACTCCTCCAGGAGTAATTGGCAGGGAACCTACGATGTCTATCCCCCATTGGCTGAGGGCCGCTAGCTTTCCGTTCAGACTTTGTACTTCCTTTAGGGACTTAGGAGGCTGCAAATCTGTGATGGCCTTAACCTTCGAAGGATTGGCCTTAATACCTTGCTTGGTGATCAGATTCCCCAAAAATTGTCCTTCTTCCACACCGAAGGAACATTTCTTGGGATTTAACTTCATGTTGATGGCGCGAAGCTGGTCGAAGGTTTCCTTGATGTCGGAGAGCATGTCCTCCTCCGTTCTACTCTTGATGACCATATCGTCTACGTATGCCTCCAGATTCCTACCTATCTGCTTGTGGAAGGCTTTGTCCACTTAACGTTGGTAGGTGGCACCTGCATTTTTCAAACCAAAAGGCATCTTTTTGTAGCAATAAACGCCTTTTCCTGTAAAAATCTCTTCGTCCTCTTCCGCCATTTGTATCTGATGATAACCCTTATAAGCGTCTAGGAAACACTTTAGCCAAAACCCTGACAAGGATTCCACTTTCCAATCAATTTCTGGCAGAGGATAGCAGTCCTTCGGGCAGGCTTTGTTAATATCTGTGAAGTCCACGCACATTCGCCATCCTCCATCATGCTTCTTGACCATCACTGGATTGGCCACCCAAGTTTGATACTTCACCTCTCTGAATATGCCTACTGCTACGAGCTCGTCCACTTCTTTGCATGCAGCGGCACTTCTTTCAGGAGCCAGGCTGTTGGATCGATATACTTTAATCAAACTAACTTTAACTAGCTTGTTAAGGTTTAATAACCTCAGATAAATCCTAAGTTATTAACAAAGAAACACTGAGCAATCTTTATCAAGTACGCGGAATTTACTTAACAAAGCTAAGAAGAATAACTTTTATTATAAACTCTAAATCTGCTTATTATGCAGATACTCTAAACAACTCTAAGATTATCGAACTTCTCTCTAAAACACTAAATAACTTGTAAATTCGTAAACTCTAAAACTCATAGACTCGTACCTCTAATGCCAATCTAGGAGTCCTTTTATAGGCTCAAGGATATCCTAGTCGGTTTACAATTTGTATCCTTGTACAACAAGTAATCTAAACATAGAATATTCTAGAGTTACAATACTTTCCATAAACGAATATAACAGTTCTTTGTTCTTGCAGTACTTTGACTTCATTATGCAGTACTTTGACTTCGTCTTTAGCAGTACTTTGACTCTTTGACTTTTTCCAGTACTTTGCAGCTTATAGTACTTTCATATCTTCAGTACTTTCATATCCCAACAATCCTCCCCTAACTTGAATTCTACTTGCTTGACTTCAAGTTCCCTTTGTGAATGTATCTTTAACAGCTTCATTTTTAAGGACAGATTGTTTCTTGATCTTTATATCTCTGTAGTGTTTGTGCTTGTCAAAGTATCTCTAGAATTATTCTTCACAGCAGTATCCAGCAAACTCCATCTTTTCAGCAACACAACAACATATGACAATGTGTACATTAATTCAGCTTAAGTTGCATACTATTCTCATCACTTCCAGGTGTGTTAACTCCTGTGAGAGGTGAATCATTGAAAATTTAATGGATTTAGATCTCTTTACCAAAGCCATTATCTCTGGAGTAGCCAAATGTTTTGGTGTGTAAGACCATGGTACATTGATAACCATATGATTTTTAGCAAATCATTAGCTATCAACAGATTTGTTTTGTCTTTACCAAAAGCTGTACCCTTCTGGACTAGTTAGTTCTTCTATCTAATGGTGAATTAATTACCAATAATGGTTTTTCCACGGCCTTTACCACAAGCCATTATCTTGTGGGCTTGCCAACTCTTCACATTAACTGATATGGTGAGTTGAATATCATACAACTTATTAGCAAGTTGTCAACTAAAAACGGATTTGAAATATCTTTACCAGAGCCGTTTGCTCATGGATTAGTCAATCCTTTTGTAACCATGGTGGATTGATGACCTATTGATGTTGCCATCTCAAAATCCATTTATTTCACTTAACCTTTGTTTCAAAATATTTGTTACTCAGCAAAAGGTTTTATTCAAAAATCACTTAATTGGTTCAAAAAACTGCAAGCAGTACTTTGAATATAGTACTGATTTAGCAAAAAGAATTTATTCAAATAAGATTCATACCAGTTATTCATCATCTTCAGCAATGGCAGTCCAGTTGATAAAAAGATTGATAACCATGCAAGCAGTTTCATTATCCTCTTCTACTTCCATTCCATGCTCTAGCATTCTTCTCATGAGCTCAACTGTGAGAGGATATCTTCTGTTTACAAACATGTGTATCATTGTTACATTTTCCAGCTCTAAAACATGAACTCCAGACTCTTCAAAGAATCTCCAGCAAGCAATTTCCCAATTTTCTTGATTCTTCCAAATATCATCAGTGCTCTCTTCTTCAGTTTCCCATGCAGTTATGAGATCTCCATGTAAAACTAAACCAATCCCTTCTAATGGATTATGTTCAAATTAAGCTTTCACCACATGATATAAATAGAATAGATCTACTCTATCTATAATGTGCAATAAGTCCCATAGCCTATTGAAAACTTTGAAGCTTTCATCTTCTTTATGAAAAATCATATAATCTCCATCTTTGGATTTCACAACTTCAAAAGCACTAATATGTGATCTGTTCATCTTCATATCAGCATCTTCTTTTGAATATTCAAAATCTACCACTCTGAGATAATTCCTTAGTTCATCCTTAGTCTCAGATCTTAATTCAACTTTTTCTTTCTTTGAGAACTGAACATCTGTAACTTTAGTTTTCCTTTTTCTTTTCAAACTCTTCTTCCTTTCTTCTTCAGTCCAGTTAGCTTCTTCTCTAAAATCTTTGATGCCTTCAACATGTTTCTTATAAGCTTCCCTAGCAGCATCATACAATCTTTTCATCTCAAAATAATTAAACTTCTGCAATTCTTTATACCCTTGACTTTTAAGATAAGCCATCATAGCATTTCTGTCTTTAGCTTTATTAAGTCTTCTTAGCATAAATCTAACAGGAGTAGGTGACTGTAATGGTTCAGCAGCTTCAGCATCTAATTGATCTTGTAACTTCTTAGCTGCTTCTCTACTCTGAGCTTCTTGAGCTTCCTGAGCTTCTCTATCTTTAGCATTTAACTCTTCTTGAAGCTTTTTAGCTGTAGCTTCATTTCTAGCAACTTCAATTTCTCTAAGTTCTGCCAAAGTTAGCTTTTTCTTCTTAGTTTCAACCAGAACACCCTTTCCTTTATCCTTAGGATCAATTGCAGGTTGAGAAGTTCTTTGTTGTTCTTCTTCTTGTACTTCTCGAATAGTAACACCACCTCTTGGTTGTGATAAAATTGTAGCAATGAACTCATCATCACTTGCAGAATGAATAGGTTTGAGTGTAGTCTCCTCTTCTTGTATAACTGTTGTAGAAGGACCAGCTTCCTCTTCAAAATCTAACACTCTTGGAGTTATTACCTCTTGTCTAAAGGTACTTTGAAAACAGTACTTTGTTGTTCAGTACCTGGATCATCAGCAGTACTTTGAACTTGAACTTGCTCCTCAGTATCTTGAATGATCTTTTCTTCAGACTTTTTAGAACTTTCAGGTTCATTCTCTTTAACCATATCTTCTTTCAAGTTCTGTTCTTCTAAATTCCTCCCCAAGTTGACAGAAGATGGTTTAGGAACCTGTCTGGCTGTTGTTGTCTTCTTAAATTTCCTTCTGCGCTTGTGTTCTTTCTTAAGCCATAAGTTATAACGTTTAATAAAAGGTGCAACAAAATTCTTTAAACGTCGATACTTGAGTTTCAACCGTCTAATTTCAGTAGCCTGATCTTCAAATGATTTCTTCAACCGTGTCAATTCCCTTGTTAAAGCATAATTATTAAGAATTGGTTGTTCAGGCTCCATAGTTGGTTCATCTCCTCCAGATGACAAAGATTCTGAATGTGGAGAAACCTGTGGAGATGGTTGTGGAGATGGAGATGGTGAAACTGCAACATGTTCATGATCAGAATTTGGTGAAGCAGTACTGTGTGAAGCAGCACTTGCAGATGCAGTATGTTGAGAAGCAGTACTTGCAGATGCAGTACTTGCAGGTGCAGAACCTCCACTATCTTCATCTTCACCAGCTTCAGCTCGAACAGCTTCAACAATTTCCATCATAGAAGGAGTTAATGGAGTATCTTGTCCTCTGAATAAGTCATTCCTTCGTGCCATAAAAGTAAAAATCTTTGATTGTTGAACAATAACAGGCAATAAGTCAGTAGGTTTTGGTACATCAGCAAGTTGCTTGTTCAAGAAAACCTGTATAAACCTTGGGTACATTAGCCATTTAGATCCATGAGAAATATGTGAGAGCATTCCATCCAGTATTAGCCGTGAGAAGTTAAAAACCCGATTTGTAGCTAAACCAACAATAGCAGATGATATATTTGACCCAAACTGCTCCCAAGAAGTACTCTTAGCACTTATGCAATGAAGCAACACATGAACCAAAAATTTCCAATGTGGACAAAATAAGGGTTTCTTGAATGTTTGTTCTGTTAATGACCCTTCATAACCAAGATCCCTAAATGTATCCCAAATCAGTTGCTTGTCGAAACGAATAGCCCCTTCATCATCTCCAAATAATAAATCATCCCTAATAGAGGCTTCTGTAATCTTCACAGTTCTTCCAGCAACGGTTGATCGAACATAATATTCATCATTCTCCATATTATCCCTAGCATTAGCCCAAAAATCTTGAATCTAATGGGCAATGATATCTGGCTCAACTAAAAGAGGATAACTGATTGGCGACCCAGTAAGATAATCAATCATATCATGAAAAACCACATTCGCATCAGTCTTGTCCAAATTAGCCACCGTATTATGCTTTGGAACAGTAGGACGATTCGCCATTGTTGATTATTTAAACACAATAAGAATTGTAGACGAAGAATATAGAGATGATGAGAGAAATAAGGAAAAGATTCTAAAGTATCAATATAAGAGGGAAAATCGGAAAGTAGTTATTTATAGGTGAGATTTGAAAAATCACAGCCCATAATAACAAAGTTACCGTTTAGAATTAATTACCCCTCAATATAACCGTTGGAACAGTACTTTTAATAAGACAAACAGTACTTTCCACGTAGGCAGTACTTTCCAAGTAGTACTTTCCAAGCAGTACTTTCAGGAAAAACAGTACTTTGCCAAAATCTTCTGTAAAAAAACTAAGTATACATAAATATCCGCACCTCAAGCAATGCACAGGACTATACTAACACTTAATAGTCCTCCCCTTAAATGTAGCTCAGTAGTTAATCATGCCAATGCTCACCACCAAGTGATTGAATCTTGAAACATCAAAGCCTTTAGTGAGTAAATCAACTACATTATCATCTGTATGAACCTTAACCACATTAATGAGCCTGTGCTCATAGCAATCTCTGATAAAATGATGCCTAATCTGTATGTGCTTGGTCTTGGAATGATAAACTGGATTCTTCACAATACAAATGGTACTCTCATTATCAATGTTGATAGGAGTATTCTTGAAATTGAATCCATAGTCCAAGAGTTGATTCTGCATCCACAAAACTTGTCCACAACAGCTTGCAGCAGCTACATATTCAGCTTCAGTAGAGGATGTTGCTGCAATTGTTTGTTTCTTACATTGCCAGGACACTAACCTTCTTCCAAGATATTGGCATCCTCCAGTGGTGGATATTCTATCATCATTATCATCTGCATAATCACTATCTGAAAAAGCTTCTAAGTGAAAAGGTGACTCTTTTGGATACCATAACCCCAACTTTGGTTGTTTTAAATAACAGAAGATTCTCTTCACTGCATTCATGTGAGAAATCTTTGGTGAGACATTATGTGTCAGTGAATAACACAGGATGCTTTTTATCACAAATTTGAGAGACTGATAACAAGTTGAACTTAAGCTCCTTCACATATCTAACATTCTCAAAGTCTATAAGCCCTGCTTTGATAGTTCCTTTTCCAGTAATCTTTCCTCCATTGGGATCATTCCCAAATGCAACTCTTCCTCCACTAATATTTCTAAAATTAGACAGGATCTCTTTGTCTCCTTTCATACTTCCAGAGCAACCACTATCCACAATTAGATGATCTTTAAGCTCCTCTTCTGGGTTGCCCTGCACACAAAGAAAAGAATTAATGATTTTTAGGAACCCAAGCCATTACTGACTTGTGTTCCCCTTGTGGAGTTACAAACTCAAATTCTTTGAGTATGTAATTCCCACTATCTTTCAAATGATGATCCAGAATTATCTTTTGATCTTTAGCATGTGGATTTTCAAAACTTTCTGATTTTTCAACATAAATCTCTTTTACAATATTATTAGCTTTTTCTTGTATCACTAAAACATCAGATTCACTTTTTGTTGAAAGTATTGTGTGTCCCTCAGCAGTACTTTCTCTCTTAACCCATTCTGGTTTAACACGTGGTTCCTGTGATCTAGATCCCCTATGTGAATTGTAATACCTTCTAGGTTGATAGAGAGATCTCCTAGGATTCCTATTCCAAATAGTGTGATCAGTACCTTGTTTTGGCTGAGCAGTACTTTGGAAAGTACTGTGAGATACTGAAGGTTTTGAAAAAGGTCTTCTCTAATGTGGGTATCTATGATCTGGTGTAAAGTTTCTGTGATTAACCCTATTTGAATTATTCCAAATTGGTTTGTGCTCTCTAGGTTTGCGGTTAGCAGATATGTTCTTTGGAAATTTGCTAAGGTATTCTGAGTGATGTTCACAATCCTTGATTAAATGAGTAGGACTAAAACACACAAAACACAGTTTTTGACCCATACTTCCAAAGTGATTTCTTCTATGTCTATGCCCAAAATTATTTTTCCTTCTTGGTGAATGATGAAACCTGTTTTGACCAAAGTTATCCCAAAAACGTTTAGCAGTACTGTTTTGAAAAAGTTTTGCTGAAGGTACTGCTTGTGGAGCAGTACTTTGGTTTGAAGGTACTGCTTGATTTTGAACATTATTTTCAACAGTTTCTTTGGGTTTTTCAGACCTAGATTGAACTACAAGCTTCTTCCTAAACTCTAGACTGTCTACTCCAAAACGAGAAACATCAGGCCTAGGGGGTTGATGAATGCCAGTGGGATAGGGAACATCATGATAACTATTATCTTTCTTATAATCAGGAGGTGGTTCACTTATTGAGCCCTCATTACTAGATGTATCTACATAGTTAATGAGTTCATCATCACTAGTGGTTTTGTCCTCAAAATCACCTACATCCTGATCACTAGGTTGGTTTTCTTCTAGTTTACTAAAATCCATTCCAAAACTTAAGCCAGTTTTAATATAAGCTCTTCTCTGTTTTTGAACATAAGTAACATGTGACAGACCAGATTCTTTCCAGGCATCAAACTTAGCTAACAAGTCATCTTTTTCCTTAGTCAATTTCTCAATTTCAGCAATTTTATAGTTTAATTTCCATTCACTTAGTTTTAATTGGTAATCCTGTTGTTCATATTTTTCAGCCCAAGCTACTTCATTAGTTTCATGTGCTAAAATTTTGGCTTCCATAGATTCTAAGGTTATTTGATAACCAGCTACCTCAGACCTAGCCCTAACACAATTATCTCTTTCAATCACATAACTGTTAAGTAATTTTTGATAAAAATCATAACAGTTTGAGCATACCTCAGAGATAGGAGACTGAGTTGGTGAAGTAGCCACCATTGCAAGAAGAACAGGATCATCTTCACTTTCTTTGCTCCAATCAAATCCTCCAAAGCCTATCATCAGATTCCAAAGCAGCATGTTCAGGTTCTTCATCAAAAGCAGTGCTCCAATCCAATGCTTCCACTTTGTCTTCAACTACATCTTCCACTGCTACCATGCATTAAGTTACTGGTTCATCATCAAACTCTTCACTCCAGTCAACTTCTGATAACTTCTCTTGAGCAACCAAAGCCTTTGTTTCAGTAATTGGTATTTCTTTGAGCTTAAGTTTTGGCTTCTCAGATGTCCTGTTTGCTTGATACTTAGCAAACCTGCACTCCCTTGCAAAGTGACCAGTCTTTTGACAATTGAAGCATTCAATTTTGGATTTGTCAAAAGTTATTCCCTGCTTTGGTTTGAAATCAATGCTTTTACCTGTCTTCTTCATATACTTTTTGATCCTTGCAGTGATCATAGCAACTTGCCACCTGATATCAATTTCTTCAAGTGCATCTTCTTCAATCTGTGCTAGATCTTCTTCATAAGTGACAGGTAAACTGGCTTGTTGTGCAAAGAAAGAGCACACAACTTCATCTGAGTGCATAGTGGTAGGTGGTGGAGCCTGCTGAACATATGAAGGGGGTTGTAAACAGCAGTACTTAGAGGAGCAGTACTTTGAGGAGAAGCAGTACTTTTGACGGAAGTACTGCCCTTCTTTTCAGATGATAGAAAAGCTATACTGTGAGATTTGGAATTTGTTTGACCACTCATCTCATGCTCATACACCTTCAGTTGATGATAGAGATCATCAAAGTCCATGACATCCAAACCTTGTTGTCCTCTGATCATTGTAGCAATCACATGCCATGTAGATGGCAAACTCCTTAGAAACTTTAGATTAGCATCCTCAACTGACACTTATGCCTTGTATAACTCCAACATGTTGAGGAGATTTTGAAACCTGTCATATGCAGCATCAAGACTTTCTCTTTCACCAACTGTGAAAGTTTCAAATTGTTGCTTCAGCAAATTTCTGTGCATCTTCTTAGAGGCTTCATTCCCTCCAAATCTAGTCTTGAAATTTGAGAAGATGACCATCTGGAATGGCAGATAAGAGAATATTTAGTGCCTTTTCTTGATTCCTTAGGGTTGCTGCTGGTAAGACTGCCTTAGGTGCTTTGGGTTGTCCAGGAATATCAATGGGTTCTGGAACTACTTCATTCCCATTCACAATTACATTCCATAGAGCATGGTCTGTAATGGCAATATACTGCCTCATCTTCATGCACCAGAGATCATATTCTCCCTTCTTGATTATTGGAATTCTGAGTGAGGTGATTGAGGGTGGTGGAACAGCTTCAGTCGACATCTTGAATATTGTTGAAGTAAGGTTTCTTCCTAATCAGAGTTTCCACACAAGCTCTGATACCACTTGTTGGATCGATATACTTTAATCAAACTAACTTTAACTAGCTTGTTAAGGTTTAATAACCTTGGATAAATACTAAGTTATTAACAAAGAAACACTGAGCAATCTTTATCAAGTACTCGGAATTTACTTAACAAAGCTAAGAAGAATAACTTTAATTATAAACTCTAAATCTGCTTATTATGCAGATACTCTAAACAACTCTAAGATTATCGAACTTCTCTCTAAAACACTAAATAACTTGTAAATTCGTAAACTCTAAAACTCATAGACTCATACCTCTAATGCCAATCTAGGAGTCCTTTTATAGGCTCAAGGATATCCTAGTCGGTTTACAATTTGTATCCTTGTACAACAAGTAATCTAAACATAGAATATTCTAGAGTTACAATACTTTCCATAAACGAATATAACAGTTCTTTGTTCTTGCAGTACTTTGACTTCATTATGCAGTACTTCGACTTCGTCTTTAGCAGTACTTTGACTCTTTGACTTTTTCCAGTACTTTCAGCTTACAGTACTTTCATATCTTCAGTACTTTCATATCCCAACACAGGCTTCGACTGCTTTTGCTTGATAGGTTCAATATGATTGAACTCATGGAGCTTTTGTTCAGTGCTGAAGGGCTTTCCGTCTATGGTGAGAGTTCTGGGGACCCCCGTCATGTCAGAGTAGGTCCATGCGAAGACATCTGCATTAGCACGTAGTACCTTTTCCAGTTCTGCTTTAAAGGAGATTGGGAGCTGTTTTCCGATTATCACTGTCTGATCCGGATAGAGATCATTTACTACAATGCGTTCTTCAGCGTGAGTACAACTGAGAACATCCTTTGGAGGCTCTTCCGACACCTGTTTGATCCTTTTGCCTACTTCCTTAGGCTTCTTCACGTTATAGCTGGAGAAAACCGTTCCAATGCCGAAGGGTGTTTAGAATTTGACCGCGGCATGTATGGTGGAGACAACGATCCCCATCTTCTGCATTGCCGTTCTCCCTATCAATAGGTTATAGGGAGATTCAGACCTTACGATCGTGAAAACCAGGGTTTCTGTTCTTTTTAGCCTTACTTCTCCAATCGTAACCACTAGAGGGACTTCTCCCAATGGCCATGAGTGTTCCCCTGAGAACCCTACTAAGGGTACCTTCGAATCTACTCTCTTCGACCTTATCGAAGGCTTGAGCTTTAGAAAACAGCATTCGTAGATTACTTCACAGGAGCTACCGCAGTCTAGGTAAGCCCTGTTTACTTCTCTGTTGGAGATCAAGACTTTGATGACCAAGGGGTCATTTGAAAGAACTTTCCATGTGATTGAAGGAAAAGTGACATCTCCTACTCCACATAATGCTTCCTCCGCTTCTTTCCTCTTTAAACCAGAGTCATCCTTGTATACCATGAGGATGGGTGCTTCGACAGGTGTGGTATCTTTCCCCAACTGTGTGTCGGAGACCTTTTCTTTACCTTTCTTTATACCCTTCACCAAATGTCCCAATTGGTCGGACTTCACGGCCTCTTCTATCTGTTTCTTGAGCTCTCTGCAATTGTTGGTGTCATGTCTGTAATCGTCATAGAAGTAGCAGAATTTGGAAGTATCTCTGGGCCTTCCCCTGTTTGCCAAGCGAGGAGGAGGATCAAAATCCTTCGCAGCCTTTTCCGTAGCAAGTATCTCCCTTGGAGATTTGTACAGATTAGCCAAGAGCCCATGATTGATGTTTTTGTGGTACGGTGTAAACCTGTCCCTGTTTTTGTGTCTGTTCTTTGACCTTCCCACGAAGGATGCTTCGGGGCTTTGCTGTGACTTTATTTATTTTCGACCGGAGCCCAGTTGGTAGACACTTCTTTTGCTTCGATCCAGGTGTAAGCCTTCTCCACCAAACCCTTATAGGTTACAGGAAGATCAGTGGAGAGGAATTCAACCAAACTTCTGTTCCGTAGGCCATGCACGAAACCTGAGATGCGTTGGTCTTCGTGCAAGCCCGTTATCTGTAATGTGTCATCGGTGTATCTGGTAATGAAAGCCCTGGTGCTCTCATTTTCCTTCTGCTTGATGTTGTGCACTATTAGGTGCGTCCTTGTGAACTTTTTCTGTTGGCTGAAATGTGATCTGAACTTGGCCTTGAGGTCATCCAAATTCACAATGCTACCTGGTTTTTGCCCGTTCCACCATATACGAGCAAAGTCTCGTAGGGTGTATGTAAACATGTGGCAAGCAACAGGCATAACCCACTTCTGCATTCTGATAGCCCCTTCGAACAGGTGTAAAAAGTTATCTGGATCCCCTTTCCCATCGTAAGTACCAATATGTGCGGGCATTTTCAACCCATCAGGCAAAGGGTAGTCTTCTATCCATCTTACGAAGGGTTTTGTGGAGCCCATGGGCTCTGAATAAAGGCAGTTATAAGGTGGCATGTAGGTAGGGGCAGCATTGTACGGGTTATGGTTCGGAGGTATTCCAACAGGGTTTTGGTTAACATACTGAGGATAAGCAGTAGGTATATAAGGAGGGTGACTTCTGACAGGGTACGAAGGATATACCATAGGTTGCTCGTAGGGCATGCTACCGTACGGTTGAGTAAAACTAGGGTTGTTAACCTGCCCATTAGGCGGGGGGGGGGGGGGGGTAAACCCCTTGAGGGTAAGATTGAGTCTGGAAAGGAGGGTACATACCATGAGGAGGAAGATTTCCTCCCCTATTTATTTGAGATAGATTGCCTTCTACGCCGGATGCGTGAGAAGGCTGTAACGGAACCCCTGCCTTAGTTCTTCCCAGGTGAGCTGCCAAAAGTGGTGGTAAATTAACCTTCGTAGTATCCCTTCGGTGACTCCTTCCATTGGAGCCTTCTATTGTGCCTTCCCTTCTAGTTAGGAGCTCTCTCCGGAACATCTTCGAAACCAACCGACCTTCCATTGGGCCTTCGGCTGCTCGAAGACCCAATCCTTAGCACTGAGCGTGTAGCACCAGGAGCCAAGGGCCTAGCCTCCATTTCCAATTCTTCTTCGTACTCATCGCTTGAGTATTCTAACTCCCTACGCATCTCCACATTCCGAGCTTTCCTCCTTCGAGCCCTTAACAAGGATTCCAAAGCTTTTCGATATTAGCTTCGACAAACGTTGGGCTGATTACTGGTTCAGGGTTAGCCGAGGTTGATGCGTGGTTGTTGGGAGTTATTTCAGGGTGAGATCGTGTGGTAAAGGTGGATGCGGTTATATTGGGAAGGTTGTTAGGATCATTGACTGGGATTGGTGTCAAGGTCGAGAAACCCGAAGGGGGTGTATCTTCTCTTCCTAGATTCATGCCGTAAAACTAGTGAGAGTGATTGACTGGGTGTAAGTTTGGAATAAAGAGACCAATAGTAGCGGATCCCACGGATGGCGCCACTGATTGTACAATAATTCATACGACCAGGCCTTCGATGGTGATCGAAGGGTATGAGGGGTGATATGCTTGCGCCAAACTTGTAGCCAATCTGCAATAAGAAATACTAGACACTTCGTTAAGTGATTGCGGAGGGGTTGGGCCCTGCGAACCACCTCCGGCGTGAGAGTAAGTATGTGATATGTGTTGTAAATAATATGAAGTATGTGAAATACTGTGTTGAGTGAATATACCATTGAAATAACTCGTCCAACCTATTTATAGGTGATGAAAATAGCTTGGAGAGTGTTAGCACACGTTTAGGAAATCATGGGGGGCGTCCCCTGATTTGTGGTAACCGCTAGGGCTTCATCTCCACTATCTCGGACTTGGCGGGGAAGCTAAGGAAATAGTGGGAACGTAGGGGGAAGACCAAGTCAAGGTTCTTCTTTGTCTTGGCATCTTCAAGAGAAGACACCGAAGGGCATAGGCCTTCGGCTGGCGAATTCCCAACTGGTAACCATGTCAATGATGAATGGTTTTACGCCACCAAGGACTTATGAAGAAAGACTTGGGTCTTCGTAATGCAATTTCGACTGAGGCCGAAGGGGGGTCCTTCGACCTGATCGGAGGGTACGTCATCATAATCTCTTATATTTTTCTTATTATGTAACAGCCCAGAAAAGAAGATAATGGGTGCGGATATTTTATGTGGAATGATGAATTTGACGAGTACTTAAGAACAATCACTTCTCAAGGTTCTGGATCTGCACCAACAGAGTGCTCGAGCTGCCATGAAAAAGATCTTAGGATAAACTTGCTGGAATTACAAAAACATGTGCTAGAGACAAGAGTAAGGTTGCTGGAGGCAAGACTTGAAATGGCAAGGATTCCTGACGACCACGCATGTCAGTCGGATGCATTACTTCGTGAGCTGTTAGGTGACATGGAAAATCTTTATATGTAGTAGTAGTTGTTGTTGATGATGATGTTGTTGATGTTGTTGTGTATCAAAGTAGTAGTTGTTTTTGTTGTTATTGTTGTTCTTGTAGTATGTATCTGTCAAGTATTTTTATAAATCAAAGCACATGCTGGATTTGTAAAGCTGACCATGTTCTTAGTTAACCAGATTATGGTGTCCAAACACCCCTTTTCCAATACTAAATTACATATGCTTAAAGAATAAAACTGAAGAAACAATATCACATTTAACAAACACGAATTAAGAACCATATTAATTCATCATAAATTTAATATTTTTGTTTTTCCCATAGCTATATATCTACTCTGTTTCGTCAAGTCTCATCAATAAATCACAAGCGTTGGATAACCTGGAGATACAACCCAGCTGCTCAAAATTCAAGTCTTCGTTTCTTTTGACCAAATATTTTGTAACTGACAGACGATGGACCTAAAGATAGCAGGTTTTGCCGGGGACATGTCTTCGGGGAAAGGTTTGGCGGGAATTTTCCCGCGAACAATTAGCATGCTTTTGACTTTGGTCAAATTTTGGTAAAAGTGAAATACACTTTCGGCGGGGACAAGTCTCCGGCGAAAGGTTGCGTTGAATTTTGACTAGCCAGTCAAAGTTTGTTAAAAATCAAACGTACTTTCGCCGGGGACATGTCCCCGCCGAAAGTGTTCGTTGAATTTTCCTTAACAGGTTAGTGTATTCATGTGCCACGTCAGATTTTATTTTGTCGTTTAGTGACTTTCGCCGGGGACACTGCGTCCCCGGCGAAAGTCTCCTCGCCCGTCCATCCGATTGTTGTAGTGAATGTGCAAATCACCTCCCTTTAAGATATAATATTCACACTTTAGCCATAAGATATTCAAAGACTTGCATAAACCTTCAAGAATCCAAAGATTAAACAAAAACCCCTTAAACATACTAATCACATAATAAGTAAAAGAATGAGAATGCAATAAGCAGATTATAAGACCTTGTTTCAACGGGTAACTACAGCAATATTTATCTTTTCGAATAAGCATTATCGCACGGAAGTGTTATCTATTCTTTCGTGGAATTACACGGACACCATGTTAGTATCATAAATACATTTAGCAAAAATGAATTAATTCAACGAATTTATATGATTGAGTTCAGAATTACATTTTTAATATTTATGACATAATCTCTCTTGACACATGTTATCAAAAGACTTATTTAAAACAGTGTTTTATACACAAGTTTTCCATTTATTTATTACACTTTATACTTTTACCCTTTAGTAAATCAAAGTTTCAGAATTCAGAGCTCAAGTAAGAGAATGAAAGGCCCATAAGTAGGAAGAGTGGGCTATGAATGTGGATTTTGTCTTTGGGTAAACCCATTTAATTCACTGTACATATTGTCTTCCCTTATTTTCTGCAACATTTATTATGTACAATGTGACAATTGCTTGTTTATTTATGATAAAAATTAAAAGAAAGGGATATGTTATAACTTTTATTACTTTGTAGTGTTTTATTCTATCAAATATTTACTGACTTAGTAATAGTATCATCTGTATTATTGCTGTAAATTACTTGAGCAGAAGATGACAGAAGTAATTTTGGACAAAGGAAAATGGGGTAGTAGTGTAGTACTATGTTTTTCTTTGTTTATGTACGAAAATGATCTGATATGCTCCCTTCAAGGTCGATTGGTGTCCTTTTCACTCCATCAATATCGTCGGCCAAGATATAAAATATGTGACACCTATGCACCTATTCTCATACGACCGGCTGAAGCGATATGACGTACTCTATGAACGAGTAAAAGAACAAATATTATGACTCAAGAAGCCGCGACACCTTTTATCCAAAGATCTTTTCAGCTTTAAGTATTTAAGTTATAACTAACAATCAAGTTTCTTGTTGTAATATGAGGAAGGTATCGGGGGATCCATACGTTGTTGTATAATATGCAACACTTGAGTAGACATGTTATAGTATAATACCGAACAAGCTAGACAATGTTGTAATGGAAGATACATATGCCTTACGAGTTTCGTAATATCACAAACGTTTTCGGCAAGTCACAGTTCAGGATCACACTTTCATAATCTCTGCAAAAAAAGGCAACATCTCTTGTGCCCCTTGATGTTGGAGAATTTAACTAAAAGTGCAAAATTATAATATGTAGATGAATTAAAATATAGTTTACTTAGTTTAAGTTTGTATAACGGTGGTTTCAAACCTGTGAAATAGTGGGCAAAAAGGTAAAAATAAAATAAAATTAGTAGGTATGATCAATGTGCAGTCAGATAAGTTAAAACACTAGCAAAATCTATCCCACTTTTGATTCAAGCACTTCAATGAGATCGATGATTTACGTTAAGACTAACTCAATCAGTGTAAGTCTATCATTTTATGGGCATGTCATATGTGATTGACTATGTTTTTACCTAACTACTTTTATGATAGACATTTAAAACACCACCTGCATGTAAATTGACATGTAAATTGACGGGTGCTATGTCATTACCTCTTCTCCTCTCCTTGCCTACTATTTACAATCTTCACTCCTTTTTTTACCTTACTGTTTACAGTATAACACAGTTTTTTATTCGTTTTTGTTTTATAATTTTTTGTCTATCTACCAGTTTTAACTTCTTAAACTTTATATTTTTATTCCGTACTTTCCGTTAGGTAGTTTTACAATAAAAACATTATTAAAAAATTAAAATAATAAAAAAATGAAAAATATAAAAGGCGTATCACTTGTAATTTTTGGGGGTCGAAATAACCTACCCTATTTATATACTGTATTAATTTCTTAACCTATGTATGTGACATAAAATTGATAAAACCTAATATAATACTTGCACAAAGTTAATTTTCTTCAGCGTTCTTATTAAACACTATTACAAAGATGCTATTAGTGATAAGAGTGACAAATATTTGGCATTTTACAAAGTTATGATTATTCTTTATAATTAACTTTTTGAATCCAAATTATCTCACATTTTAGTAATGCTTAGATACCTTTAAGATATACTACAAGATGGCCCTTTTCCTTCACTCTTCCTTGGTGGGTATGCAAGTTCTATTTTCTATTTTCTCCATATATTATTTATACTCTTTTATTTCATTTTTTTGATGAAAAGGCATACTATTATTACTCTCTCTTTACATATATGTATAATATGTGTGTATATATATGTTCACTCACACCAACAATTGTGGGTGCATTTAGACTTCAACACTTGTAAACCACTCTTTATTTCTCCAACACTCACCTAAACTTCACATTGCTTCACTTCTGTTTGTCTTTCAACATTACTTGATCAAACATCACAATGGCTAAGCATTCTAGCTCAAAAATGTTGGATCATGACCCGAATACTAAACGGGGTAAACAAAGTAGAGACTCGGACAACAAAAACAACTTTAAGCATCCGGTTTATAGAGGCGTTCGGATGCGTGCATGGGGCAAATGGGTATCCGAAATCCGAGAACCAAAGAAAAAGTCTCGGATATGGCTAGGTACATTTTCTGATCCAGAAATGGCGGCCCGTGCACATGACGTGGCCGCACTATCTATAAAGGGATCAAATGCTATCCTTAACTTTCCTGAACTGGCGAATTTACTACCTCGGCCAGTGACGTGTCTCCCACGTGATGTTCAAGCAGCAGCTACTAAAGCTGCTGCTATGAACCATCTTAACACGTCACCCTCCACACCCTCCACGTCATCCTCCTCATCTGACTCGGGGGTGTCCACGTTGACATCCACCTCAGATGAAGTGTCAACAGAGTCACCCCCGACAGATGAGCTCGATGAAATACTTGAGTTACCAACTTTAGGAACGAGTTATGACTCGGGTGAGTCAAGAAATGATTATGTGTTTGTTGACTCGGGTTGGGACTACTACTCATCGTCGACACCGTGGACGGCAGATTGCGACGGTGGATATTTCGCCGGAGAACCCATCTCCATATTACCACCCGACTCCTTCTCATGGCAACATTATTAAAAGAAGTTGGAGAAATGAACCTGTGTGTACTTTTTGTTTTGTTTTGTTTTGTTTGTAGTATAACTTTTCTCTTTTTGGATTTTGGTTTGTTGCCCTTTTACATTAAATTTTTTGGTTACAATGTCTTAGAAGGGCTAATTATGTGTTTAATGTTTTTTTTTGTATTTATAATTAATAATGATAAGGTAATTAGTTTTAAAATATTCTTAATAAACATGTGTAATTTGGGTTATTAAATATCATAAGTTGTTAATTTACGTGGTCACACTACAACAAATATGTCATTTCTACACGCTTTTTTCTTCGCACTTTATAAAGTGTGAACTTTTTTTTTAAATATATTCACATATAAGAGTGTGAATAATTGTTTCAAAATCCTCACACCTAAAAAGTGTGAAGAATTTGAATCTCACATTTAAAAGTGTGAAGAATTATATCAAAATCAAAATTATCACACTTAAAAGTGTGAAGAATTATTTCAAAATCAAAATTATCACACTTAAAAGTGTGAAGAATTGTTTTAACATCCTCACACTTAAAAGTGTGAAAATATTCATAAAGCATCACACATAAAAGTGTGAAAATATTTGCTACACCCAATTGGTTCACACGCATACTAGTGTGAACTTTTTTATTCTTCACACTTTAAAATGTAGCAACATGCTCTAATAAGTGTGAATATACCGCTATTTTGTTGTAGTGTCATTATTTTCTATTGATCGACATATTGATAATGTAATTACCATCATCATTCTTATTTTATAATTAACAAGATCCAATATTTGGATTGATCAATTCTTAAGTGAGACATGATGATGACCCAAAATGTATGGTAACTTGTAGCGGCTTCTATAATAGTATTACATGTCATCTTATGTGTTTATATGCTGTCTAGAGATCAATTATTTAAGAAAGTTTCAGGATTTGAAAACGATATCTTTGCAATTTTGATAATTCAATGACTTTTTTTTTTTTTTTTTCCTAATACAACATATACTTTTGAAGACAATGACACTGTTGAAACACGTTTATTTCACCTTTTCTTTCCTAAATTATGAAAAACTTTCATTGCCCTAGCCCAAATGGGAACTTCTCTAACGGTAACTTGTCTTTCAAAATTGCCGTCCAAAGATAAACTTTTCGCATAATGAGTCACCGATGTGACGATAATTTTTAAGAAGATTTAAAGAAAAGATATAAAAAAAATATGTAATTGATGAGTAAAAACATTCTTTAAAAGGTTTTTAGAAGAGTAAATTACGTGGATCGTCCATGGGGTTTGCCTAAAATTGCATCTACCATCCTTGGTTGTTTCATATTGCATTAATAGTTCTTAACTTTGCAGAGAATTACTTGCTTCGTTAAACCCCTCGTGTGCCATGCACAAGAGGGTAGAATAGTCTTTTAGCCTTGTCTTTGACTTTTCATAGTTTCTAACTACATTTCTATTATTTAAATTTTTGAAATAAATTCAGAGAAATTTACAAAAACTAAACCTTAGTAAAAACTGAATTTCTAAAATAAAAATAGAATTTTTAAAATTGAGAAAAAAATTATAATTTTTTGTACTTAAAAGTATTTTTAAATCTATCTAAATAAAAAGCTTTTTAAATTTTTATAAAATAAAGCTAATTTATAAAAACTGTTAATGAAGCCAGAAAAATATTAGAACTATTTTTTTTGTAATAATCTAAAGTACTTATAAATTAAAACATGGAAGATTAAAAACTAATCAAAACCGCCGAAACCTTTTATACATGTTAAAAATGCTTAAAAGGAAAAATAAGATTTATTAAATTTGTAACTGAAAGTTAAGTTTTTTCCGAAATCTATATAAAATTATAAATAAGAAAAAAAATCTATTATTGTATATTTTTTAGATTTTAAAACTAATAAATTTGTTTTCTATTTTTAAACTAAACTTTATAGAAATTATGCCTGAAATTCGAAACTTTTATTTTGGATAAGAATTGAAATATATTCATTGCTTTTAATTATTTTTTAAAATTATAAAAAAAAATTCAGTTGTTTTAACAAGTTTTTAATATTTCAAGGTTTAAATTCTTAAAGGGTCTATATTTAAAAAAGAAATAGGTTTCAAATTTTTAAGGGTTCATTAACTGTTTTTATAAATTAGTTTTATTTCACAAAATTTTAAAAAGTTTTGTTTTTATTTAATTAGATTTTAAAAACAGTTTTAAGTAAAAAACAAATATATAAAGTTTTCGTAATTTTAAAAATTCTGATTATTTTTACTAAATTAGTTTTACTAGGGTTTAGTTTTTGTAAAATATTCTAACTTTTTTCAAAAATTTTAAAGTAATAAGAAATTTAGTTAGAAACTACGCGAATTCAAAGTAAATGCTAAAAGACTATTCCACCCTCATGTGCATGGCACACGAGAGATTTAACGGAGCAGAGTGACGAAAGTTAATTTTAAGGACTTTGGGTGTAATTTTTTGCAAAGTTAAGAACTGCCAATGTAATATGAAACCACCAAAAACAGGGATGGTATATGCAATTTTGAAAAACCACAAGAACGATCCATGTAACTTACTGTTTAGAATGATACATAGTTCATTGAGTATTTGTTTTTACGTTTGTTTGCCTAGAATAATAAATAAACAACACATAGACAAATCTTAATATACTTAACTATGTCAATACCTTATATTTTCATTTCTATCCAAAAGTTACCCATAAGCCATATAAATTATAGGCACAACTTCCATTCCTGATATTTTCTACCAAATTATGTGATAAAGAAATCACATACAAACACCATTCATAACATTAGTGTTTGAAACTAAAGAAACTACATGTTCAAGATGGGGCTAACAAATGGGAAATCTCCATAACGTTTCTTCATAATATTGAAATTGTTATGCCTTTGTTTAAAAAGAAAAGTAAACATTTTTTTTTACTTTCTTTCACAAGACGATCACCAACATCACTACTAGAAAAAGTGCCAATAGCAACAAAAATTTTGCAACAACCAATATGTCGTTGCGAAATTCACACACTAGCAAAGAATATAGCAACGAAATTAAGTAAAATGGAATCTTCGGTTAGCAACAATTTTTAGTCGCTAAATTTGTTGCTATCTTCTCAAACTTTGGTGGGAACATTCCCTCTCTTTTTTAGCAACGACTTTCTCAAAAGAATTAGCAACGAAATTGCAAATATAGCAATGAATAATTTGTTGCAAAAAATTTTGAACATTCTTGTTGCTAAATATATGAAAAATAAGGGAAAATTTTCAACTTTTTTTTATTTAACCAATGTTATTTTAAATTACTTTCTAGTTACTACATTTATGAAGAAGTTTAGGGGAAAAAAATTCTCTCTTTTACTAAACCTTATTAACTAATGGCGGCTTAATTTCAATCTACGATAATCTATGCAAATATAATTATAACATGCAATCCATTACATGCAGAAATATGTAATTTATGGTTTATCTATAAAAATAAATAACGCACATTGTCTATATGTCTTAAAATTGTGAACTTCATCCGTCATGAGTTTTTGACTTGCGTTAAAAACAAAGTTTTATGTGACTTCACTCGTGGTGCAAACGGGTTAAGAATTTAGCTTTCAGCTCCAAAATGAAAGTGGTAGATCTCTCTCCCAAGTTCTTTGACCTCTTGAATCATCAAAAGCAGAGTTCGTATGAAAAAGTATGACCAAAACAATGTAAGTATGTCAGCATATGACGTATTATCGTCAATTATTTATTTTTTTTCGTCTATTCACTTGCTTATCCATCTTTTATCAAAATTTAACCTTTTAGTCATCATTTCTTGGTCATATCTCCTCATGTAAATAGATCTATAATCATATTTATGCGGCTACCCGTGTCGCTAGTGTTTGACTCACATCAAAAATTGCATTTTTCTTTGATTTGACTCGCGATGCTAACGTGTTAAATTTCAGTTTATAGGTCCAAAACAAAAGTTGTAGAAATCTCTCTCTCTCTCTCTCTCTCTCTCTCTCTCTCTCTCTCTCTCTCTCCCGATTTTGTGGCCGCTTTAATCATTAAAAGCGGAGTTCGTTTGAAGGAGTTACGGCCACAACAATGTAACTTTGTCAGCATATGATGTATTATCATTAATTCTTTGTTTCATCACTTTATTCTTTCTTGATCCATCTTTTATCAACTTTCAATAACTTAATCATCATTCCTTGGTCATGTCTATGCATGTAACCCCCGATAGAGCTATAATTATATTTATGTAGTTACCCGTATCGCGAGTATTTAACTAAAACTAAATTTTTTGATGGTTTGACTCGCGACGCTAACGGGTTTAATTTCAACTTATATTTCAAAAACCAAAGTTGTAAAACTCTCTCTTCCGGTTTCGTGGCTATTTTAATCATTAAAAGCAGAGTTCGTATAAGGAGTTATGGCCAAAACAATGTAACTTTGTCAGCATATGGTGTGTTATCATTAATTTTTCATTTGTTCTCCGTTTCTTCACTTGATTCTTTCTTGATCCATCTTTTATCAGTTTTAATCATTTAATCATCGTTCATTGGTCATGTCTCTACATGTATTCTTCATTTGTTATACTTATTTATGCATTTATCAAGCTTTTTGATCCGAGCTCGAGTCGAATTCAAGCTTTATCACGCCAAGCTCAACCTTTCCTAAAGAAAGCTCATTGAGCGAACACCAAATTGTCAAGTCGATCCCTATCAAAGGTCGAATTGATTTAACTCGTTTGCACCGCTACTCTAGTAATTATAATTTTCAAATACTAGATTATTACTTTTGAAATTTAAAGTACAAAGTTATTACTCGCACTTTGACATATGTCTAGCCTAATATTTTACTTTCAGAACTTGATGATTAAGTTGGTGCTTATATTTGACATAGCTTGCATTAATATTAGTTCAATAACATTTGTAGTTGGTCAAACTGTAGTATAAGATAGTTTCGTGTAGTAACATTTATCTTTTTTAGTTGGTGATAAATTGCTTACCATTTTGGTTATAGAGTCGATTCCAAGAGTTGAAACGTGAATGAAATATATCTAAAGGTAAAATTGCTTATGTAGATACATACATACAGTAGATAACTAGTTTTTAAGGTGTAATCTGTTTCGGGATTCGAATAAGCTGTTTTGAATAGAACCTCTTGACAATTTATAGTGTATCATACCAAGCATATACCTGTTGTCATCTCAGTTTATAATGTTTGATGCTTGAGAACTTGACCCATAAGATATTGTGCATTATCAAGTGTGTATTATGGTCATAATTTTTGGTTATTTTTGTAGGCCAAAGAATCTGGGAAAAGACCATCTAATATGGAGTTGTTTGAAAAGTTGTGCAAGAAAAATAGACATGAAGGTGATTGGCATAATGCAAGATCAAAAAAGGTTGTGCATGTGCCTGTTATATTTGCAAATATTGTCGATCCAGCTCTTGATCTTCAGCTGGACCCAGAGGCATAAGTAAAAGTCGCTCATGTATGTTTTGTTTAGTTGTATTAACTTTTCGGTAGCTATATTTTGTATTTATAACTTTAGCTACCTTGATGGCTTATTTCAAGTGTAAACGCTTAGTAGACTAATAGTTTATCCGATCATATATGGGAATGGTTCCTTCTAGTTTAAAGAGTTTGTTTAATTAGTAGTTACAGGTTTAGGTTTATATATGCTGGAAATAATTAATACACAAATAGCATATTTTTGTTGAAAATTAATTTAGCAACGACCAAAGGTGTTGCAATTATAACAAAACATAGCAACAAAATTAGTCATTGCAAAGGTCAATTGGCAACAAGATAATTGTCATTACTAAATCTCAACTTAGTTGCTAATAGTAGCAACAACATTATATCGTTGCTAAGTGTTAAAATTGCAACAAACATAATTTCGTTGCTATCTACAGAAATAGCAATGACTTACCATGGAACTCAAAATTAGCAACGACCTTGTAGTTCGTTGCTAAATAGCAACGACGTGGAGAAATTAGCAACGATTTTCAAGTTAGCAACGACCCTAAGTGGTTTCCAATGTCGTTGTTGAGGGCGATTAGCAACGAATTTGGTCCATTTAGCAACGAATTTTGTCCGTTGCTATTGGCACTTTTTCTAGTAGTGCATCCTCCTATATGGAGATTTTTCTTTAATTTTTTATTGTACCCGCTTCACTTTTGAGATGTTTATAAAAAAGTGGTTAATGCCTGGGATCGTTTCTTCAATGAAGACTTTTGGATGAGTTGCATAGCTTTTCTTTCCCCTTGTTAGAGCTACTCACAATATCTATTATGGATATGGCTGCAGGATTAGCAACAACAAAACTGAATACAAAGATGACTTTTTCTAGTGCAAGAGTGATGAGATTGGATGAATGAAGTGCAAAAGTACATGAAACAATTTCATAATTTTTAGCAAAATTTTAGTACGTGAGAGAAAATCATAGTATATGAAATGTAATAAAAAAACAAAATGGGCGGAAAAAGCTTTAACCTTATAAGTCATGTGGTTGCACAACGAATGCTTGTGATTACGTTAGTGGCTAACCTCATGTGTGAAAAAATTGTTGGGTTTGAATGATGAGAATGTGAAAAGATATATAAGAGGTAGTTTAAAAGTGCAGGTGGCTAAAAAATTCCACAAGTTTATTCTTACCAGATTTAAGATCCCTATAGATCCTCTTTTCTTTAAATATCTATTGAACCCATCTCATCCATCCATTTCATTTTGATTCAAATGGATGTGATCAAATCGAAATTCCCACCCACCTTACACATCAAGGGCAAAAACGTCATCTATAATATCCTAAAATTCCTAGCCACCTTCATTTTTTCCCAATTAGGGTTATTTTCTCCAAAAACATACACACACTATAAAATATACATACAAAAAAAACAATACAAAAATATCATCCAATCAACTCAAAAGCACTCAATAAGATCCGATTTTAGCGTAAATCATCGTCTCCGATTGTAGATCGTAAAAAATACTGATAAAAACGGTTATTTTATCAAATTTTAGGTTTTAATTCGTAAAAAGAGGTTGTTGAAAAAGAAAATCGAGTTGTGGATGAAGCAGTTGCATATTTTTAGAGGAAAATTTAGTTGTTGTTCGAGGTAAGATCACATGTGATTCTGTGTTTTCTTTTAAGTTTTTGTTATGATAAATTTTAGATCTGTGAAATAACATCTACTTTTAATAGGTTTATACTCATAATTTAAGATTTGGGGTCTTTCGATGCATTAATGATTTGTTAAAAATCATTGAAAATCAGGCTACACGAACAAAGTTTGAAAGAAAATGAGGATTTTGTGAACAAAATCGGCTTATGTATTCAAAAATCATGATACACATGATTCAGATCTAGATTTGGCTCTATAATATGAGGTAGATGCAGTAGTAGGTAAACTCATAAGTGATTCTATTTTGTTATAAAAAATGCAAATCACGTGTGATTTTTACATAAATCACATGTAATTTTTATACATATAACAAATCTGAAAATTAGTTCTCTATTTTACAGAACCCGAAGAAATTGTATTTAAAAATCCGTGAAGGGCTCAAACCAAAGGTGATGCGAAAGGACGATGGAGAAAGAATAATAGAGAGAAAGCACTTGAAGTTAAGTGAAAGTCAAAAAAGAAATGTGAATAATGTGGATAGAAAACTAATTAGCATACAAAAAAAACTTGTTTGTTATATTGAAAGGCAAAGAGAAATATGACATTGATTGGTGCATGAAACCTTTGCTTGAAATCTTTTGCGTTGAATTTACTTTTCGTTTTCTTTTACAATTTATTCAAGCTATTTTACGTTTTAAATATATTGAATTCTCCTTTTATTGAATGATACATTCTTTGTTATGTGTATTATGTTTGAATTTAAGACACAAAATTTTTATAAAAAAATGTACATAAAAAACCATGTGATGTGTGATAAACATATTATAAATAAACTATATAATGTTTAATTAGCTGAAAATCACTTGTGATTATACTAAAAATCACATGTGATTGTGACCAGAAGTATTATAGATTTAAAATCACATGTGATTATAGTAAAAATCACACGTGATTATATGCAAAATCATATGTGATTGCCTATGGAAATCACATGTAAGTGTAGGTACAATAACATATCATCTTCATATGTACATGTTGATCAAATGCACATGAACCGTGAACCTCTTAAATAAGTTAATTGTACTTGAACTACATCAACATAAAGAAATTCAATACGCACAATTGAGACATAAATAAAATGATAAATACTTCTAAGGTACTTGAATCACATGTGATTAAACGATATAATCAACATAAGCGCTATAATATAAACAATATACTAGTTTATATGTTAAAAAAAATACTAATTACAACTAGTCTTTGTTTCCTAAACACACTCATCAAACTCTAAACACGAAAAATCCTATCCGTAAGAGCAATCACTTTAATAAGCTTTTTTCATCTTCTCCATAATCATAATCACTTATCTTCTAAACCTGGCAGTTGACCTTTAAGTATCGATTAACCTGCATAAAGAAATAATAAATATAGTTTTGATTAATCATCTATACATATAAATGTTTAAGAATCACATGTGATTTTACAGTCTAAAATATATACTCATATATCCTAAATCACGTGTGATTATCATAGATGATAAGGATTTAAAACATGCGTTTTTAAGGGGTCATTTAGTCTCTAAACTCGTATATATTTGATCAATTATTATCCTAAATCGTTTCTTTTCGCATTTTAGGTTTTTGGGCTTATTTGGACAAGAAAGCAAAGAAACGACTAAGTCACGAAAACATCAGGAAAAAGAGGCCTGGCGACGTCAAAATCCCAACGTGATGCAGTCACTTGCAAAATCAAGTTTCCAGATAATGTAAAATTTTCAAGTGATGGTTCAGACTATTGTGACGGCCTAGAGCTGACGACATCACTATCAGAGGAACAGTGCACGACAGTGTCACATATTACAAGGCGGCGACATCACAGATTACAAGACGACGGCTTCACAACGGCGACACAGCTAAGGGTCAAACCTAATTATGGTGAGTTGACGGCGTCACAACCATAAAGTGATGCCATCACAATTGTATAACTATATATATTTTTGTATGTTTTCCACTGTAAATGTAACATCTTGGAGAGATAACCTAGGGCACGAATTTCAGAGATCTTGTAAGGGTTTTTTAGCCCTCAAACTTCATGTTTTATTGAAGTTAAGTAATTCCTCTTTAGTCATTCATTATATCTATGTGTTGTTTGATTATATGTGTTTCTTTTCTTCACTTTAACATGCTTGACTAAACAATCTAGTATTTGCTTAGTATTGAATGAAACCTAGTTGTTAATTATTGATTGTCGTCTCTTGTTTAATTAGTTGACTCGCGTTAGTGTTTGGAAAACTGGCTTTATCTTTAGTATATTAGCTTGTACATCCGACTAAGCGCTTTGTTCACTAGAGTGCACTAGTTGTTTTTATTCGTTGTATTTATTGAGTGAATTGCGGATTATTGATATTAGGAAGTCTTAGCTAGACTGCATATTGCTGATTGGTGATATTAAGACTGCTTAAAGGATACCTATTCATTCATAGAGTTAGGGATTTCGGCACCACCCTACAACCAATATTAAGGAATACAACGCGCTAATTAAAAAAAAAACGTGACAATTCAACTAAACAATAAGAGATAACTAGAGAGTAAGGATATTCTAAGTAAACACATTTATCTATCATAAGATGTTATCACTTTACTTTCTAGCATAATTAGTATAATTTAGTTTTATTAGTTTAATTAATTGTTTAAAAACCAAACTCTTCAAACCCTGAGATATTTTAATTGCTTTTTAAAAAATAAAAAAATAAGAGTCCTCCCTCACCTTTAGACCTAATTCGTCATACACGTCGGCCTTCAAAACACTATTCCCCTAGAGAACGATCAATTCCCCGTGTCTTGCCTATACTACCCTACAACGATTAGGTACACTATATAAGAGGATTGTGAAACTTTTGTGGTTTTGCAAAATTTCGTTATCAATAGACGCATTTCATCAATCATGTGGTGTGCATCAATAATCATAACAACAACAACAACAATGACCACAACACAACAATCCAACAAAATCTGAATAAAAACTTCAATAACTATCACAAAGACCAACAATATACTATAATTCGCAACAAATCATATTTGATTCTGCTTTGTTCTTTATATACGATTACACCAACATAATCAATCGTAATTGATACTTGTTAATGTCATAATTAAGGATAAAAAAAACAACAATGATCCATAGCTAAAATCACTATGAACCCTAAAAGATATACAATACACCATATGAACCCTAAATATCATAAAAATCTAATTAACACCTTCAATAACCCTAATACGAACAAAAACATCAAACTGGAGTTAAAAAAAATAAAAAATAAATACGAGATTCTCAAAGTCGATTGGATCATGTTTATGATGAATCTTGTTGAATAGAAGACGGATCGGGCAATAATTAGATATGAATTGGACGATTTTACTATTTAATCCATTAATTTGATCATATTTGTGATTGTTAATATTGGGGAAAACATTAGGTTTCATTAGGATGAGAAGGATTTGGGGATGTGCGTGTAAAAGAAAAGTGTGAAAGTGATTGTGTTTGTGAGAGGCATTCAGAGAGTTAGGTAGTTAGGTAAAAAGACAATAATAACCCTCCGTTTTTATTAGTTTTATTCTTTAATTTTTAACTAAAAGTCAAAAATAATATGATCCATTAGATCAAAAACTAATAGAGGGTGAGAATAAGTTCATTTGATCTTTAAAGAAAAATGAATCTATGGGAAACTTTTCTCAATCTTACCATTGTATATGATATCAAACTCTATAATCTTAATCCCACTTGTCATATAAATGTCAAAAGATAAACATAATAAATACGGAGTAGCATACTGTAAGTTCAAGTTAAGTTAGAATGCTTTATTAGTTGTTTTATAATTTTGAGATACATATGAAGACTACCCGGTCGGGTTTGGGTCAACTCGGGTCGGGTCAACTCGGGTCAAGCCTTAAAAAACATACCTGAACCCGACCTTGTTTAGAACTCGGGTCGGGTCAACTCGGGTCGGGTCAATTCGGGTTCGGGGTCCACCAGAGTTTTTTACATTGTAAAAGTGTTGTTGAGCCGGGTTAGTCGGGTTCGGGTCGTGGCTAAAAAAGTAAGGTTGTCAAAATCGCGATCCTGCTCGTAGGATCGTACGATCCTACATACAAAAAACGATCAGGATCTTAGCAAGATCGTAATCCAGGTAGGATCGTAGGATCGCGCGTAGGATCGTAGGATCGGATCGGATCTTATAGGATCGCCTATTATCATTTTTTTTATTTTTTTTTTATTATTATTTTTTAACTTATTAAGTATAAGCTCATGTTTTAAAGCCCAATGAGTAAGAATTTTTCAAAAAAATATTATTTTGGTGCTGTTAAATAATTGTCTCTTGTAAGATTAACGAGTGTAAAATCATTATATTTTTATGGACTATTTAGAAATAGTTTAGATGTGTCTTTTTGGCTTTATTATGAAAAACGATTTCGTGCTTTGCAAAATGTCAGAAGCTTGTTTTTTAAGTAAACTATCTACATACTTGACCTAATTTTGTTCATATTTTATTTTATGTTACATATAAAAGCATGAATATTCTAATTTAATTTAATTGGTCATCAAGAAAAAAAATTCAATAATATTATCAGAATATTCTAATTTAATTTATTTGGTCATCAAGAAAAAAAATTGTGTTACCCTCTATTATAAATTATGTCGTTTCATTTTCAGATATAATCCTTTTATTTTTTGCATTAATCTATATATTGTAACAAAAAAGTTACAGAATCACGTGCTAATAAATTAACATTATCTTTTTGCATAAATGTTATAACGAAAAAATTATAATAAAAAAACATTAAAACAAGAAGTAGTTGCACCGTGCACGTATGTAGTAACTTTGTGCAAGTATGCATTGCAATATATCTAATATTCTACTACTACGATACTTGAAGATATAATTTTTTCTTTTATCATCCATTTAGATTCGTTTATCATATGAAATATTATATAGAAATATAAAACTACAACCCTTATACAAAAAATTTATACATTTCATAGGATCTTACCATCCCGATCCGATCCTACGATTACGATCTTGTATAGCCGAAAACGATCCTAGGTAGGATCCCGATCCTGACAACCTTAAAAAACATACCCAAACCCGACCTTGTTTAGAACTCGGGTCAATTCGGGTTGACCTGATTGACCCGAATATAAATTTGAACCCGATTGACCCGACTCAAATTGACTCGGGTCGGGTTCGGGTCAGGTCAGCCCGAATGACACCCGTACACGCAACATGCCTATGTAGTCACTTTCACTTGTGTTTAGTATTTAAGATACAACATAACTAGTGCAATAAATTACTTTTTTTGCCCAAAAAATAGTCCGCATTTTCATTTTGAGATTTTCTAAAATAACAACATACTTCTTGTGTTAACCAATCAAAAAGGAATTTATTTGGTGATTATGATATTTAATTGGTTGAAAATTGCAATAATTCTACTTTTTTAAAGTGTGTGTTTTTGTGTCTTTTGTCTGAGAATAATAATTTTAAGACGGAAGGAATAATAAGTTAATTCGCAAATGACAAGGTATACAAACATACATAGACAATGTATACAAACATACATATATACAAAATTTGAATTTAAATGTGGGTTTGTACCTTCTTACATAATCTCACATTAAAATGTTGGTGTGTAACTGTGTACATTTGTACATAATCTCATATTAAAATTTCATCCTTATACATACGGTATGCACCATGGCAGTGGTCAGAATGTGAAAGCTGCAAGTGAATCCAGGGGTAAAGTTTTAACCAATTATTGAGCCCCCCCATATTCGTAAGAAAGGTACAATAAAACAATTGTAAATTGTCAATTTATGTGGTCAATTTTCTATTTGATCGACATATTATTTTATGATTAACAAAAGATTCAATATTTGGATTGATCATTCCATATGTGATTCATGATGACGTGAACAATGTAAATTATAGTGACTTATGAAAGAATATTACCTGTCATCCTATGTTTATATGATGTTTAGAGATTAATTATTTGAGAAAGTTTGTTTGTGAAAAAGATATTTGCACAATCATTGATGATTCAACGACTTTTTTCTAATACGACATAAACTTTTGAAGGAAAACACACTGTTAAAACACGTCTATTCACCTTTTCTTTTCCCAAATCATGAAGAAATTTAATTGGACTTGCTTAAATGATGTTTGAGTTTTGTAACGCTAACTAGTATTTTGAATGGGAGGTGATTTATACACTCTCAATATTGATTGGAACACTCAAAATATAAGTGTTTGGACATTTATACCCTTACAGGATAAACATAACCATCATATTATTAAGGGTATAAACACTCATATTTTGAGTGTCCCAATCAATATTGAGAGTGTACAAATCAAATCCCATAATTCCTCAACTCGTCCAAATAAACACTTTTCAAATATCATGTACAACTGATGGATCACTGACATGCACTTGACGATAATAAACGTTATTTGAAGAGCAAGGGTGGTGGCAATGGGCTCGGTATGGAGCTCGGCATGCTCCATGCCGAATTTGAACACCGCCGCCACTAGTTCTACATGATGTCGGCATGAGTAGCTTCGGCATTACACGCCGATGAAGCATGGGAGAAGGGGACAAAAAAATAGCCGTTCAACGGTCAAATTTTGGTGAGGCATGGGTGAATTATGGTTGCTACTAAAAAAGTATGGTGAGACATGAGAGAAGCATGAGGTGAGATAGCAGAATATTATTAATGAGTGATTAGGCATAGGAGAGACATGGAGGCATGACTGACACCACCCTAAAAAGTAAAAACATCCTTAAAAGGCTTTTAGAATTATACATAGTTCATTAAGTGTTCTTTTTAAGTTTTGTTGTTTTGTACATTTTTTATTTTATTTTATTTTTGGTATAGATATAGATGACATTATGTTACGAGGTAGGAGATATAATAAAAAGAAATCTGTTTTAAAAAGTGTAGAAAGCCACTTTTAAGACGACATGTGTCAACCAATTCAAATTATAAAAAAATGTCGTCAGGGGTAAATTAGTCATTTTTCACGTTTTTTACATTTCACCTCAAAATTCAAATACATATAACTTTTAAACGACAAACTTTTAGAAAAAACTGATTTCACCAAAATTTCTAAAATTTAATCCTCTTTAATTTCGTATAAATCTTGTTAAATATTTCAAAACTTTTTTTTTTTTGCATATTCAATTGGTTTTGATTTTCTTGATATTTTTGGCATTTTCGACCTTATTTGCGACCTTCAAAACTTCCGAATCATGTGAAACTTAAACCACAAAAGTTGTAGAGTTTGGCTCACTCTTTACTCAGAAATTTGAATCACTCAAATTCGATGTCATATGAGAGAGATATGACACGTTAAAGATGACGTTTTAGTCATATTTGTTGCACATAACGTGTTTGATAAAATGTTTAACTTAGACTTTTAGTGTTAAAATTGCGCTAAATGGACAATGTTTTGTACCACAACGACCCACTAATCATTTAATTAATATAAGATTCAAAAAGTGGTGTTTTTTAATTTTGTACAAAAATGTACGTTTTGTCTTTTATTGCGTTTTAACTATAAATTTGACCAAAATTAAATTCAAATTAGAAAAGTTGTAAAACATAAAAGTTGTAGCTATTGGGCCAATCTTTACTCAGGTTTTTGAATCACTAAAATGGAATGTCATATGAGTGAGATATCACACGTTAAAGATGACGTTATGTTCATCAGTTAGTCTTGTTCATCTTGTTCATCAATTAGTATTGTTCATCAATTGTTTTAGATATATAATGTTTGTTCATCCATGTTCATGAGTAATTGTTTTTGTTCATCAATATTTTAGGTAGCATAATAAGGTTTCACATATAAAAAATTGATGAACATTTCATTAGTGTTTTAGTTATAACATGTTTGTTCATCAACGTTTGTTCATAAATGATAATCAATGTTCATCAGTAATTTCTTTGGTCTTATTGTAGATTAAACATTAATAAAACTTTTTCTTAAAATTGTTTGGCAGAGATACAAAACAATTTGGCAAAAAAGAAACAACAGAGATTTTGATAGTGTAGTAATTGTAAAATGATTTAGGAGTCTGTTCATCAATGTTTTTATTCATCAAAAACATATTTACCAAGTACATTCATCAGTGATTTGTTTATTCATCAACACAATGTGTTTGTTCATCAATGTTTTTAATCATCAAGAACAATTTTTGAAAAAGTATGTTCATCAGTAGTTTTGTTGTTCATTTTTATTTTTGCTTTGTTCATAAGTAGTTTTGATATTACATGATTTGTTTATTAATGTTTTTCTATGTGAAACCTTATAGTGCTACCTAAAACGTTGATGAACAAACACAATTACTGATGAGCAAATCTTGTATCCCAAAACAGTTGATGAACAATACCAACTGATGAACAAAACGCAATCTTGTTTATTCAAGTACATTCATCAGTGATTTGTTTATTCATCAGCACAATATGTTTGTCCATTAATGTTTTTATTCATCAAGAACAATTTTTGAAAAAGTATGTTCATCAGTAGTTTTGTTGTTCATTAGTGTTTTTTGCTTTGTTCATCAGTAGTTTTGATATTACATGATTTGTTTATTAATGTTTTTCTATGTGAAACCTTATAGGGCTACCTAAAACGTTGATGAACAAACACAATTACTGATGAACAAATCTTGTATCTCAAAACAGTTGATTAACAATTCCAACTGATGAACAATAGTAACTGATGAACAAGACTAACTGATGAACAAAATGCAATCTTGTTTATTCAAGTACATTCATTAGTGATTTGTTTATTCATCAGCATAATATGTTTGTTCATCAATATTTTTATTCATAAAGAACAATTTTTGAAAAAGTATGTTCATCAATAGTTTTGTTATTTATTAGTGTTTTTGCTTTGTTCATTAGTAGTTTTGATATTACATGATTTGTTTATTAATGTTTTTCTATGTGAAACCTTATAGTGTTACCTAAAACGTTGATGAACAAACACAATTACTAACGAACAAATCTTGTATCTCAAAACAGTTGATTAACAATACCAATTGATGAACAATACTAATTGATGAACAAGGCTAACTAATGAACAAAACACAATCTTTAACGTGTGATATCTCACCCATATGACATCCGATTTGAGTGATTCAAAAATCTTAGTAAAGATTGACCTAAAAGCTATAACTTTTATGTTTTACAATTTTTCTAATTCGGATTTATTATTGGTCAAATATATGGTCAAAAACGCAATAAATCGCAATACGTACATATTAGAAAAAAATAACAATTAAAAAATATCACTTTTTACATCTTATGTCAATAAAATGGTTATAGGTGCGTTGTTGTACAAAAATTAATGCATTTAACTCAATTTTAACAATAAAAACCTAGGCTAGACATTTTATCAAACACCTTGTGTGAAACAAATATGACTAAAACGTCATTTTAAACGAGTGATAGCATACTCATATGACATCGGATTTGATTGATTCAAAAACATGTGTAAAGAGTGAACCAAAATCTATAACTTTCATGTTTTAAGTTTTTCACGAATCGACATTTATGAGGGTAAACAATAAGGCAAAAAATGTCCAAAAAATTAAGAAAACTAACACCTATTTGATATGTAAAAAAAAAGTTTCGAAATTTGTAACAAATGTTATACCAAATTAAAGAGGATAAAATTTTAGAAATTATGGTGAAATCGGTTCTTTCTAAAAATTTGTCGTTAAAGAGATATGTGCGTTTGAATTTTGAGGGTGAAATGTAAAAAAACGTGGAAAATGACCTTTTTGCCCTTTAGACGATTTTTTGAATAAAATAAATAGAGGACACGTGTCACATGATAAGTGGCTTTTCACACTTTTTATTTTTAATCACTTTCCAATTGAATGCAACTCATAAATATGAATGACTGTGATTTCATAAATTATATAAAGAATATGAAGACTAAAATGCAACATGTCTATTTAGTCACCTTCACTTGTCTATAGTATTTAAGTTACAACATAACTAGAACAATAAATTAATTAGTTAATTTGAAATGACAACCTGCCCATGCCTAAAATCAATGTAACAAAACTCTTGTCAAGTGACATGTGGTCGTAAGGTATTACATTTTTCATACTTGATGTATTTCAAAAGTTTTTAAAAATATTTAGACTAAAATACACCGTTGGTCTCTAAACTTGTTCATGCGCATCGCGATGAAACAAAGTTGTGCGTTATTATCGCTGGAAGTCCAAAACTTGTGTTTTATACTCTAGACTAGTCCCGTGACCAAGATTGCTGATGCAGGTTTTACTGACCAGGTTTTAATATTTATAATTACTCGTTATACCTATGGTCTACCCTAATGCACTAACGGGCAGTGTACCCGGTCGTGTGTAGTGTAGTAATCGGTAAAACCGAGGTCATCCCAAGAGCTATGTGTGCGGATTTAAACTAAGTATAGGTGTCACAGATTTTAAAATGATTTTGATATAATTAACTACTAAAGCAAATAAAGGCGAGGGTTGTGATCAATAGAGGAAAGTGGTGCTAACCTAGTTAATCATCCTAATTAGTAATGTTCACGTCTAATTACTTCCAATTACTTCAGGTGGGGTCAAAGTCGCTAGGACAACATTTGGTCAGTTCGTCCTAACCTATCAGCAAAGGGTCCCACTGGAGAAATCAGGTGACCCGTCATAACTCCAGTTGTTCTTAGTCCCCCAAGCCAAGTCATTAAGTACCGCTACATGATAGATTCATAATAGTGAGTGCCCGGGCGCTAGCATATTAAACACTCACCCCCTACTTCTTAAGTTCATCCAAACAGTAGGTGATCAGTTGGTCAAATCGCACAAGTAAAAAGGGTCGTCAGTTGGTCATATCTTACCCTTCCCGTCTCAGTCTACTCACTTAGGGTAAGTTGGTCATATCTCCTAAGCAACTAGCCTGTACCGCCATTCAAAACTATCGAAACAAGGGTAGCTACCAACAAACTATGCATGCATACACTTAGAAATAATTATACGGAAGCAATGTAAACGCAAACAAAACAATTAAGGAATCATAACTAGGCCAGCATCAGAGGTGCTTAGCCGCTCATATTAACTAAAACTATCGATTCAATGTTTAACATTACGAAATACATGAATTGAAAGTAAATAAAAGATAAAAAGCTAATGCTTGTCGTAGGGGAGTGATTTCTCCCTTGGAGATAGCTCCGTATGCTCCTCTAGATCTGCCTTCGACTTCTACTCATGTTCACATTGTGTTGTGTGTGAAATGGGATGATTTGAAATGCTGGAAATCGTGGGGTATTTATAGGCCAGATTTGGTTACGGCGTAACTAATTATAAGAGTTACGCCATAACATCTAATTCTTCGTATTTTGCATTAAAACTGCTGGTTACGGCGTAACTATGGAAGGAGTTACACCGTATCTTTAATAAATATTGGTTACGCCGTAATTGATGCAATAGTTACGGCGTAGCTTGCAGCGGCGCGGAACCTCATTTGACCTAGTTGGTTATGCCGTAATCTTTGGGAGAGTTACGTCGTAATCTTCTGTTGAGTTGGTTTTCTGAGCCACGCTTTAGTTACGGCATAATGTGAGAGAGGAGTTACGCTGTAACTGCTTCAAAATGAGCATACTATGATAAATCTTTTATAAATTCTCAAAATCTGCGTCTCTTTAGCTCCAATGCTCGTATTTTACCTGAAAGTGAAATATAGAAGAAAACAAGCGTAAATTAATATAAATGATATAAAATACGAGCATTATCGAGGGAAATTGACACTTAATATTCAGGACTATTTTATGTTATCAATTGCCATAGTCAACATGAATTTTCTAGCTTTATTTCGAGGGTATAATAGACCATTCACAATTTTGACCCAACATAGTTAAAATATAAACCAACCTTCAACCATATTAGTACCGGCAACACACAACATTGAACACTAAAATACAAGCAACACACATTCTACCCAAAGCAAAAAAAACTATAATGGCACAAAACGATAAAGGGAAGGCTTTTATTGAGTTCGTTGAGGAAAGAAGACTGCCCAAATGAAAAGGATTTGGGTGTTAAGAAGGAGAAGGAAGAGGCTGACATCGTGTTATCAAAGGTTAACGATTTGGGAGAAAGGATTACAAATCTGGAAATTTTGTTTAAATATCTTAAGGAAAGGAATGAAATGAAGGAAAAGGATGATAGGGAGAGTTGTGGGACTAGCTAAGTGTATGTTTAGATGATAGGAAACTTTGAAGTTGTTGAGAACATGAAATCGATGAATAAAAAATTGGGTTCTTATGTAAGTAATTGTGTTTGGTTGTGCATTATAATTGCTTAAAATCGTTTTGCATTTCTTAATAGGTTTGACTTACCCAAGTCATACCACAATAGTAAGTTACAATTTGTTGCATTTCATAATTTTGTTTGACTTGGATAAGTCAAAAATCAAGATGTTACAATTTGAGACATTGGGCGTGTTCAGTCCTACTGTCAACACTAACACCAAACCAATTTCTTCCTAAATATCACACCATTGTCAACATTATGATTTATTGCTAAAGCATTTGCATTTTCAACACATATTTTTAAACCACTGCCTTTGCTTTTGCTGATACAAGGGGGGTTTGGTTTTGCTGATACAACTTTTGTTGATAAAAGGAGATGTTTAGTTTTGCTGATACGAGGGGATGTTTGGTTTTGCTGATACTAATTAGACTAAAATACACCTAATATCACAATACAAAAACAAATTAAATACATAAAACTTAGATGATATTTTATCATTAATATAGTCGGTTACAAGATCATAAACAACTATATCAAACCAAGACCAACAACCAAACAAAAGATCCAATTTACATACCCTTTTTACCAACCTATATTTCCAAAACTAGCACCTAAAAGACCGCATTTATCTACCCCTATGAAAAACCCAAAATTCAGGCATTATGCTCAGCCATTTTCTTAACAAAACCTTCATTGAAACGAATAGTTTCATCAGTTTGACCAACAATCTGTATGAATTGAACAAGTTGGTGTGTGTGCCTCGCTTGGATTTTCCTCAGCGCATCCAAACAGTCAAGCACTATTCCCCGAGGTCCCAGAGCTTCGTTCTCTTCGATCAGCTCCCTACGCTTCATGATTCCCCTCTTTAGATGATCAATGCACTGAAGAACTAGCATTTTCAAAAGCCCTTCTTGTGCAGCCTCTTCTTCAAACCACTCAGCCATACGATCATTCAACTTGGATGAACCAGTAATCTCCATGAGTTCATTCAAAATAGGGAAATCTTTCATTGGAAATTGTTTGTTTGTGGAAAAAGTGGTGGATGGGTTTATCGGTTCGTGTGCACAAGTAAATAGCGTCTCCGGTAAGAGACGGTCAAGGGTCTAACAATGACTTTTTTTTCACACTCGGTCCCTGAATTCTTCTTGGTTGCCGTTGTCATACTTAAAACTCCCGCCCAATAATCACTTTAAAATACACAATTGGTCCCTCAAGTTGCCAAGTTACGTATACTACAACTTAGTTGAAGATTAAACAACACAAAACCATTAGAAGTTTGACTTTGTTAAGTCAAACTTCTAAAACATATCAATAAACTCCAAAACAAATATTGAGTAATGGTTTTGCAATTTTGACTTTACAAAGTCAAAATGCAAATACTACATACAAAATAGCCATTCACCATTTTCAAGTATTGACTAACTAAAGTAAACTGGAAATGCAGTTTTACTTTCTACAATCAAATTGAAATGCTAAATGAAAGTTAGACTTTCGTATGTCAAACTTGCATCACCTACAATACGCACAAACAACAACATATGAACAAGCCAATTTTAAGCAAACCATATAAACAAATAATGTACCAAAATACAAAAACTATTTTGCAACATGAATTGTCATAGGGTATTCAACCCATACATAAACTACAACCACTCAAATAAATCTACCACGGCTGTGGGGGAAGCTCGGTGGAGTTTCAATAGCTTCCTAGCCAACTCCCAGTTCTTCCTGATATTTTCATTCCCATCATGACTCCTATCGCTGAGCTTGATATTGATTGTCTTTAGCGACCGGGAACACACAAGTATAAACTTTATTAAAGTTAATTCATGCTCTGTTCTAGGAAAAGCTCGAAACACCACAGTCTGTAGCTGGCCATGGCTGATTGTGTTTCTGTCTACAACATTGGAAAATTTTTCCAAATGTAGAAAACTAAGCGTGTTTGCAGCCTGAAAAATCAGATAGTGTTGAGATACACAAACATGGCAATTTAGGAATGTTTATTTGATACATATGCATTACAGCATTACACTTACTCTGGTATCCAGCATTTTCAAATTTGGAGATCCACGAATCATTTCAATGATGAACGATACCATAACACTATTCCCAAAATCGACATCGGACAGCTTAAGGTTAATCATGGATACAAAGGGCACATTCATCCTAGAATTAGCTTCATGTATCAACTACAACAAGTTTTAAAGATTAAATTTCATTATTGTTACACATTTCTTTAACATTGTAAAATTATAAGTGTAAAACTCAAATTGTTCTTACCGTGCAATCACCAAAATCCAATGTAAGGGTCTCAAGATTTTGAAGTCTTGTCAGGTGAAAGATATTTGATGTTGTGATTGTCGTCACAACATTATAAAGACCGAATGACAAATCTAACTTCTTCAAATTCCTAACTTTTGCAATATCCCATAGTCTCATCTCGTTTGTAGTAGGACGATTCATTTTAAGAGACTCAAGTGAGGGACAACCAACAATAAACTCCCAAACTGTAACGGTAAGAAAAGTGACATGAATCAATTCTAAGCTCAGTAGATTTGGAAAGCCATGAAAATATTCCCAAGTAGCCATAGCACAAACATGAAGTACCAGATGTTTCAACTCCCTACGAGAGTAAAGTTGGGTTGGGAACGTAACTCGTTCACCATACCAGTTTGTAATAATCAGCTCCTCAATTCCATGTTAAGCCAAAAACAAGAGCCAATCACGAATTTCTTCATAATGAAAGTCGTCTTTTCAAAGCATTGATCTTGGCTCTACAGAGAAGACAAACTTTCTTATTGGCCCATAAGCCGATTTAAGAGTCTAGTAACAAGCCTCCCATCAAACTCAATTGTTAAATAATAAAAGAAATCCTCATCAACTATGACATCGGTAAGCAAAGTCCACTTAGACCTCCAGTTTCGCGCTAAACTAGAGGTTCTCACCGCTTCTAACAAAGGCAACCAATTCAAAATGTTACTTATCACTATATCTGGCATGTTGTTAATACGATCGATCGACATGGTATTGTTGGAAGTTAGGTTGGTCTTTTGAGTTCTGGAAATGTGGATTTAGATTCGGATTTCGATTTTCAGTTGATCGTTTCTGGATAATGGTGTTATTATGATTGGTAAAGTTGTTTGTTGGGTGGGTGTATTGGTTCGCGCGAAATTAAATGCTAGCGTATTAAGGAAGAAACGGCTAGTAGGCATAATCACATTTGGTCCCTGGGTTGAAGGTTGGGTCAAAATTGTGAATGGTCTATTATACCCTCGAAGTAAAGCCGGAAAATTCATGTTGACTATGGCAATCCTGGTCAAGGGACTAGTCTAGAGTATAAAACACAAGTTTTGGACCTTCAGCGATGATAACGCCCAACTTTGTCCCATCGCGATGCACATGAACAAGTTTAGGGACCAACGGTGTATTTTAGTCAAATATTTATTTTACAAAAATTGTCACATATTTAGTAATCTTTAACCCACTTTTAGAGCACTCCCATCCATAACACCATAACACCAATAACACCGTCCACGTCAGCGCCACATCAGCTTTAACATTTAACATTAACATCCCCAAAAAACACTCACAACCATAACATCCCAATAACACCATAACACCAATAATATTTCATATTTTCAATTTCAACCCCTAAACTAAAACAAACACTTCATTTATTAAACTAAAACAAACATTTCATTAAAACTAAAAACATATTACAATACGAGATTAAAAAAAATTACAACAAAAAAAAAACACACTTCAAATAAAACGTTACAACAAATTAAAGGAAATACGATCTACTGACGAGGTTTCAAGTTATATTTTGCGATGATTCGATCTTTTTCGTCATTGATCCACTGCACGACCATTGGATCTTGCCCATCAGTAGACGTCATCAAAAACTTGATCTCTTCCAACCTTGTTAATGTGAGATCTCTTTCCTGCTGGGCCCGATACGCCGCTTCGGAGACTTCTCGTTTCATTCGAAACTCGTTTGCCATAGTTTCTGTGAAATAAGCTGACGAGCTCGTTCCTCCAGTGCTTGTTCCCCCAGTACTTGTTGTAGTCTCGGATCGTGCTTTCTTGGTAGCACGTTTCTTTCCCATGGGGCGTGGTTGTTCATCATTACCAAACAAAGCCTCGTTTGTGTGGCTTGGGACTTCGCCGGTTAAATCAACCGGTTTCGGCGTCTCCCATTTCTTATAATGACGCAAAACATCCCAAGCGTCATCGAGACCAAACAGTGCTCCTCTGTTTTCCTCACGATACCATTGCTTTGCCCGTTTCATCACATCGACATCACTTTCACCGCTTCGTTGATCCCGTTGCGCACGTATGTAACAAGAGTTGAACTTTGTGCATATCCTGTTCAACGTTGTCCATTTGCTTGACATCATGTCCTTGGTGCGCCGTAGAAATTTGAGTCTATTGAACTCATTTCTGACCCGATACCAAAACGTATCTCTAGGTTGGCACTTTCCAAATTTTGGATCCTCCGAAACAGCTATGTAACACCTTGCAAGTAATGCTTTCTCTGCTGAATTCCAACGATTGGTAACGACAACCTCCTCATCAGAATCAATTGGTTCGGGCTCGGGGTCTTTGGATTTTTTTTTATTTTCGCTTAATACGACCTTTTCCTTTTTTTGGTAGAGATGTGGGTGTCTCAGCAACATCTTGTGTTTCAGTTTGTGATTGTTGTGACTGTTGTGTGAATTGTAGGTTTTGAAAGTTGGAGTTTAAGGTGCTTTGTTGGTTTTGTTGTTGCCAAAACAGTAATGTTTGTTGTCGTTGCCACATTTCTTGGCTTGATAAGCCTAGTGGGTTGGGGTTTGAAGATGAACCAGCGTTCGGGTTAGATGATGAACCCGGGTTTGAGGGATTCCACCCATCATTGAGAAGATTGAAGAAAGTATCGTCGTTGCCTCCCGACATTGTTTTTTTTTCCAGTTAATTGAAGTTGAAAGATTGAGAGTAGTGAGAGAATTTAGAAGTGGAAGTGTGAATAAAAATGGTGTTTTGATTGTGTATTTATAGTGGTAAAAAAAGGTTTTTGAATTTTTTATTATTTTTTTTTTATTTTTTATTTTTATTTTTTTTATCAATTCTAGCCGTTAGAAATGATTTTTTTTTAAAGTTAACGGCTAGTAGCCGTTAGAGGGACTAAATATGAAAAAATTTTGAATTTTTTTTTTTTTTTTTTTTTTTTTTCAGCGCATAACGCGCGTTAACTGGCCAATGGCTAGGGACCAACGCCGTTAACCTGCTCCTCTTCTATCGGTATAACGCCATTAACGGAGTTAAAAATCCCATAACGGGCGTTATCCCGTTATGGATGGGAGTGCTCTTATTGAGAAGCTACAAAACAAAAACCTAATAGTCAAGGTACATGCATATACAAGCATACATGTGTGTACCACCGTACCTACATTTCACATTAAAATTCCCTATACCTAAAAACTTGAAGCATGCACCATGGCACTTTTAGAAAGTGAAAAGATGCAAGTAAATCCGTGGTACCGTCTTAACCAATTATTGAGCCCAAATATGTAAAAGAAGATAAATTACAGTAAGAAAAAAATGGAACAATAAGCCAAAATATCTTTCGAACCATAATATCTTTTATATAAAAGTTAGTTATAAGTCTCGTACACACGGGGATTACAAATGAATCAAATGTATTTTAAAAATTCAAGTTAATATACGGGCATATAGGAATTTAGCTGTGCTTAATGTTTTGTAAGTGTAATATACGTACAACCAGATTCGTTTTTACATAAACACTTTTATTATGTATTAATATCGATTAATATTTTGTATAGATTTTTAATGAATGAAGGATTTGACTTTTGTTTAACTGTCATGATGTTTAGGCTGATGTTGTTGTTCAAAAATAAATAATGATACCATATTGTGTACAATATGCGAGTTTAATAGCATGTAATTACCTTTGGTGAAGTTAAATGTTAAAGTTTAAAAAAATAATAATAATTTAAAAAAATCAAATATCTTTATTTAAACTTTAATTTTTATAAGCCGTTGTTATAAGTACAGTCTTGAATATCTATTTACATATCACATTAACTCGTGTTTATGATTTGATATTAATATTTACGTTAATAATAATTTTAGTCGTATTTAATTTTCAAACCCGTGTACGCACTGGTTAAACTTATGATAAGGATTATTAAACAAATTTGATTATATTTTCAAATTCAAGTAAACTTATAATAAGGACTTTTAATAACTCATGGGTACATGGGTTAAAAACTAAAATACGTACAATGATAAATACTTCAATTATAATATCAAAAATCTGTAGATGCAAAAGATTTAATAAGTATTAAAATAAAAGCACAATTTATAAGTACACACCAAACAAATTTAGTTAAAATATAATTAATAGTTGTACATATAGCCTGAACCGTGTTGTGTAACATCACAGTTACAAAATATTAAACACTGCTAAATTCTTATATGATTGTACATTAAACTATAATTTTAAATTATATTATATTTTATTTTATTTTGGTAAAAGGGGATCACACTGGCAAATATTTTACTCCAAAAAACGTTTAAATACAACGGATGAGAGTGAGTCTCTCATCTCGGCCCCGTTACATGGGCATTGAACAAGTATCAAATGTGTAACAACCAAAATCACTACATAAGAAAGACATGTCAATCTTATGACCTACCAAATACAAAATTAATTCTTACCACGACCTTGAAGCTTGACATCATACATGTCACAAAAATCATCTGATTTCCCTGGTAAATCGTAGACTTGAGCAGCATAATCATCATCAAAATAATCTTCAAGCTCATGATAGCCCCCAGACGATGCAAGAAACTTTGCCATATCATTTTCCAGCTCAAGTACCTCGTCTTTAGGGATAGCAATGGGCGAGAAAAAACCCGCAACCCGCGGGTACCCGCATATGAATGTGTAGGTAAAATCGTCAATTTTCACCCACGGGTGGGTCGTGGGTGAAAATTTGCACACATCAGTAGGTGTCGGGTGGGTGATGGGTGAGGCATACCCATCGTGGGTAAACCCATGAAACCCATTTAAAATTCCCACGGGTATACCCTTCAAAATACTCGTGGGAATACCCATAAATCCATGTCAAATAATCAAAGTTGTATACATGCTAACATGTATAAATTATAATCCCATAAACTTGGTTCCTCCTTGTGCTAAAATACATCTTACCCGCTTCTTTCTTGCTCGCACTTCGACTCACCTGTAACTTCAAGTATTCCATTTATGAGGTACACACCTAATACATCTAAGTATTCTAGTTATATAGTTATGTACATTTCATATTTAAAGATGTTTTAAACCATTTTACTTTATTTATCTAATTAACAAATATGAATGTGATTTTGTATAATGATGTTTAATAGCTACTTTAAAATATATGTTAAGTATTTTGTGAACTTGGTATTTGAAAAATTGATTAGTGTTTTGTTATGCAATTTCATAGTTAGTTTTCATATCATAGTTTTGTAGTTTTGTTGCATTACACTAACCCATGGGCATGGGTAGAAAATTATACCCATTGGCGGGTGACGGGTGGGTGACGAGTGAGAAAAAAACTACGTGGGCGAGTGACGGGTTAGAGATACCCGTGCCCATTACCCACGGGTGCCATCCCTGCTCGTCTTCATCACTGTCAGTAACAACTACTTCACCCACTTTAGAGAATGGATTGCCCACCTTTTTCGAAGCCTTACACGAAGAAGAAGAACTAGGATCAGTAGCCTCAACCTGCACCTTTCTAAGAGGTTTACCATCATCATCAACAAGAGTAGCTTTCCCATCTATAATAAGCTTTTCAAGTTTCCCAATTTTCTCAATAATTGGAGTAGTACAAGGGATACAAGCTGCCCCATCCTTAGGAATACCATTCTCATCGGTTTCATCCATATTGAGAACATCAAAAAGGTTTAATGTAGCAATAGACGACCAACTTGTACTTGCCTGTGCATGTACAACACTTATAACTAGTTCCTTATATGTGAAAACTTTGTATATACATACGACTTCAAAATAAAATAGTATAAAAGGGTTTTGCTAACAAAAGCTCTAAGGGTTGTCGTTAAGCAAATAATTTTCATTACAATATCTCTTTTGAATGATTCTGATTGGTTGATAATCCCGAAAAAAGTGGAGAAAATTCCGGAAATATTACAAATACAATTAATGATTAATTGTGATTGGATAAATTATATTATTACAAGAAATTGTAGTAAAACAAAACATCTTAAAGACAACCCTTAGGGCTGTGGTTAGCAAAACCTCTAACGTTAACATATGTCGTTCATTTTTAAACATAAAATTCATGAAATAGAATAAACTACAATTACAAAAAATTGAAAAAAAAAAGTTTAATCTTTTAAAATAGTTTGACAAAGTATTTGACAAAAAAAATCAGCCCATTACCTGATTATTGGTGATAAAAATCTTTTAACTCGTTGATAAATCTCATTTGGTCGGACCCACTGAAAACGAAAAAACCTTCATTGCCTGATTATTAGTAAAAAATCAAAGACCAAGATGAAGAGATGAGGATCGAAGAATGAGAAGCATCAAACTTAATTTTTAGGTTTCTTTCAGACGCGTCTGAATGGGAAAAAAAATCAAACGGTCTTAACGCCCAAAATGTCTGATCGATTAAGAGGTTTGGTTCATTAAGAGGCTGTTAATATGTTTTTAAGAAAAACAAACACTACCTAAGAGGTTTTTCAGACTTTTAAACATGTGAAGTCTTAAAAAAACAGCATAGAGCAACAAACATCTGACTTAATCAGATATCAAAGGCCAATAAGATTTTTTTTTTTTTTTTTTTTTTAATGAAAAACAAACAGCCTCTTGGTTTGTTTGTATTTACTTTTTAATTTGTTTAAAAATACAAATAGCACAAATAACAAATAAAAAAACACTTATATGAATTTAACAACATCATTACACTTAGAGTAAATTGCAAAAATCGTCCTTAAAGTTTGGCCAAATTGCAAGTTTCATCCCAAACGTTTAGAAAGTGCAAGGATCGTCCCTGTGGGAAACTTTTGGGGCAAAAATCGTCCCTGACCCACAACAAATGACTAAAATGCCCTTTCTAAACGTTTGGGACAAAACTTGCAATTTGGCCAAACTTTAAGGACGATTTTTGCAATTTACTCTTTTCTATATTATTTTCGATTTTCTTACATAAATGATCCCTGTGTTGTACAAAGTTTTACAATGTTAGTCCCGATTTTTTTTTAATCATCGCCACCCACCGCGACCCACTACCACCGCGACCCGCCACCACCACCATCCACCCACTACCACAGCCTCATCCACCACCACCCACAACCACCACCCACTGCCACTAACAACCACCACCATCGCCACCCCACCACCGCTATCCACCGCGACCCACTACCACCTCCACCCGCCACCACCACCATCTCCACCCGAACACCGTCACCAACTACCACCGCCACCCGCCACCACCACCATCTCCACTCCACCACCGTCACCCACTACCAGCACCCACATCCACCACCACGCACAACCACCATCGCCACCCACCGCCACTCACCATTGTGTTTGTGGGTGGTGGTGGTGGTTGTGAGTGGTGGTGGTAGTATCTGGCAGTGGTGGGGTGGCGATGGTGGTGTTGGTCAGTGGCGATGGGTGGCGGTGGTGGCGGTGAGTGGTGGTGGATGGGGTTGTGGTAGTGGGTGGCGGTGTTGGGTGGTCAGTGGCGGTGGGTGGCGGTGGTGGTGGTGGTGGGTCGCGGTGGTGGGGTGGCGATGGTGGTGGTTGTCAGTGGCGGCGGTGGTTGTGGGTAGTGGTGGATGGGGGTGGTGGTAGTGGGTGACGATGGTGGGGTGGAGATGGTGGTGGTGGCGGGTGGCGGTGGTAGTGGGTCGCGGTGGTGATGGTGGTGGTTGTTAGTGGCGGTGGGTGGTGGCAGTGGTTGTGAGTAGTGGTGGATGGGGTTGTGGTAGTGGGTGACGGTGGTGGCTATGAGTGGTGGTGGATGGGGGTGGTGGTAGTGGCTGACGGTTGTGGGGTGGAGATGGTTGTGGTGGGGGGTGGCGGTGGTAGTGGATCGCGGTGGGTGGCGATGGTTAAAAAAAATCAGGACTAACATTGTAAAAATTTGTACAACACAGGGATCATTTATGTAAGAAAACTGAAAATAATATAGAAAAGAGTAAATTGCAAAAATCGTCCTTAAAGTTTGGCCAAATTGCAAGTTTCGTCCCAAACGTTTAGAAAGGGCATTTTAGTCATTTTTTGTTGGCCAGGGACGATTTTTGCAATCACTTATTGATAAGGTTTTAAAATGTACCTTTTTGAGGGGTCGTTTAAGCCCTTATTTGATCACTTTTGTATCCGTTATTACTTAATATCGTTTCTTTTCACTTTTTAGGTCTCTTGAAGGCAAATTGCTGTAATGGCACTTATTTGGACGAAAAGGCGCGGATATACGAAGAAAAAAACCAAAGTCAAGAATCGAGATACTCCAGCTGCTGAAAACACAAGGTGACGGCGTCACTGCTTAACTGCGACGCCGTCGGAGGATTTTGTGACGGGACAGAAGCCAAAACTCTTATTTTCAAGTGATGACGTCAAGTTATAAAAGAGTAGACCGTCGCAACTCAGACGGCCTAGATTCAATCCAGACGGCGTCAGAAGCTGAAGAGGACGGCGTCACAAGCACAAGGTGACGCCGGCGCAAGACTAACGTGGCCAAGACGAAACCCTAATGATGGCGACCCGACGGCGTCACACAACATAAGGTGACGCCGTCGCATATGTAATCTTATATATAGAATCCGAATTTTTCAGTATTGGTGTGTAGTCTTTTGGAGTAAAAACCTAAACCGAACCAAGGCTGTCTTGTACAGTATTTTAGGGTTCCAAACCCTATCTTACATCAAGATAAGTGTTTTACTTCATTAATACAATTATGTCTTTGATTATTTGTGTGTATGCCTGCATGTTCTCCATGTCCGGCTAATTTACTTGTGTGTTTGCTTAGGGAATATGAAACTTAATTATTGAATATTGATTGGTTGTCTCTTATCTTAGTTGTTAATGATCTAGTAATGCGATAGGTCATTCGTTGTGTACTTAATGCTTGATTAATCTTTGTGAACCTTAGGTTATAGCACCTTGAGCGGTTGTAAGCTAAACTATCCAAAGAGGCCTTAGAGTAAGAGTTTATGATCCCTAGTGGTATTTTGTAGACGAGACCCTTTGGTAACTTCAAAGAGTTAGGGATAAACTCATACCCTACAACTTTAGACACACGACGCAATTAAGAATAAGGACGTGACAATTCAACCACCAATAGGAGATAATTAAGGAGTAGTAAAACCTAAGTAAACACATCTTTAAACTATCATACGAGCACACAATAATTAGACATAGACTACATACACCTTAGATTAGATAATTAGATAAGTAGAGTAATCGGTAGCAATACCAACCCCCAAATCCAAACCCCGAGATTCGTACCTTTCCATTTCCTAAAAAACATAAAAAAGATAAAAAAATAATCTTCCTCAACCCCAACCTTAGCGTAGTAACTTCTCACTAGCATTCCTATTCCCCTAGAGAACGATATCAACACCCGTGGCTTACCCTAATACTACACTACAATGATTAGGTTCACTGCCTAGGGTGTTATAAAAATTGCTCGAAGAAAAGGAAGTTTCTTTGACCCCGGACGATGCGTGTAGCGTTATCAAGTTTTTGGCGCCGCTGCCGGGGAATAGAATAGCTAGTTAGTAGTCCACCTCGTTTAGGTTTCTTTGCTTGATTCCTATCATGTAAATTTTTCTCATTTTTTAGCTTTCTCGTAGTCTATCCCCCTTCTTCGTGACTTTTGTTCGTAAAATCCATCACTCACCATGATACGTGTCTTCCACCGAAGATTCTTCACCATACCCGTTCCCAATCTCAAAATTGAGAACGCAATCCCACAAAACCCCTCACCCGTTCACCATTTTGGAAATCACCTAGGGCATAATGAGATAAATTGGCAACAACAAAGTCCTTTCTATGACTCAGATTCCGATGAGGAATTTGATTATGGTGAAGCACTTGATAGCGGGGAGGTCATCAATGAATTTAGTTCTAAAATTGAGGAAGACCCCTCCCAATGTTTTGACCCTAGGTGTAGAATTGAGAAGGATGGGCCCTTTAACATGCAATTCCCTTGCAAGATAGGATTAGAAGGGTTCGATGCTTACTTGAATTCATTCTTGCCATTAAACTTAATCTCCAGGGACCTATACAATAAAATTAAGATCAATGAGTTAACTTATCAAGGGAACAATGTTGTTGAAGCAGTCACTCATTTGCCCGTGTTTGTTGGAAGTTTTGCTTATTTGGTAGAATTCATGGTCTTAGAAGACTTAGGAGATTTTATTGATAAGGACCTCACTCAAGTAATTTTTGGAAAACCTTTCAAAAGAATGACTAGGTTGAATGAACGGATGATTGATGGTCTAATTACATTCTCTGATGAAGTTGAAGACTTTATCTACCAAATGCCACGCGCTCATTGATAAGGTTTTAAAAGGTACCATTTTGAGGGGTCGTTTAAGTCCTTATTTGATCACTTTTGTATCCGTTATTGCTTAATATCGTTCCTTTCACTTTTTAGGTCTCGTGAAGGCAAAATGCTGGAATGACACTTATTTGGACGAAAAGGCGCGAATATATGAAGAAAATGGCTAAAGTCAAAATCGAGACACTCACAGCTGTTGAAATTAGAAGGCGACGGCGTCAGGTGCTAATGGCGACGCCGTCCCAAGATTGTTGTGACGATCCAGAACCCAAAACTCGTATTTTCAAGCGACGACGTCCAGTTGTAAAAGAGTAGGCCGTCGCTACTCAGACGACCTAGATGCAATCTAGACGACGTCAGAAGCTGAAGAGGACGGCGTCACGGACATAAGGTGACGCCGTCGCAAGGTTAACGTGGCCAAGACGAAACCCTAATGACGGCGACACGACGGCGTCACTAAACATAAGGTGACGCCGTCGCAATTGTAATCTTATATATAGAATCCGAATTTTTCAGTCTTTGTGTGGAGAGTCTTTGGAGTAAAAACCTAAAACCGAACCTAAGGTGTCTTGTACAGTATTTTAGGGTTTTAAACCCTATCTTACATCAAGATAAGTCTTTACTTCATTAATTCAATTATGTCTTTGATTATTTGTGTGTATGCTTGCATGTTCTCCATGTCCGGCTAATTTATTTGTGTGTTTGCTTAGAAAGTATGAAACTTAATTATTGAATATTGATTGGTTGTTTCTTATCTTAGTTGATTAATGATCTAGTAATGCGATAGGTCATTCGTTGTGTACTTAATGCTTGATTCATCTTTGTGAACCTTAGAATATAATTACCTGAGTAGTTGTAGGCTAAACCATCCAAAGAGCGCCTTAGAGTAGGAGTTTATCATCCCTAGTGGGTTTGTAGACGAGACCCTTTGGTAAGTTCAAAGAGTTAGGGAGAAACGCATACCCTACAACTTTAGACACACAACGCAACTAGGAATAAGACGTGACACTCAACCATCAATAGGAGATAATTAAGGAGTAATACAATCTAAGTAAACACATCTTTAAACTATCATACGAGCACACATTAATTAGACATAGACTCCCCCAACCTTAGTTTAGATAATTAGATAATAGTAGAGTAATCGGTAGAAATACCAACCCCCCAAATTCAATACCCGAGATTCGTACCTTTCCATTTCATAAAACATAAAAAGATAAAAAAATAATCTTCCTCAACCTTAACCTTAGCGTAGTAACTCCTTACTAGCATTCCTATTCCCCTAGAGAACGATATCAATACCCGTGGCTTACCCTAATTACTACACTACAACGATTAGGTTCACTGCCTAGGGTGTTATAAAACTTGCTCGAAGAAAAGGAAGTTTCCTTGACCCCGAACGACGCGTGTAGCGTTATCAAGTTTTTGGCGCCGCTGCCGGGGAATAAAATAGCTAGTTAGTAGTCCACCTCGTTTAGGTTTCTTTGCTTGATTCCTATCAAGTAAACTTTTTTCTCATTTTTTAGCTTTCTCTTAGTCTATCCCCCTTCTTCGTGACTTTTGTTCGTAATCTTATCACTTTTCGTCATGGAAGGTGATAACCCACTACCTTTCATCAACCCACCACCAAATGACCCGCCAAGAGCCCGTACTCTTGGTGAATACTCGAGACCAAGCCACCTAGGCTATAGAAACACCATTGAGCTTCCCGACCAAGCCCAAACTACGGCCCTGCGATCCGACACCATCCGGTTGGTGCAAAAAGGATGTGCATTCCATGGACTTCGTTCCGAAGATCCAAATCAGCATCTGAGGGATTTCCTCAAAATCGTCGATTCCATCGACCTTGATGCTACTACTCGGGAGACCACGCGCCTGCGTCTCTTCCAATTCTCTCTACGGGACCAAGCTAGTAATTGGCTTGAGCGACTTCCCGACGGCTCCATCTCAAGTTGGGATGATCTTACCTCTCGCTTCCTTGCTCAATTTTTCCCACCGGGGAGAACCACTAAGCTTTGGAATGACATCTTGATGTTCCAACAACGTCAAGGTGAATCTCTCTACGAAGCATGGACCCGATTCAAGGACTTACTTCATAAAGTCCCTCATCACGGCATTGATCTTTGGCTCAAAGTCCAAATCTTTTATGATCATGTCAACTTCCCCACTAAGCGATCCATTGACCAAGCGGCCGGTGGAAAACTTAGTGATCTCACCGCAGAAGAATCATGGGAAATAATAGAGGACCTCGCCCTCTATGACAACGAAAGTTGGGATGACCCCCGTGAGCTGCGCAAAACCGTTAAGGCAATCTCCTTGCCTCCTTCCGACCGTAGGATGATCGAACTTGAAGATCAAGTTAAATTCCTTATGAGTTCCTACGAAAATCCTAAGTCTTCACACCATGTGAACAAAGTTTCTTCCTCGTGCGAGCCGTTTTGTGATCCTCATAACATGCGCAATAGCACCCGGTCCCCCGAACACGCTTCTGTTGACTACGCATCCTCGCGTATTAATGGAGCGGGAGGAAGATTCCCTACAACACCCGGACCTAGGAATTTCAATGAAACCCGTGAAGCATGGAAAGGCAAGCCCGACTTCTACTGGGGACAAACCAAAGAATTCACCTCCAATGATTTCTCATGGCCCCCACCTAACGGTCCTAATCAACAAAACGTCGAAGGGATGTTGCAAAACCTAGTTGCATCCCAAGAAACCCAAATGGCTAAGCTCTCGGACCGCTTTAACCATCAACAAGCCGAGATGGATAGGAAAATAGACAACCTTTTGAAAGCCATAGCTAATAGTGATAAGAAGGTTAGTGATATCTCAACTCCCGAGCCTTCAGGTATAGAGATTAAGGATCCAAGCAAGCTAACGAAGCATGTCCAATTCGTCAATACCATCGCCTTAGTTGAACCTAATGAAACAAATGACGAAGAGGACTATACACTTGTGGATGATTAAATACCCGAGGAAGTAGATGAAGTAGACATTGACTATTTCAACAAATTTCCTACGGAAGAAGAACTATCTCGCCACCCTCACTTAGTGCGTGACCTCCGTCACATGTATGTTAGGAAAAGTCCTCGAATCAAGTTCGGGAACCCTTGGAATCTTAACATACCATGTGTCATAGGACACCTTTTTGTGGCAAAAGCCTACATTGATCGCAAGTCCCCAATCAACATAATGACTAGCACATACTACAATTGGATATTGAAGAAGCCTATTCCAACTAGGCAAGACCCCAATGATCCTAATGTTAGTTGCAATTTTCTTGGTAGAATTAGGGGATTGCCCGTTTATGTAGGTAGTTTCGCGTTTCATACGAACTTCATAATTGTGGAAGATATTAGCACGGCCATAGACCCTAGCTTGTCCCATGTTATTCTAGGAAAACCTTTCATAGAAAGCACCGGGATGACCTATGACCCCTCTTTAGGAGTAGTGCGATTCAAGAATGAGACCGATGACATAGCTTACCAAATGCCGTTTAAGATTGAGAAGTTTTCATCATTCTCTAATGATGAAAAGGAACTTAAACTGTCGGTCTATTATAGGAATGATGAGGATAGGAAAAAAGGTGTTGATTATGTTATGGCTAAGATTTTCGGATTCTATAAGGATTGCTTAAGCCTAGGACCGGAATATAGGACCGATTGGGGAGAGGATGAACTCTTAGAGAAGCGCATTTTAGGGCACTTCTACAACATGGAATCCCCCATTAGAAACCGTCAAGAGGGCGGTAATGAGAAAACGTAGGAGCACGACTATGAGTCTAGCTACAAGACTTTTAAATAAAGAAAAGCGCTTCGTGGGAGGCAACCCATGCTTAATTGTTTGCTTGTTAGTATCATATATCTTTTATTAATTGTTTATCCTCATGTTTAAATTTGTAAAAATGCTTTATTTTGTTTTTAACCTCGCCTTAATTGCATATAAAGGTATTTTACATAAGGGATAAGTGTAGGGAGGATTACACACGTTTTCAAAAGAAACGTAAACATGAGAATAACAATTAACTAAAAGATATATATGTTTGTTTGTTCGAGTCAAATGCTTGTATCGAGTCATAATGGATGTTTTGCAGATATTTTTCCAGATTCTAAAGATGTAAATTTTCCAGAATTTTTTCCAGAAAATCGCAGACCAGTTTTTGTCAGGATAACCTGACGGCGTCAGGATTGCAACCTGACGGCGTCAGGAAGGAGTAAAAACATCAGATTACTTTTTTCTCGTTTTCTGAGCTACTTATAAATTTTTGGAATTTTCCAAGTCTTAATTTTCTTAGAAATTCTGTAAACATCCATTCCACAAGCATTATATCCTAGTTTAAATCGAGTCTTATATATTATTACCGCCGATTTTACGCGAAGGTTTCGTTTGTTTTCTTCAAGTGTGCATGTTTAGTTTGTCAAGAAAGAAGTTACATAAGATTGGAGGAGCTTTTCACGCAATAATTCTTCTTGGAAAAGAGTTTAACCACCACTTTACACGGATCCTACCGAGCTAATCAGGGGAGTATTAGTTTCTTTCGTTTTAATTACCTTCTTTTATCATAACTTTGATACTTTCGGGGAACATTGGGGACAATGTTCAGTTTAAGTGTAGGGAGGGAAAATAAAACGGAAACTTTGAAACTATGCTTATCCTTGACTATTTGCTTTGTCCAATTGTGATTGTGTAATAAACCATGAGAAAATGTCGGTTAGGGTAATTTTGGCACCAAATTTATAACTTTTTATGACATATAGGAGTGGGCCATTAGTCTTAACAAAAGCGTCTCATGGATAGGAAGTTGCATGACTAGCACAAAACCCTTTACCACCCAAATTCCACCAAAATGTGAGGATCGCCCTTAGATTAGTAGGAATTAAAGCATTCATCTTTAATGCTTAGAGTGTGAACCGGTAGTATATTATATTCTAGAACTTGTTTTGTGATGCATTCCGAGATCGCAAGTGAGGCTACACTTGTGTAGTTAGGAATAACTAAATGATAAGAGGCATTAGGATAACCCTTGTTTGATACCTGTAATATAATTACTTCTTCCATATCGGTTGAGTAATTCCCCCACACCCTTTGCGTTGTACTCATCTTTAGTACACGATACCCCTAGTTAACCCCTCAGAGCCTATCCTTTTCGCGGTTCTCGTGATATTTCGGTTTTTCCGGAATATCAATGAAGAGCATTGTTTACACCCCACCCCCAAATATACACCCAAATCGCCTTAGCCTACCCCTTATGCACTCACTTTTAGTGCAAATGTTTGTTATCACCCTAAACCCTTAGTTCAATTATCTAGTTGCTTGCATAAGTTGCTAAGTCGAGTCATATCCTTTGTATACAGTTTTGGGACGATTGGGATTCATGGGAAAAGTTAAAGTTTATGAAATGACGGGAAGGGAACGTAAAATTCAAATTCCCTTTGTTTGCATAATAATGTACCCCAAGTGTTTTGATCTTTTCAAATCGGGTCAAATTAGTGTTAGAGTAATAAAAACTCAAGTGTAGGGATATGCCTGTAAATCCCTATCATTTTGATGTTATCGTAGAGGATGGTAGAGTAAAAGTGTATGAAAAAAAAAAAAAAAAAAAAAAAAAAAAAAAAAAAAAAAAGTGATTAAAAAAAAAAATCGAAAAAAAAAATAGAAAAAGAGAAAAAGAAAAAAATAGTGATTAAAAAAAAAAAAAAAAAAAAAAAAAAAAAAAAAAAAAAAAAAACATGCGGGCTACCATCCTACATTTATCCTTTAAATTTATGTTTGTTTATTTCAGTTATCTAGAGTTTAGAGTGTCGAGTCTTGGCTTAGCAACGCCATTATTCATATGCATTTAACATAGAGATTTTTGACTTACCACCACTAAATAGCCTATCCCACCAAACCATTATTTCCCTACCGTAAGCCTAACATTACAACCCTTTAAAGACCTCTTTGATAGTCTTTCCTAGGTGCTTACGCCAAAGCGATGGAGGTTTGATCTATTCTCAAGCCTATGGTAATCTATGTACTAGGACCGGTTAATGAGTGTTTATCTTCCATTTCCTATTTGTTATATTTCATATATACACCCGAGAGAGATGTGAGTATCCAAACACCCCATGTGAGGTGCTAGTATATAATTTTCGTGCTTGTTATGACTTTTGCGGGGCTTATATGTGTTGTGGACCGTTTTGAATTAATGCTTCATGACCCCTAACTTATAAATTAATTGGCTAAAAGCACATTTGCTTGAGGACAAGCAAATAACAAGTGTAGGGATATTTGATAAGGTTTTAAAAGGTACCATTTTGAGGGGTCGTTTAAGTCCTTATTTGATCACTTTTGTATCCGTTATTGCTTAATGTCGTTCCTTTTCACTTTTTAGGTCTCGTGAAGGCAAAATGCTGGAATGGCACTTATTTGGACGAAAAGGCGCGAATATATGAAGAAAATGGCTAAAGTCAAAATCGAGACACTCACAGCTGCTGAAATTAGAAGGCGACGGCGTCAGGTGCTAATGGCGACGCCGTCCCAAGATTGTTGTGACGATCCAGAACCCAAAACTCGTATTTTCAAGCGACGACGTCCAGTTGTAAAAGAGTAGGCCGTCGCTACTCAGACGGCCTAGATGCAATCCAGACGACGTCAGAAGCTGAAGAGGACGGCGTCACGGACATAAGGTGACGCCGTCGCAAGGTTAACGTGGCCAAGACGAAACCCTAATGACGGCGACACGACGGCGTCACTAAACATAAGGTGACGCCGTCGCAATTGTAATCTTATATATAGAATCCGAATTTTTCAGTCTTTGTGTGGAGAGTCTTTGGAGTAAAAACCTAAAACCGAACCTAAGGTGTCTTGTACAGTATTTTAGGGTTTTAAACCCTATCTTACATCAAGATAAGTCTTTACTTCATTAATTCAATTATGTCTTTGATTATTTGTGTGTATGCTTGCATGTTCTCCATGTCCGGCTAATTTATTTGTGTGTTTGCTTAGAAAGTATGAAACTTAATTATTGAATATTGATTGGTTGTTTCTTATCTTAGTTGATTAATGATCTAGTAATGCGATAGGTCATTCGTTGTGTACTTAATTCTTGATTCATCTTTGTGAACCTTAGAATATAATTACCTGAGTAGTTGTAGGCTAAACCATCCAAAGAGCGCCTTAGAGTAGGAGTTTATCATCCCTAGTGGGTTTGTAGACGAGACCCTTTGGTAAGTTCAAAGAGTTAGGGAGAAACGCATACCCTACAACTTTAGACACACAACGCAACTAGGAATAAGACGTGACACTCAACCATCAATAGGAGATAATTAAGGAGTAATACAATCTAAGTAAACACATCTTTAAACTATCATACGAGCACACATTAATTAGACATAGACTCCCCCAACCTTAGTTTAGATAATTAGATAATAGTAGAGTAATCGGTAGAAATACCAACCCCCCAAATCCAATACCCGAGATTCGTACCTTTCCATTTCATAAAACGTAAAAAGATAAAAAAATAATCTTCCTCAACCTTAACCTTAGCGTAGTAACTCCTTACTAGCATTCCTATTCCCCTAGAGAACGATATCAATACCCGTGGCTTACCCTAATTACTACACTACAACGATTAGGTTCACTGCCTAGGGTGTTATAAAACTTGCTCGAAGAAAAGGAAGTTTCCTTGACCCCGAACGACGCGTGTAGCGTTATCACTCATCCTAGGTTTAAACATAAGGATATTGAGGCTTGTAATAGAATGACCCCTATTCCATTGCTTAGTGAAAGGGATAAGCAAAGCGGACTTAGGTACCCATATGAAAAAACTAAGCGGTATTACAAAAAATGCCTTGAATTAGGAGATGATTACAAAAAGAATGAAAGAACATTGGAATGGCTTAAGTATGAGCACGTGAGCGTGCACGAAACAACGTGAGAGCACGACTACGAGTCTAGCTACAAGACTCTTAAATAAAGAAAAACGCTTCGTGGGAGGCAACCCATGCTTAATTGTTTGATTGTTAGTGTCATATATATTTTGTTAATTGTTTATTCTCATGTTTAAATTTTTAAAAATGCTTTATTTTGTTTTTAACCTCGTCTTAATTGCATATAAAGGTATTTTACATAAAGGATAAGTGTAGGGAGGATTACACACGTTTTCAAAAGAAACGTAAACATGAGAATACTAATTCATTAAAAGATATATTTGTGTGATTGTTCGAGTCAAATGCTTGTATCGAGTCATAATGGATGTTTTGCAGGAATTTTTCCAGATTCTAAAGATGTAAATTTTCCAGAATTTTTTCCAGAAAATCGCAGACCAGTTTTTGTCAGGATAACCTGGCGGCGTCAGGATTGCAACCTGACGGCGTCAGGAAGGAGTAAAAACAACAGATTACTTTTTCTCGTTTTCTGAATTACTTATAAATTGTTGGAATTTTCCAGGTCTTAATTTTTCAGAAATTCTGTAAACATCCATTCTACAAGCATTATATATTAGTTTAGTAGAGTCTTATATATATTATTACCGCCGATTTTACGCGAAGGTTTCGTTTGTTTTCTTCGAATGTGCAGGTTTTATTTATCAAGAAGAAGAAACAAAAGATTGGAAGGAACTTTTCACGCATACATTTTTCTTGGAAAGGATTTAACCACTACTTTACACGGATCCTACCGAGCTAATCAGGGGAGTACTAGTTTATTTCGTTTTTAATTACCTTCCATTATCATAACTTTGATACTTTCGGGGAACATTGGGGACAATGTTCAGTTTAAGTGTAGGGAGGGAAAATAAAAAGGGAACTTTGAAACTATGCTTATCCTTGATTATTTGCTTTGTCCAATTGTATTTGTGTAATAAACCATGAGAAAATGTCGGTTAGGGTAATTTTGGCACCAAATTTGAAATTTTTCATGATATATAGGAGTGGGCCATTAGTCTTAACAAAAGCGTCTCACGGATAGGAAGTTGCATGACTAGCAGAAAAACCCTTTACCACCCAAATTCCACCCAAAATGTGAGGATCACCCTTAGATTAGTAGGAATTAAAGCATTCATCTTTAATGCTTAGAGTGTGAACCGGTAGTATAATATATTCTAGAACTTGTTTTGTGATGCATCCCGAGATCGCTAGTAAGACTACACTTGTGTAGTTAGGAATAACTAAATGATAAGAGGCATTAGGATAACCCTTGTTTGATACCCGTAATATAATTACTTCTTCCACATCGGTTGAGTAATTCCCCCACACCTTTGCGTTGTACTCATCTTTAGTACACGATACCCCTAGTTAACCCCTCAGAGCCTATCCTTTTCGCGGTTCTCGTGATGTTTCGGTTTTTCCGAAATATCAATGAAGAGCATTGTTTACACCCCACCCCCAAATACACCCAAATCGCCTTAGCCTACCCTGTATGCACTCACTTTTAGTGCATTATTGTTATCACCTTAAACCCTTAGTTCAATTATCTAATTACTTGCATGAGTTGCTAAGTCGAGTCATATCCTTTGTACACAGTTTTGGGATGATTGGGACTCATGGGAAAAGTTAAAGTTTATAAATGATTGGAAGGGAACGTTAAATTCCCTAATTTGCGTAATAACATACCCCAAGTGTTTTGATCTTTTCAATTCGGGTCAAATTAGTGTTAGAGTAATAAAAAATCAAGTGTAGGGATGTGCCTATAAATCCCTATCATTTTGATGTTACAGTAGAGGATGGTAGAGTAAAAGTTTATGAAGAAAAAAAAATACATACGGGCTACCATCCTACATCTATCCTTTAAATTTATGTTTGTTTGTTTCAGTTATTTAGAGTCTAGAGTGTCGAGTCTTGGCTTAGCAACGCCATTCTTCGTATGCTTGTAACATAAAGATTTTTGACTTGCCACCACTAAATAGCCTATCCCACCAAACCCTTTGTTTCCCTACCGTAAGACTAACATTACAACCCTTTAAAGACCTCTTTGATAGTCTTTCCTATGTGCTTACGCCAAAGCGATGGAGGTTTGATCTATTCTCAAGCCTATGGTAATCTATGTACTAGGACCGGTTAATGAGTATTTATCTTCCATTTCCAACTTGTTATATTTCATATACACCTGAGAGAGATGTGAGTATCCAAACACCCCATGTGAGGTGCTAGTATGTAATTTCCGTGCTTGTTATGACTTTTGCGGGGCTTATATGTGTTAAGGACTGTTTTAAACCAATGCTTCATGACCCCTAACTTATAAATTAATTGGCTAAAAGCACATTTGCTTTAGGACAAGCAAATACCAAGTGTAGGGATATTTGATAAGGTTTTAAAATGTACCTTTTTGAGGGGTCATTTAAGCCCTTATTTGATCACTTTTGTATCCGTTATTACTTAATATCGTTTCTTTTCACTTTTTAGGTCTCTTGAAGGCAAATTGCTGTAATGGCACTTATTTGGATGAAAAAGCGCGGATATACGAAGAAAATGGCCAAAGTCAAGAATCGAGACACTCCAGCAGCTGAAAACACAAGGTGACGGCGTCACTGCTTAACTGCGACGCCGTCAGAGGACTTTGTGACGGGACAGAAGCCAAAACTCTTATTTTCAAGTGACGACGTCAAGTTATAAAAGAGTAGACCGTCGCAACTCAGACGGCCTAGATTCAATCCAGACGGCGTCAGAAGCTGAAGAGGACGGCGTCACAAGCACAAGGTGACGCCGTCGCAAGACTAACGTGGCCAAGACGAAACCCTAATGACGGCGACCCGACGGCGTCACACAACATAAGGTGACGCCGTCGCATATGTAATCTTATATATAGAATCCGAATTTTTCAGTATTTGTGTGTAGTCTTTTGGAGTAAAAACCTAAACCGAACCAAGGTTGTCTTGTACAGTATTTTAGGGTTCCAAACCCTATCTTACATCAAGATAAGTGTTTTACTTCATTAATACAATTATGTCTTTGATTATTTGTGTGTATGCTTGCATGTTCTCCATGTCCGGCTAATTTACTTGTGTGTTTGCTTAGGGAATATGAAACTTAATTATTGAATATTGATTGGTTGTCTCTTATCTTAGTTGTTAATGATCTAGTAATGCGATAGGTCATTCGTTGTGTACTTAATGCTTGATTAATCTTTGTGAACCTTAGGTTATAGCACCTTGAGCGGTTGTAAGCTAAACTATCCAAAGAGGCCTTAGAGTAAGAGTTTATGATCCCTAGTGGTATTTTGTAGACGAGACCCTTTGGTAACTTCAAAGAGTTAGGGATAAACGCATACCCTACAACTTTAGACACACAACGCAATTAAGAATAAGGACGTGACAATTCAACCACCAATAGGAGATAATTAAGGAGTAGTAAAACCTAAGTAAACACATCTTTAAACTATCATACGAGCACACAATAATTAGACATAGACTACATACACCTTAGATTAGATAATTAGATAAGTAGAGTAATCGGTAGCAATACCAACCCCCAAATCCAAACCCCGAGATTCGTACCTTTCCATTTCCTAAAAAACATAAAAAAGATAAAAAAATAATCTCCCTCAACCCCAACCTTAGCGTAGTAACTTCTCACTAGCATTCCTATTCCCCTAGAGAACGATATCAACACCCGTGGCTTACCCTAATACTACACTACAACGATTAGGTTCACTGCCTAGGGTGTTATAAAACTTGCTCGAAGAAAAGGAAGTTCCTTTGACCCCGAACGACGCGTGTAGCGTTATCACTTATCACAAGTTCTTATCGCCAATCAATGTGAGACTAAAATTTAAAATTCTATACACATTCACTACTTCCTTAATAACGACACTTTCAATCATGGACCTAGCTATTTTTTTGCGGAAGGTGGTGAATACGGTTGATGTTGGTAGGGTGGTTTATCTGGGCGGTTACGTTATCGTGGGTGAAGTGGTAGTCTTTATGTGGCGCAAGAAATGTACGGGTCTCTTTCCAACTGTTTTATTTCATTTTTAGATTAGGATATATGATATTCAGCTCATATGGATTATAAAATAGTTTTATGAGGCCATTTTTCATAAGTATTCCCTGTGAGGGGAGCTGCATTGGTTTAAATGCAAGCCTTCAAGAAGGAAATGTAGCTAATTACATAAGTCTTCTCATCCATGAGGCCATTTTTCATTGGTTTTATGCTTTATGCTACCCTAGTGTAAGCATAAAAATTAGTGATGTAATGGAAATGTAGTGGCTGAGGGTGAATCTGTGAAGAATCTGTATAGTTTTGGACTCATGGTTTGCTGCTCATGTTGTCCTTTGATGTTTTGTTATATTTGTTTTCAGTTTTAAATTTTTAATAATAGGATCTTAAGCTTGTTTTTTTTTTTATCCTATTAGTCTCTTGTAAAATTTATGATGAGTAGTAATATATCTTCACAGTTTCACCAAAAAAAGTTGGCTGGATGGATAAACGTATGATCCTTAGCAACAAGTTTCATATAGGAATCATAATCTGCTTTTCGGACACCGCTTTAAGTAAACATATATTGTCGGTTAAATAAGAAGCATCATATAGGGCTCTCTTGGTGAACAAATTCATTACCTATGTTTTTGGTTAACCCATTTTGACCTGCTACATACAAAATCCACTTACCCGATTATTTTCCACCTCTAGGTTCACATAACACTTGGAAGTCTCACATGGCCTATAGGCCAATTCAACCTAATAACAAGACAAAGATGATACAAGGGAAAAAATGGAATGAATGCTAAAAAGGTGCTAATATTAGCACTACATCGAATTCTTTTGAAGCTTAAGTAGTATGGTGGACGTGGAGGAAGGAAGGAGTATTGACCAAAATAAAACCCTTAGTACACAAGAGGCGAGTCGTATAGATGGCAACGTGCAAAAGGATTACATTCTACCGAAAAAAGGACTATTAGGTCATGTGATCAACCATCGAACATTGAAAAGGGGGTGACTTTAGAATCGGCATCTATGCCTAGTACTTCAATAGGAGATCAAGAGGGAAGTTCGGACAGTGAGGTTGAGGAGGTTTATTGATGAAACGACTAGATTCATGGCTTCCTTATCGAAACGAGCTGGTGGAGGTACAAAGGATGCAAGTTTTCTTGAGGATGAAGATTATGACGTTTATGATAGTTACGACTTACGAGAATGATGTTTTTAAATTAACCGAACAACAATTGACATTTTGTAACGCGTTCGATATAACTTTTCGAGGTCAAATTAAATGATATGCTTATTTTTTGTGTCATTATGAGTCAAATGTAATCTTGTCGATAGTGACTGTTTTTTATAGTAGGTTCATAAATTTGGGTGTCATTCTTATGATAGGTATGGTTTGAAGGACAAAAGGTGCGTTTGTTTTCGTCTATATAACAAGCAGGGATGTCATATTTCACCCACTTCCTATGTACATAAACGCTTTTTAATAGTAATACATTTACGGAAGAAACCATTACCCAAGAAAAAGCAGTTGTTCTTGATGTACCTTTTCCCATGGTTTCACACCCAGCTTGTACTTGTAATGATAAAAGGATTTTGATAACAATAAATTATCATGTTTAGAAACATTTTCGAAGTAACTCACATCCATATAGTTTCTATATGTTAAACATTGAATAACCATGTAGGTATAATTTTATTATTGACCATTATTTATAATGGTGAAAACCCTAGATACCCTAAGCCCACAAACCAGGCTTGGGCCTATTTATCCTCTAATATTTCCCCGCAGTCCGAGAGGCGAATTCAGAAAAGCTCGGACTAGAGTAGTAAACTAGAAGGAAAAAAACATTAACGTAATTAAACATAAATATAATGATACCAAAAAAGAAAATAGAAACACGTGAGAATTACTTAACCAACGATCGACTTGTGTTATAGTCGACTGGTAAAAAACAATCACCAACGATCGACATATATATCAAAACTTTTACTAAACTTTATAAAAACCAAAAACATTTAAATCAACAATACAAAATCAAAATCAATAATGCACTAATTTTATTTTTCACAATCAAACCGCTAATCTGTAGATTATAATTTCACTCAAATCCTTGCGTCTTCTTCACGCGCTCTTGATTAGAGTTTCGAAGTTAACCGCCGATGAAAACATGTACTTATCACCGGTGTCTTTAGGTGCTTGAATCTGTTTCGAGTTTCACAAATATGTTGTTGTCATGATCTGGATTATAAACCCTAGAAATCGTTTTCGATACACGAATTCATTCGATTTAACAAATTGAATGTTTGATATGATTGATTGTGGCTCTGAATCGTGCTTCTGATTGAAGAATCGATGTTAGAGTTTGATGAATTTGATCGATTTATGCTTGATTGAAATTAGGGCAAAATTGAGAGATTGATGGTTTTCCCCAATTCGTATATTGTGTTTTATTGATGGGAAGGCTAGGATTTGGTCTCTGATACCATGTTAGATATTGAATAAACCCATAGGTATAATTTTACTATTGACCATTATTTATGATTGTATAACCTAAACTAACAAATCGGGTTTTGGTCTATTTATCCTTTAATACTATAAACATATATTTTCAACACTTATGAATAAGAGAAGAGTTATTTTACATACCAAACGTTTTTTACATACCAAGGGACTTATCTCCACCATCCATCTAAAACGAAATCAATGGATGAGATTAAAAGCATTTTATTATTTCACATATTTTTTATAATTTAAATATCTTTTAAACCGTTAATCGTTAAGAAAAATAATTACACTATCGCGACGAGCATTTAATTAGCTTTCTATAGACGGTCACTTTGATATAATTTCGAAAAAAAAATAGCTTTTTTCACTTTTTTCGTCTTTTTTTTCGTTTTTATTCGAAGCAGGAATTTGCATGAAATATCATATATGATTTAACACTAATTTGAAGATCACATGTGATATTAGTGTTAAATCACATATGATATGTAATATCATATGTGATACTAGTGTTAAATCATATATGATAAATCACATATGATATACATATCATATATGATTTAACACTAATATCACATGTGGTATTCAAATTAGTGTTAAATCATATATGATTTTTTCATGTAAATTTCAGTAACGTAAAATAAAAAAAAAAAAAAAAAAAAAAAAAAAAAAAAAAAGTGGAAAACACGATTTTTTTTGTCGAAAGTATATCAAAGTGTCTATCTATAAAAAGATAATTAAATGTTCGTCGTAATGGTATATTTTTTTTTTCGCTTGACGATTAACGGTTTGAAAAATATTTATATTTGAAAAAAAAAAATGAAAGTGAGTGTTTTTTGTTATTGGGATTAATCCCATCCATTAAATCTAATAAAAATAGATGGTGGAGATTGATCACTTAATATGTAAAAAAGTTTTTGTCCCAAATGATCCAATTTTTAAAATAAAGTAAGTTATTTTAAACCTCATACGTTAGGATCCAATTTTTTCGAAAGTATAGTAGATACTTTTGTTCAGACACAAATTTGTATTAGAAACTAAGAGAAGAGTTATTTTACATACCAAACTTTTTCTTACATACTAAGGGACTCATCTCCACCATCCATCTAAAAAGAATTCAATGGTTGAGATTAAAAGCATTTTATTATTTCACATATTTTTTATAATTTAAATATATCTCTTAAACCGTTAATCGTTAAGAAAAAATAGTTACACCATCGCGAGATAATTAAATGTTCGACGTAATGATATATTTTTTTTCGCTTGACGATTAACGGTTTGAAATATATTTATATTTAAAAAAAAAAGATGAAAGTGAGTGTTTTTAATTATTGGGATTAATCCCATCCATTAAATCAAACAAAAATAGATGGTGAAGATTGATCATTTAGTATGTAAAAACGTTTTTGTCCTTAAATGATCCAATTTTTAAAATAAAGTAAGTTATTTTAAACCTCATACGTTAGGATCCAATTTTTTCGAAAGTATAGTAGATACTTTTGTTCAGATACAAATTTGTATTAGAAACTAAGAGAAGAGTTATTTTACATATCAAACTTTTTCTTACATACCAAGGGACTCATCTTCACCATTCATTTAAAAAAAAAATCAATGGTTGAGATTAAAAGCATTTTATTATTTCACTTATTTTTTATAATTTAAATATATCTCTTAAACAGTTAATCGTTAAGAAAAAATAGTTACACCATCGCGACGAGCATTTAATTATCTTTTTATATACAAGCACTTTGAAATACTTTCGAAAAAAGAAAAAAATCGTTTTTCACGTTTTTTCGTCATTTTTTTTCCGTTTTTATTCGAAGCAGGAATTTGCATGAAATATCATACATGATTTAACACTAATTTGAAGATCACATGTTATATTAGTGTTAAATCACATATGATATGTAATATCATATGTGATACTAGTGTTAAATCATGTATGATAAATCACATATGATATACATATCATATATGATTTAACACTAATATCACATGTGGTATTCAAATTAGTGTTAAATCATATATGATTTTTTCATGCAAATTTCAGTTACGTAAAAAGACGAAAAAAACTATTAAAAAAAAAGTGAAAAACACAGAAAAAATTTTTTTGTCGAAAGTATATCAAAGTGCCTATCTATAGAATGATAATTAAACGCTCGTCGTAATGGTATATATTTTTTTCGCTTGACGATCAACGGTTTTAAAGATATTTATATTTGGAAAAAAAAAGAGATGAAAGTGAGTGTTTTTAATTATTGGGATTAATCAATAAAAATAAATGATTAAGACTGATCCCTTAGTATGTAAAGAAATTTTTGACCTCAAATGATCTTATATCAGAAACTAATGCATTAAGATATCCAAAATATTCTGAAAAGATAAAAAAATGATCGTGGTCTAAGTTTTGGAATTATTTTTGGACAAATAAAATATATGATAAAATTGAATACAAAATTAAGGTGACCCCATAACACCTATAGCTGTGTTACGCGTAGTTTGAGCATTAAAATCTGAAAGTAACCCCCACACTAATTAATGTGTATTATACACGGGCATAAAAAACTATATTCGCATATATTTTTCTATTTTGGAACGAGGAAATATACATTTTCCCTATTTATCTCAAATATTTATCTACCAATAATATATACGTTAATCCTTTGTTTTACTAAACCCTTGCAAAAAAAATGACAACTACGGCAAAAGTTCAATATAGAACCAAAATTTACTATAGATCCAATCAACCAATAATAGCCATTCATTTTTTTATTATGATAAACTTTTACCCTTTTTTAAAAAATTAAATATCTCGCAAACCGTTAATCGTTACGCGATAAAAATTATACCATCGTGACGAGAATTAAATTATCTTTCTATAGATATGCACTAATATATATTTTTAACAATTTTTTTTTTCAAAATTTCGGTCAACAAAAATCATATATGATTTGTGAAAATCATATATGATTTGATTTTTACGAATCACATATGATTTTTGAGAATCATATATGATTGTAAAAATCATATATGATTCGTAAAAATCGAATCATACATGATTTTTTAAAATCATATATGATTCGTAAAAATCATATATGATTTTTTCGGACGGAATTTTTGAAAAAAAATGTTTGTCGAAAGTATATAACAATGCATATCTATAGAAAGATAATTTAATTCTCGTTAGGATGGTGTATTTTTTGTACCTTGAAAATTTACCGTTTGCAAGATATGTTGTTTTAAAAAAAAATGTGGAATATGATTTAAATAAAAAATGGATGGCTATGATTGGTCCATTGGTTCTATGACAAATATGAGTTCTACATGGATCTCAACTCCTACTTTAATGTTGACATGTTGATTTATGACTATTTAATCTAATTATAAATGGAACAATTAAATATTTTACATCATTATAGATAATATTCTTTAACCGATTGCATTCAAGAAAAATCGATCCTTTTTCTTTAAGAATTAGTACTACGTCGTCCCTTCCATGGGTTTACCAGGATCCTCCGAGGCTCACTCCGATTTCGTCACTGTTCAGCGTACATAAGTTGTATGTCGAATTCTATTTCTATGTCATTCAATGTTTATCAATTGTTTCATCAGACGATGAGACTATTGTTATTCCTAAAAAAATATAGTCGTGTTTGCAACACTCTTCGGTCTTCACATATTCATCGGATTCCATATTTCTATTGCCGGAAAATATCACATGATACGAAAACCAAATGAAAACACGAAAGAACAATCTTAAAGGCTCTCAACAGTCTCTCATAAATTTTTTAAAAGCATTACAATGTCATTGTCATGGTGTATAACTGTATATCTCCCCAACTCCATAAAATTGAAAGCTACACTTCATTATTAAAGAAAGGTTCAATAGAAAAATGGTTGTACAAAACCATAAATTATGAATAGCGACACACACCACTCACTTATATGATGTACTAGCTACTGATTGTTGTTATTCAAAAATAAAAAACATATATTCGTGCACAACATGAAACACGACTAGTGAGATATTATAATTTTGATTTTGTTGTTCCTTGGATTAGGTATATGTTGTTTATGGCTATTTAGTAATGGTGTACTTGTATTTACTGAAAAGACATCTTGCATCATTGTTTACCTTAAAAAATAAAGCGACGTCATTTGAGATATGACTTTCCAAATTCAAAGACTAGAAGCTATTTTAACACCACTTCTTTAACTTTTATCTCATCATCACTTCAAATTTGTCTCTTTATCGCCTTCTTCTCACGTTTCAGGTGCAATGGCCACCACTCTCCTCACCTTTCAAACATACACTACAAAATAGACCCCCCCCCCCCCCCCCCCCCCAAACACACACATACACTCACAATCACAAATCAAATAAACACTAAATAAAACACACAAATGTAAAAAGTGAGTATGGTCACATTTCGTCCCACTTTCTCCCTTGCCTCACGCATGAGGTGAGATGAGCACAATAAGGTGAAAGGTGAGAATGAAGGGTGAGAGGTGATACCTCACACCCATATCACTCGGTCTAAGAAACAAGAAGTCCTAGTAAAATAGTATATATATATATATATATATATATATATATATATATATATATATATATATATATATATATATATATATATATATATATATATATATATATATCTTGTTCTAGATTTAATGTTAGAGAGCTAGGTGCATGGGAGTGCGAATAATTGTTATTGGGTTGCCACTTCAGCACACACTCAATAACATCACAATAACTAAAACAACTTCCCTACAATAAACTGTTATTGGTGCATATAGTTTCCATAACACACCACTAAAAATACCTCACTCACTTATAAAAAAATAATAATAATAAAATAAAATACCAACAACTCCCGTAAATGAGCTGGCGAAGGGACGTGTCTAGCAGTTGGCGTAAGGTGGGGTGCCGAAGAATATCGCCATTGAGAAAGAAAAAACCCGATGACGCGTTGTTTGTGATGTGCACCGTGCACTCTTAGTACGATAGAGTACATACGTACTACCTCCGTCCCATAATAATTGTCCACTTTGACTTTTCTAAGTCTTTTATATTAAACTTTGACTATAAATATTTTTATTTGTATAATATAATACTTGATGAATAATATATGAATATATTGGGTTTTAAATGTATTTTCATTTGGTATAACTTTCATCAAATATTATATAACACAAATAAAAATATTAATGGTCAAAGTTGAACAAAAAAAACTTAAAAAAGTCAAACTGGATAATTATTATGGGACTGATGGAGTAATATATAGATAGCCTAGCTATCGTAAAACCAAATCACATGATCAACATTGGTATGTATAGTATAGCTATATAGACCATAGATTGTGTTTGATTGGAAGTCATTTGGATAAATGTTAGTATGTTACCATCTTATGTGGGGGCAAACCACTAAGCTATAACATCAAAAAGTGGAGTCTTGTATACATACAAATTGAGAAAGTTGCATAATTGTATAAACGTTATTAAAAAGCTGAGAACTTTGTCATAAAGATTAATCAAAAAAGGAAATATAGTACATGCATGCACCCACCCTCTATTTTCTACCTGCAGTCTCAAACTCAACCATTGGTTTAAGTATTTACTCAAGATTGTAGTTGGAGATTAGAGTGAATTACATAAATCGTGTTTGTGGTTTGGTTAAAATAACGGATTTTGTCCCTATACTTTTTTTGCAGTGCGTTTCGTCCCTGTGGTTTACAAATCTTACGGATTTTGTCCCTCGTCCAAAAATGTCCGTTAAGTGTTTTGCGCTGTTAGTCCTTCGTTAGTGCAGTCCGTTAAGTGTTTTGCACCGTTAGTCCTTATTTTTTAAAATGTAGTTTTTCCCAATTAGACCCTCCGTTAATAATAGTTATCGCCCGATTTTTTACGTTCTTGTCCGTTTTTATCCGTTTTCCCCCCGTTTTTTTTTCGTTTTTCATCCGTTTTTTACGTTTTTATCCCTTTTCGTCTGTTTTTATATGTTTTCGTCTGTTTTTTACGCTTTTTCCCGTTTTTGTCTGTTTTTTTATCCAATTTCGACCGTTTTTTACATTTTTATTCGTTTTCGCCGGTTTTTTTACGTTTTTGTCCGTTTTTTTCCGTTTTCGCCCGTTGTTTTACGTTTTTCTTTCGTTTTTCTTACATTTTGTCCGTTTTTCTTTCGTTTTTAAAATTATTTCCAAAAAAAAAATTGGAAAAAAAATATTTCCGAAAAAAAATTTGAAAAAAAAAATATCAAATTTAAAAAAAAAAATTGAATAAAAAATTTCAAAAAAAAAATTGAACAAAAATATTTTTTTTCAAATATTTTTTTCAAATATTTTGAAAAAAAACGGACATATTTAAAAAAAAAAATACATATTTGAAAAATATTTTTTTTATTCAAATTTTTTTTTTGAAACGGACAAAAACATACCAAAAACCGATAAAAATGTACGTAAAACGGACAAAACGTAAGAACAACAGACAAAACATAAGAAAAACGGACAAAATGTAAGAAAAACAGACAAAAACGTAAAACAACGGGCGAAAACGAAAAAAAACGGACAAAAACGTAAAGAAACTGGCGAAAACGAATAAAAATGTAAAAAAACGGTCGAAATCGGATAAAAAACAGACAAAAACGGACAAAAGCGTAAAAAACAGACGAAAAGGGATAAAAACGTAACAAACGGACGAAAGACGAAAAAAAACGGACAAAAACGTTAAAAAAAATGGCGAAAACGAATAAAAATGTAAAAAAACGGTCGAAATCGGATAAAAAACAGACAAAAACGGATAAAAACGGACAAAAGCGTAAAAAACAGACGAAAGCATATAAAAACAGACGAAAAGGGATAAAAACGTAACAAACGGAGGAAAAACGAAAAAAACGGGGGGAAAACGAATGAAAACGGACAAAAACGTAAAAAATCGGGCGATAACTATTATTAACGGAGGGACTAATTCGGAAAAACTACATTTTAAAAAATAAGGACTAACGGTGCAAAACACTTAACGAACTGCACTAACGAAGGACTAACAACGCAAAACACTTAACGGACATTTTTGGACGAGGGACAAAATCCGTAAGATTTGTAAACCACAGAGACGAAACGCACTGAAAAAAAAAGTATAGGGACAAAATCCGTTATTTTGACCAAACCACAAGGACGATTTATGTAATTCACTCTGGAGACTATAAAGTCAGGACATGCGAATATAGTTTTAAAGGGCTGTTATTCGTACTCCAAAGTTTCCTTCTCGGAATCAACTAAGCTAGCTAGACGCATGTAGATTGACTACAACAAGTTGGCATGTACATGTATTAGATCCAAAATATAAGAACCCTACTTGCACATGTCCTTAAAGACCTAGCTACGACATGTTTCATGGCAAATTTTGCGAATGATTGTCTCCAGGAATACACACCCCTCATTCATTCCCATCCACCATACTCAAATAATCAAGTCTAGTATGCATTAATAAACATGTGCGTATGTACATATACATTCATGAATATCAGAATATCCATGATTGGATGTGTTTATTTTAAGAAGGCTTAAGTGTGTCTTTTAAGTACAAATTAAACGTATGAAGTTTTTCTATGTTCATTTTACCCGAAGAGCGTGAGTCTTTTACTCACGTGTATCTGGCCTAACCGGGGTACGGTATCCCTGTGGCCGTTTCATAACCCATTGTCCCTTTTCATGTCCACCCTCAAGATATATCATAATTAACTACTGAAATGTACATTCTTGTGATCAAATTGGCAAGAGCTAGTGTTTGGTGAAATAAAGATAAAAATCTATGGATGAAGTTAAAAGAGGGCCCGAATCTTCACTCCAACGTATTTTGTATCTAGCATTTGTATTTCATACTTTTTAGCATTATGTAAACACATCAAAGTAAAAGTACATATCATGAATCTAGCCGCCACCAAACCAAATGAATTAGGAGTAACTTACATAACTTTCAATAAGAGAGGCTCGAGAATCTCACTAAGGGCGTGTTTGGCGTAGCATATTATGAAAGATTATAAGTGCTTAAAATTATTTAGCAAAAAAATGTCATTTTAGAAAAATAATCTATGTTTCGGTGACAAAGATTGTGTATTATTTTAAAAAAAAAAAGTTCTCAAGAAAAGCATGTAGAAATGCATGCATAAAGTAGGTTTTAAAAATACGGTGAATATTTTGTTTCACAAAATTACCGATTTACCCTTTGAAATTATCCATGCATCTCACAGTCTTTCTCAGAATCAACAACAGTATCAGCATCAGCAACCAGAGGAGTCTGGGATAGGTGTGCAATAGGTGTGTCGCACAAGGCATCCACTTAAAAAGGGCCACATTTTTATTAGTTTTACATGCAAATACGTATAATATTAAACATATATGAGTCATATAATTTAAATTTATATGAAATTTCTTTTTATTTTACAAGTGTAATAAGGTCTTCTCTTTATTGTTATCGTCTAGGCCCACCAGAAACTACAAGACGGCCCTGTCAGTAACAACACCAATATCAGCATTAGCAACAACACCTTCACCAGCACCAGCATTAACAACATCTATTTTTACTAAACATAATCTAACTATGCATTTGTGAGTGGTAGATTAAAGGTGATAAGGGTGTAAATGGTCAACGAGATACCTTTGTTAGGGGGTCAACATCTTAGTCAAATATTAATTTTCCCTAGTAATTACCTAAACATGGAAAACTTAATCAGTTTACCCGTGTTTAACATATCACCAAACAATTTTTATATATTTTGTCACTTTAAATTACGATAATTACAAGCATAATCAAGAGCGAAAGATAAGAGAAAACAACATGACCATATGACTTTTGAACTTTTGTACACGCAATATCCACATGCTAATTACAAGTACTAAGATGATATGGTGATCGCTAGGGACATATATAACATCGAGCCCCCACTCTTCGACTGTGTCACCTTTCGGTGGCTCATGGCTATTTTTCGACAAGCTTCATCATTTTTCGGCTCCAAAAAGGCAGAATATGACCCACTAATTCATTGTATATCCTACGTATTAGAATCGTAAGCTTCATTTAAATGAGGAACATTGGGGCCAAAACGATGTGAAATTTTAGCTTCTTGAACGATGCCACCTATTACGAAGATAACAATATTGAATTTTCGGCTCTAGCTAGAAAGGTACATGTAGCTGAATCAAATAATTTCGTTCTATCTTAGGCACAAATTAAAATGTTTGATATAATAATTGTCCTTTTTGTAATCGACATGCAGTGTCAAACGTTGATGTTAAAAACGATCTTAATCCTTGACGTACTTATCGAGTGAATGAGATGTCAAAGTATGTCACTAAGTAAAAGATCATGATATCGAAAATGTCATTGTGTATGTGACAGTTTGTGGAAGTATACTGAAATTAGTTTTAGTACTTGAAACAAGTTTTTATTTTGTCATTTTCTCATGGTCGTTATCGGATGATGTATATGTTGGAATTATATAATATGACAATCATAAATATAAACAATAAACATCAAAGTAAGTGCGGAAGAGTACAAGAACATATAATGAATAATTAATTAACTAAAGAATAAAGTATGCGTACCTTTCTTGATTCTAGCCGAACAAGAATCAAATCCTCAAACTAGCAATTAGGATGAACCCTAATTAGGGTTTATAGGATTATATGAATTACCCCTTACCGTTTTGTAATTCAATCCAAGATAATAACAAAAGTATGTTATTACTATGTTCTTGTACACACGTACTAAACCGAATTAAAGTAATGCTAGTTTTTATAAAACAAATAACTTGGTTTATAGGAAAAGAGTTGATCGACACCAAGAGGTGGTGTACGATCGGTTTGGATCAAAGAAACACACACAAAACTGTTTTAGGGTTTAGCTAATGAGCACAAGAGATGGAAAAATAAAACCCCTAGCCTTGTTTATATACCCAAGCAAACTTGGTGAACAAGTTGGTTTTTCTTTCCTTGTTTTGTGTCCCTAGGCCGATCGGTTAAGGAGTCCCCAAAGGGATTCCGGAAACTTCCCAACTTTTGCAATTTGATCCTTTTCCATAAACATTTAACGACCGTTAGTCCATTACATTAATTACTTAACGTCCGTTAGTTATTTTGTTTAATAAATAAATAAATATAACATTTATATTTAATTATTAACTTTAAATTCTCATACGTAAAGTGTGCAATCCCATTGTCTCGAGTTCGATCCTAACTCACGTCTACTAATTTATATCCATAAAACCAACAGCTCCCACTTGGATATATCTTAATAGAGTGATCACATTCGGTTAGCGTCTAGCAACACTTCGATGCCTCTAGTACAACTCGAGCAAGGCTCCTGGAAAACCTTTTAATGATTTCTCATTATTATTACCCTTTTGTTTCTAATACCATGCTAAATAAAGATATGGAATTAAGTCATTTTTTATTCAACCATTCTGTTTCTCGTTATTATTGATTGAGCAAGATTACCAAATCTTCTGAACATATTCAGGGGAGTTTTTGGGTGTGGCCACACAAACATCTTGTCAACCCTACGAGGGGCCCAACAGTATTAAACTCCAAATAAATTTGAAGGAACAAATTCTATCTTGACTACGAGAATAACCCACGAAATTTGCAACACTTCAGGAAACAACCTTTATGACTACCAGTTACGTATAGCGTTAAGTTGTTCCACAGAAGTGCACTACATTCATGACACTTATCTGGTTTCTCAAGTCTGAGGATAACTATTCATAATTTACTTATAACAATATCCACAAAGTAAATTATGTAGTTGGGATAAGTCCTATATTCAATTCATTGAATATCATCTGAAATTGGTATGCATTCTCATCAATATACTTTCAAGTATATTCTACCATATCTCTCAGATTTGTCTTAGTTTAATGATACTCCCATATCATTAATTGACAACGGACGATTTAGAATAAATAAATTTATTCACGGATTAAACATGCAAATATAGGATACAATATATTATAAAATCAAACATACCAAGTATTTGATTTATTATAACAATTGTTTAACATCCCTTATCCAAATACCAAATAGATCAATGCATGAAAATTCCAGTTGATGAATTATGCCTCAAGTAATGACAATCATACTTGTTGACTAGACATAAATCAACCAACTTGATCTATCGTAATTTTGAGAATACTTATTTCAAGAATTCAATTAGTGAAGTCCTTGTATGTGTGCATTCACCAATCCACATAATAATTCATAAAGTGTGTGACATCCTCTATCACCAATTTATGACAATTTAAACTTCCAAACATTTTTAAGTTTAAAGTATTCTTATTCCTTTTAATGTATAATGCAACTGCGCTCTTAGTAGCATAACTAGTTCACATGGCCATTAACAAGGATGAAATCCTACCATGACTAGTATTGAGTGTCATCTCAATTAAACCAGCATCATTGTATACAAACAACAATGTGCTCATTAAAACTCTGTAAACTTTAATATCTTATTGTGTAATGTTTGATGCTTTCCTAACTTTCAAGTTTAAAGCTGATGACAATTTTCACAACATTTGACATATTGTTCATCCATAGAATCTAGGAGCAATTCCAGGCTGAGGATGTAATTCTATTAGAATATTCATTACACAAGTTATCTAATAACTTTTAGTTAGATATCAATGTTGTCAAATCACTTCTTATTAAAGAATGATACAACAATTTTAATACACAACATGATGTACATGACGAATCTACAGGTCAACCTTAGATTTCATTCATGTTCTATCTTGTCAAAAGATATTTATCAATTTTCCAAATGATATATCATGTTTTATTAGAATCATTTATTTTACTGCACATGTTTATTAACAATAAACATATATTTCAAGGTTGTATGTTTTAATTCTTAAATCTTACAAGTGAAGTTTCATTCCAATCTAAGACTTAACATTTAGCTTACAAGGAATGTTACTTCCTATATGTTATACAACATATAAGATTTAAGAAACTTAACATAATACTCCCACTAGCTTTCAGGAATACTTAAAATTTATCTTACTTTAATTATAAATCGAAAATGGGATTTAAACATAAGAATAATTTCATAGATGCATGCATTTATCCATTCATGAATTATTTGCACTTCATACACTTTCAAAGATTATATGAATTCAAAAAACCTTTCAATTACTTACCGTCCTTGCTCAAGTAATTTCTCAAGAAAGAGTTTTTATATTCCATTGTCATATTTCATATTAATGAAAACAAGTATGACAATTATCATCTTTATATATTTAATGTGTCTAGAAAGAATATTCAATCACAATTAATTGCTTAAGTATGATTAATAATCTTGTCATAAAACTTGCATTAAATATGTGTACAATATTTTCCATATGATTTCTATATAGAAATTCAAACCACTAGGGTTTTTCATCTCTTTGAAGAAACTCATTTCCATTCTCTAGTCTAACTATTAAGATAAACCAAATTTCCAAAATTGATTATCTTTATGGACAGCATCTTTAACATTCATAGTATGAGTAATTTACCCAATTCAATATTTGGTAATTCATCATAATGATTATCAGGTTTACTATAATCCTGTAACTCATATTTCTCAGCATATAAGTCAAATATCTGAGATATCCTTGCAGATCTATGAATGAAAATTCCATCATCATGAGGTCTATCAATTACATGTCTAACCTCATCATGATATTTACTAGTGTGTTTTAGAAGATTATGTATCTTGTAATTTTATCTTTAAAAAAAACTCCCACTTGCCTTTTGTAATATATAGACTATCTATATATATACTTAGCAATTAGAGCAAAACTACATTGTTCTCTTTTTGGGACATTACAAATACACATTGATAATTTCTGACTTAAGTTTGTTAACAACCTATTCATAAGTAGTTTAACAAATTCAGAATTTTCAATTTTAAAACTTAATGTGATTCATCACATTCCATAATGAAATGGTGTTTTAACAATCTTCTAGGTTGGAGTCATATTGAGTATATTCAATCCATACTCAATTTTCTAACCTTGTTACTTTTTAAGAAAGAAGTTATGGTTATCATGAATCAAACAAATCAAATAGAGTTTGATTCTCCTAACTGAACATACCATCAACTTGTGGTATTCATTAGAATTTAATATTGTAAGACAATCTAACAATATATAAGATAAACATATTCCTTTTGGCTTACCTATTTACCAACTAAGTCAACTTAATGATATAATAGACTTTCCAAGCCAATTACATGCTTTATAACACAAGTACCTTTTAACCAAGTCACTTCATATCCATGTTTCAACAAGAAACATAAACTGTTATAATCCCATTATACGTTATAAATCATTGATCAACTCAATGACTTCTTGTATATGTCTTAATTAAAAAACATAACAAGTTAATGTCTTACTTTATTATAAGTCTTAAAAGACTTTATGTTTATGTCTTTACAATGAATCATAAACATGTTTAACTAAAGTAATTATGAACACAACTCTTGGTTTCAATTATAATTTCAAGTTAATTTATTTACTTCACAATAATGTAGGACTACATTATTTATTCATTTATTTATGTGATTCCAAAAATTCATAAATATACAAATTAAAGTAGTATTAGATTACTTCATTTATTTATGTCATTCTAATAATACATAAATATTTAATTTGAAGTAGTCTTATATCTATCATCTTGACACATATTCTAAATACTTGTCTAATTTAGAAACTGCAAATATGTCCATGCAAGGTCTGACTTCACATAGAGATTTACTTTGTTGCTGCAATCTCGCCAAGTTCTCACATGACGTAAATTGCAACACCAAGTGTTTCTTGAATTAGATATGTTCAAGTTATATTAGAACGTTAGTCTCTTTCCTTGCAGTCAAGAGAATCCTTTAAATCATATACCTATATGTTGTACCTTGCACACAATATAGATTTCTCCCACTTGTGCATGGAACAATATCATGTAGCAGATAAACAACACGACATATGTTTGTTTATGTGACTAATATGATTGTGTCATTGATATTAGCATAACTAGTAGATGTAGAACCACTTCATTGTCTAATAAGGAAACGTTCATGACTATCCTTGAAAACATAAGTGTCTACAAGTGGAAAGTAATTATCTTCAGACATTCTAGAGATAATCTGGGTTACTACCAAGATGACAAAGCTTGTAACTCCCACTGAATAAGAGATCATTACATTAATTCCTTATTCAGTAATAAGAACACAACACTCCCACTGGATTTGACAACATTGTAAGTGTTTCATTAACCAGTGAAAGAAAATAGTGTATTATTTACTTCCTACACCTTTGAGAAAGTCCATACATAACAATTACAAATGTACTTAAAAGAATGTATTCTACTATGTAGATGATGAATTTATCCATCAATGCTATTAACTTGAAAAATTGGGCATGCAATTTCTTTCTTAATAGTTCTACTATTCCAACAATTGTAAGTAGTACTTTTAAATGGTCAAAACAAAACAACTAGATAAAATATGCTAGTTTGTCTTTTACCAATTATACAGTAATTAGTCTAGCTTCTAATTTAATAACTCAGAAAACATGCAATTTTCTGAACTATTAAAATTTGCTTACGAGTTATGTATGTAGAATTTAGACAATTCTAATTTGTCCTATCATACCTTTCTCATTCATGAAAAGGAATAGGATTGAATCTCACTCTTTCGCGTGAAAAGAGGACTAGGTTTATTCTTTTAGTAACGTTGACTCTACCAAAACCCTTACAGGTGTAGATCAATTTTACCAATACAGGAATATCCTACGTTTACGGTTTAATGTTGCATTAATACATTTAAAGAATTAGCAAAATTCAATTTTAGTATTTTCGATAATTAAACTTTTCAAGAAAATAAAATACCCAAGGTAATATTCATATAACCATAGAATTTTCTCGAAAACTAGGATTCAAATTATCGTAGTTCCATTACATCAGTTGATCTGCTAGTAACGAAAGCACATAATAGGGTAATCTGTCGAACAATAATTGGCAAACAATTTCCAATTCCTAGATCATTATGGGATTTATATTTTCCAACGCTATTGCAAATATAAACATGTTTCATCCCATCTTATGCCATTGAGTCCAAGTCTCACTTCCTACTCAACTTAAGTGTCTAACTTAAAGAACTGCAAATATGTCCATTTAAGGTCTCACTTTACATAGAGATTTACCTCTCCATCACAATCTAGCCAAGTACTCTCATGACATAAATTGCAACTTCAAGTGTTCCTTTTAATTAGATGGCATATAACTTAATTTAAAAGGGTAGTAGTTTTGATTTTATGTGGTCAAATCAAAGATGTACAAAGATGTCATGCATTCATCTTGTAGCATAATTTTAATAAAAAACTTTTTATTACCAATTCATAAAGATCAAATTATCAAAGTTTTGATTGAGGTATTGGGTTCACCAATCAAGGAATTTAGTGTTAATTATCATCCATTATACCGTACTTTTGCATAAGTGTAAACACTTAGTGTTTCGGATAATTACCACCGAAGTGGCGCATGGAATTAAAACTAATTCGCCCTTAAGATGAGCTTGTACATTTTATGGCTTACTAAGTAGCTCCATTCGAACTTACAGAGGGCAGAGGACCAGGTAAGCGCAAACGCATAACCTTATACATCCATTCAGTGTGACTGTGCGCACTTCTTAAATAACCCCTTTATAGTTCATTCGAATGGGTGAGCCGTTCAGTCATTGTACCAAAGTCACCAATCAATTAAACTATTGAAAACTTAACTCTTCCAAAACAAATCAAATTTCGCCATTGTTTAGTCCGTATTATTTTTCTATTCAAAATTACCCTTTGCTTAAAACTGTCTAACATAATAAACAAACAAGTAACAAATAAAAAATAAACTACCAAAAAACAATGCGCACATAATAAACAATTTATACGTGTAAACAAGTAGCCACATGCAACTTATTTGATAAAACCCTATTAATAATCAATATCTAGGTTAAATTAATGTATATATTAATTTAGGTTTTTCACTCCAACAATAGAAAGTGAACCACATACATCGATAAATCGATTGCGTAAACCCTTAATTAAATTATACCAAATTGCACATAATTGATTCATTAATATATATATAATTGGAGTCTTCCCCAATTCAAGATTTATCGTAAATAAATATGTCTCAACAATTAAACAATATATCAAAGCAACTTATCCATGACTAACATGCATGTATAATCATGGATATCATAACAATTTATACAAATAAGTCACAAGATCGCATAACAAATTCCATGACACATAACAAATTTATTCATGAATTAATCACGTAATCAATATATTAATTCTAGGTTTTAATAAGGTTAGCAAACAATTTTCAAAACCCTAAAAATTTAATGTATGTGTCGACAAAAAAAAAATAGGGGTACGCCCCAATTAACTAAAAAATCGACCAAACAAAAAATTAAACATAAACCCTAGATAAACATATTAAACAACATACAATTATTTGTTTTATTACGCGTTTATGTAATTAATTACTCATTAAAAACCAATGACTCTCTGATACCACTGTTGGAATTATATAATATGACAATCATAAATATAAACAATAAACATCAAAGTAAGTGCGGAAGCGTACAAGAACATATAATGAATAATTAATTAACTAAAGAATAAAGTATGCGTGCCTTTCTTGATTCTAGCCGAACAAGAATCAAATCCTCAAACTAGCAATTAGGATGAACCCTAATTAGGGTTTATAGGATTATATGAATTACCCCTTACCGTTTTGTAATTCAATCCAAGATAATAACAAAAGTATGTTATTACTATGTTCTTGTACACACGTACTAAACCGAATTAAAGTAATGCTAGTTTTTATAAAACAAATAACTTGGTTTATAGGAAAAGAGTTGATCGACACCAAGAGGTGGTGTACGATCGGTTTGGATCAAAGAAACACACACAAAACTGTTTTAGGGTTTAGCTAATGAGCACAAGAGATGGAAAAATAAAACCCCTAGCCTTGTTTATATACCCAAGCAAACTTGGTGAACAAGTTGGTTTTTCTTTTCTTGTTTTGTGTCCCTAGGCCGATCGGTTAAGGAGTCCCCAAAGGGATTCCGGAACCTTCCCAACTTTTGCAATTTGATCCTTTTCCATAAACATTTAACGACCGTTAGTCCATTACATTAATTACTTAACGTCCGTTAGTTATTTTGTTTAATAAATAAATAAATATAACATTTATATTTAATTATTAACTTTAAATTCTCATACGTAAAGTGTGCAATCCCATTGTCTCGAGTTCGATCCTAACTCACGTCTACTAATTTATATCCATAAAACCAACAGTATATAGTCTTTTCTAATTCGAGTATACAATACTATTGCAAAAGGTATTTTGAATAGGCAGCTTAAATAACATGAAGATAGGTAAGTGAACCATCAACTGAT
>BPTQ01000005.1:7939896-8041351 GCA_019973895.1 Chrysanthemum seticuspe | reverse complement strand
TAATTTAAGTTGAAAAATCGTGGAAAAATTATCTCAAAGTGAAATTTTAATGGAGTCCAACTAATTGATGTTGGCTTAGATAATAGCAACTAGTCTAGTGTCTCTCTTTATTATCGTATCATACTGTTTATAGATACATTAGATCGTAAAGTTGAAATTTAGATGAAAACTTTAGATCATCAAAATTCAAAACCTTACACTCCATATGTTGTTTTGGTTTTACGATGTTTGATGAAAATAGTTGTAGCAGAAAACAGTAGAACTCAGTATTAGGTGTAGTGGTAGAAACTGGTAATAGAAAGCAGTAGTTAGGTGTTTGTTTTGATTAAGATAATATAATTGTATAAATACTTATGGATTAATTTCAAATATACCAAATTTGAACCTTCTAATGCCATATTTATCCATCCAAAATTCATAATGTCATATATACCCAATTTAAATATTAAATTTATCATATTTCCCTAATGTATTATTTAACTTATTAAAACACAATCTACATCTATAAATACGAATTATACCCTTCTCAACTGACAATGTTTTGTGTGACATGCTCATGAGCATACTTGAAAATTTTTATTTACTTGTTATCATGGTCCAAATGTTATTTTAGATATGATAAAATATTAAAAAATTTTGTAGACCACTTTAAGATTAAGTGTTATTTCGTTTTGTACACAATAACTATTTTCAAAATGTTTTTTACATATACTATTCCTTCTAAATTAACCCCTTTCTTTTTTAAATTATTAACCGTCTCAGATTTTCACTCTTTCAAAATACAATTGTGAACTTCATGTGGTTGCATAACACTATAAAACTGAAACTGTATATGAGTGTTAAGTGTGCGAGGGTAGAAAGTGTTTGATAAATGTGTTTACTGCACTAAGCATCTTCTATCAGTTAGTTTCATAAGAAAGAACTTAGACCAAAAATCCTTATATGTTTTATTTGAAATATTGTTCGCAATATTATTTTTGCATTAAGGGCATAATGGGTATATGATCATGTGAAATGAGTTTTAATTGCTTTAATAATAAAATGGGTAAATATGATAATTTTAGTGTTTAAATTGAGTATATACGGTATTATCATTTTTAGTAGGACAAATATGATATTTAAGGGTTCAAATTAGAGATATATGGAATAAACCCAATACTTATTAAGGTGTAAACTTTATTTGATAGTGGATACAACTAAAAATTTTATTTTTATTTAGTGCATCTGAAAAAATTACAAACACTGGTAGCATATTGGCAAACATGCGTTATACACTAAACGTTAGTTGGTTTAAAATGCATCATGCCAAATATAAAAGAATACCAAGTTTGTTTGTTGCATAGACCACTAGTATCATTTTTTTACCGAAAATGTTCAAGTGAACGGGTTAAAAAGGGTTTAGAAAAACAGATCATGCGTTCAATTACAACCATTGATATATGTCACTAGCAAGAACATATGCTAATTGCATGGGCTAGGTTATTTAAAATAGTCGGTCGACACCAAACTGACCTAATGTTACATCCCGAAAATCGATGAGGTATTTCTATATTATAATAAAATTTTATTAATTTGAATATTGAAAATATATGTTAGGATACGTTATATAGTTAGTCAATGAGCAATAAGTTAACAGTCAAATTATAAGTCAAAGTGTTAAGTTTATAAGTGTAGAAAGTTATATTGGCTAAAACCTTAAGAATGAGACTTGATGGATCATTTCTGCCAAAATACTAAACTAGTTCTAGATTTTAGTTATATTATTTCCCATTTGACTTTCCTTTACTTTTCCCAAAAGTGTAGAAGTGTGTAGTGTGTGTTTGGTACGAGTTTATCAAGAGTGGAAAAAATAAAAAACTGTGGAAGTTATCAATTGATCAAGAAAAGTGTGTCTCCTTTAAGAGTTAATCCCTAATTATAATCCCCACAAGTAAGTAAGATTAATCTTTGAATTAATTTCATAATTAGGTTAGGGTTCATGTAAGAGAAATTTGAGGATTTTGGCAAAAAGAGGTTTATGAGTTCATTGATGTAGTAAGGTGTTAGGGGATTGAGTTCCTTTAAATGTTCTTGGTTAAATTAATGAAATAGAGGGTTTTCAAATGATCATGCGAAAGATGATAATAATCATATTTAGAGGTTGATTGACATGTATTTTTATGGTACCACTTAGTTATGTGATAATGAAATGCTAAGTTTAATTAGTGATTCTTTTATAGGAATAAAGGATTGGCTTTGGCTTATTAAAATAGATAGCTGCTTTTTGAGGTAAGTAAATTGGTGATAATATGTTGTGCTTAGCTTTGTCCCGTTTGGCTTTGTTCTAACGCTTTATGATAATAAAATATGTATAGGGTATAGGAAACACGGTTTGCTAGCTTAGATCGATTGCTAGCGATTAGCTTAGTTAGTTTTCATACTAGCTATGGTGTAGGTCCACCCTTTACGGGTCAAATGTGGTTTAGGTCCACCCTTTATTGGTTGGATGCATTTATGCTAACTTTGTTGGTGCGAAGTAAGTGTTTCCTATACCTTTTAGCTTAGTTAGTTGTTAACTAGCTATGTGAAACATCATTGAAATTTCCATTATAATTGCATACATGTACGTCGTATGGACTAAATGTCCATACGCTGTATAGCACACTGTGACCCTTTTCATGAACTATGTCAAAGCTACACTTTTCTATTTCTGCAAAACATAAAAACCTGAAAATATATTTCATATACACTAAATATTATTTCTGTTCATGGTTTTTACATAACGTCACGTGAAAACCTTTTCTAACAAAAATAGGGAGTTAGCCCAAACTCTTTCTTTTTCGACCCATGACTAGAGTACTTGTTTATAAACATACACAGTGACTCTAAGTTGACTTTTACCTGTTTTTAATACTGATACTACTATTGAAAATTTTGGGTGCTATAAGTTAAATATCAAAGTGTGCGTAACAGACTATTGTCGCCTATAACCACGAATGTAGCCGTTTCCTCAAAACGCACTCTTGTCTACTTTCATCAAGCCTCAAATCCTTCTTAGTGACCTACATAAAAACATGATTGAAATCCATAAGTCACAATGATTTAGTGAGTAAAACAGAGCTTAACTAAACATATGCATAACTCGTAAACCAGTTACGATAATAACATGGTTATAATTAGCTACCCCTGTGCTCACGCATCATGGCTATTATCCGGCTAATCCCGAAGCAATATCGGCTACCCCGAGTATCTACTAACATTTCTTTTACTTATATCAGGCTCACCCGGATCAATATCGGCCAGAGTCAAGCAACTACTAACTTTTGTTAGTATCCGGCTCACCTAGAGCAATATCGGCTAAGAAAATGTTACCATGACTAATATTCGGACAGCTCAGGAGCAATATTGGCTAGAGCATAGAAATTCCAACATAATTAGTATCCAGATCAACCGAAGCATACTTTAACATACTTATGTCTGTCTAACCCGGAGCACACATTGAAATAACTATATCCGGTTCACTCGAAGCACACATTAACATAACTATATCCTGCTTACTCGGAGCACACATTCACAGCATATAAAAACTACTATGGGGTTTATACTATCCGATATAAAAACTACTATGGGCTTTATACTATCCGTTACTCACCTTATGCTTCAGTTAGGCTTTCCTTGTGCTTCCCACGATCACCTAAACACATAAAATCATGCTAGAACTTATTAGAACTCACTAGCTCATTTTAAAACCATAAGTTTCATCTTTAAGCTCTAATCATGGTTACTTGAGGCCTTATGTCAAACACACTTTTAGGATCATGAACTAGTTATCTACATAACCTCAAAACATAACTCTACTAATTTCATGATATGATTTCTACCAAATTCCATAACATAAATTCTATTAAAGTGTTTCTTATCAATATTCATATGTAAAATCATTATACTCTAATCATATAAATGTCATAACATAATCTAATCATCATAATAACCATTCCTTTCTAAAACCCCCAATTTAACATAATCACTATACCTGAAGCTAACAATTTTCTTTACTTGCCTTGAATAACCAATTGATTGAAACAATTATTATCTCCTTAGGATCACACAATTATCCAAAGTCTTGATTCAAGAATATTTTGTGTGAAGATTTTGGTTACTAAGGGGCCGTTTGGTTCGAAGGAATTCGATGTAATCTGTTGTAATTGTAATCTGAATTACATTACAATCCTGTTTGGTTGGCAGGATGGATGGAATTGTAATTCAGATTACATTACATCGGGTGTTTGGTTTGCAACGTAATGTAATTGAATTACAACCAATTACGTCCAGTGATGTAATTCAGATTACATAGCAAACTTGATGGAATGTGTTGTAATTCAGATTTTTACGAGTTAAATATAAGTATTTATCTTTCATCGTTATTATTATTATATTATTTAATTTAAAAAATAAATAATAATTATAATAATTATTTTTATATTATATATAAATATCTAAATAAATAATTAATTTTTTTAATAATTATTTTATATTAAATTTATGATTTTTATTTACTATTTTATTTAAAAAGTATTATTATTATTATTATTATTATTATTATTATTATTATTATTATTATTATTATTATTATTATTATTATTATTATTTTTTAATACTATTATTATTATTATTTATTATTATTATTATAATATTATTTATTATTATTATTATAATTATTATTATTATTTTATTATTATTATTATTATTATTATTATTATTATTATTATATTTATTATTTAATATTATTTTACTATTATTATTATTATTATTACTATTAATTATTATTATTATAATATTATAATTGTATCAATATTATTATTATTATTATTATATTTATTATTTAATAATATTATTATTATTATTATTATCTATTATTTATTATTATTTATTAATAATAATAATAATAATAATAATGTATTATTATTATTATTAATTATTAAGTATCATTTTTTTATTATTACTATTTATTATATTATTATTAATTATTTTTATTATTATTTTAATTATTATTATTTTATTATTATATAATAATAATTATTATTAATATTATATTTTTATTATTTTATTATTATTATTATTATTATATTATTATACTTTTATTATTAATATTCTTTTTTATTACTATATTATTATTATTATTATTATTATTTATTTTTATTATTATTATTATTACTATTTATTATTATTATTATCGTTATTATATTAGCTTTTTAAGTTTTATAAAAAAAATTGAATTACATTACGTTGCGAGTCAACCAAACACATTGACAGATTTCATCAATTACAATTACAACACATTACAATTACAACACATTCCAATTCTTTAAATTACAATTACATCAAATTACAATTCCTTCCAAAGATTACAATTACTTCAAAAATATTCTGTGAACCAAACGCCTCCTAAGTTTTTTTCCTCCTAATTCTATGTTAACCCACGTACCAAAGCACGGGTCATACAAATGGGCTAAACTCATAGAAATCTAGTGATATAAGCCATAAGGGCATTTATTGTAATTTTGTATCCTAACCTTCACTTTGCACTGTTAGACCCTGTTGTAATGTCCGATACACCGGAGGTCCTTCATCGGTTATATATTTGTGTTTCTGGTCCTTTTTCGTTAATTACTATCTTTAATAGCTTTCTAAGTCCCCATAAACACTTTTAAAATACCTATAGCTAAAACTTAAATCTCGGGATGCTACACTATGCTTTATGGTATGATCTTCGGATCATATGTTGTTAGCTTGTTTTACCATTTACTTACTAAGTTTTGCTTATGTGTTTAGTTGAATATGTTTTGTAGGTGCAAGCTCACAGGATAAAGGTAAAGAGAAGGCATGAAGCTTGGATGTGTTAGAAGTAGATGTTCACTTTCCCATTTTTGCGTATAGTTGGCAAGTAACATCTTTGTACCATTGCTCAGATAAGTTAGAATGCCCAAATGATGTAAAAAGTATTGTAAATTATGTTTTCAAAGGTTTATGTCCATGTTTCTTAGATTGAATTTTGCATTGATGCCAGGTGTACATATTGAAAATGAGTAGAAATTGGGTGTTTGGTATGACACACAAGTTTCGATGAAATTGTGTTTTCATGTTTTGTTAAAGGTATTTTGTACTTAAACAACATTTATAATGAATGTCATCTTTCAGTCTTAAATGTTTTCGCTGCGCTAAAGTCTTGTGTTTGGCAAAATTGAAAATTGCAGGATTTTCAAGCCATGCTTTCTAAGGCGTAGAGGCAAAGTACCCTCTAGGAAAAAAATTGGGATGTTTCACCTATTATACCCTCGATGTTTTCAAGAGATTTATGAAGTTCAAATCTCACCTAATAGCATAGTTGAACCACGTACACGATAGTGAAACACGTTTCATCATGAAAATTTCTAAACAAGAAAAACTTTATCCGTTTACATTTGTTTCCATAAACTACATTTTATCACCTCTAATAAAACAATTTTAACACATGAATGTTTTGCAATCAATTCAGGATTTCAACAACCCAACTTAACACATTTTTAATGTTTTGCAAGACCTACCACTTTTGATTCAAAATCGGAAACGATCACCATGTCAAACGTTAAAGGAAACAAAAAGCTAAAAGATCTAACACGAATACCCTACAAAAAAAGTTTGTATGTAGATGTAAAGGTTTTGTGACTTTGTCCTAATGGACTAATGGAGCTACTTTTGGGTTGGAGACAAGCTTTTAGAGAATAGTACGTTGTGCATGGTGACATTTTCTTGTAGAATAATTATTTTGATACAATAAATCGTACATATATATCAAAATGGGACCCCGGAGTATAAGACAGTGCCGACGTGATATGTTTTAATATTGCAACAAGAAAAGTGATATTTACTGACAGAAGTTTAATGACAAAAAAAGTGTTTTGCTAATTTTTACATTTTAATGACACTTGTCAAGGAGTATAGCCAAAGCTTTATCAACAGTCTTTTGCTTCATTATTGCCATGGCCACCAAAAAGTTATCATAATTTTCTAGTTTATACTACACATTCGAGTAATTTGATTGACCCACCCGATAGCAACACAAAATGGCAGTCGTATATATCCTCCAATTTCAACTCTACTAAAGACCAAAGAGTGGGGGTCGTTATCTACTAACGGTCGTTAACTAATTACCGTTATTTTTTTTTTAATATTTTTTAATATTTAAAAATAATACAAATATTTACGTAATATATTAGTCTTCCGTTAACTAACAACCGTTACTTTTTTTTAATATTCAAAAAAAAAAATACAAATATATATGTAATTGGTCGTTCGTGTAACAGGTCAGTTGCAAAGTCAGTCATATATGACTAACTTTCCAAATGGCTGTTACGGGAGCCGTTATCTACTGACGGTCGTTAACTAGCGACCGTTATCTTTTTTATTTTTTATTTTTTTTAGTATTTAAAAATAATACAAATATTTGCGTAATTGGTCCTCCGTTAACTAACGACCGTTATCCCTTTTTTTTAACTTTTATTAATATTGAAAAAAATACAAATATTTACGTAATTGGTCCATCGTGTAACATGTCAGTTGCAAAGTCAGTCCTTTATGACTAACTTTGAAAGAGCGGGAGTCATTATCTACTAACGGTCGTTAACTAACGATCGTTATCTTCTTTTTTTTAATATTTAAAAATAATGCAAATATTTACGTAATTGGTCCTCCGTTAACTAACGACCGTTATCTTTTGTTTTTAATTTTTTTTCAATATTTAAAAAAAAAAACAAATATTAACGTAATTGGTCCTCGACCTCCGTCGCAGCTCGCAACGAGAGTCAATATTTTTGTATTCAAAAGTTCCGCCGCGAAGCACGGGCCTTCAAACCTCGTTTAAATACAACATCAAAGAGTTCGTAACCTTTTTTATCATATAAGAGTATAATCTATTTTAGCACTTATGTAGGTTTAAAACATAAACTTTGTTTTATTATCTACCAATTTTTTTTGACGTGGATAAGTTAATTAATTATAGATGACATTTTCTTACTTTTAACAAAAGCTTTTGTGTGTTCCCAAAGTTGGCTGGTTCGGATGAAGTTATTCTCTAGTAATACTACTTTTCCGTTCAAGTGTTAATCTGCTATTTGGCCTGTTGATAATTTTAATGTTATCAATTATTTGAAGTAATTGTGTCTTACTTGAAACAAATGGCCTTATTCAAGTTTAGTTCAAGGAGGGTTAGGAGGTGCGGAGTGCACACTCATTATAGTTAGCTTAGTACCGTTATGAAAAAGACGTGAGGGTCAAAGAGGCCGCGCCCACTTGCAGGGTCAAGGGGCAACGACACATCTTTTTGTCGACCAACACAATGGTTGGTAAATAACCGAAAATAATTGTTTCGTTTGGTAGTTATATAACCACAATCCTTGTCTCATTTGCAAGATATAACAACAATAATTCCACAAAAGATGTAGATTGGCGGAAACACCCTAACCCCGGGTGTCTTTAGCAACAATAATACTTTAACGTTTTCTGATTGATTTCTCGTGCCTTAGATTTCAATTGTCAATCTGTCATATGCGATTTAAGATTTCATGAACCAAAGACATATTAGGTTGAAATACTTTAATTTGAAAGTCATTACATGATTCAGATTGATATCAAAATTACAAACCATTTACACATCAAGTAATCTTGGCTTCGTCACTGATGTTTATAGTATGAGAAACACATGAAAATCTAGTAGTACATGGCTAAATGAAAATCTATGAGCTGAAGATGTCAATTCAATTTCAACAAGGATGCCAATTTTCAAGTAAGTTTTGATGTAGTCATTCACACGGCTACTTGGATATTTTGAGATATCGAAACCGGCTTCGCTTCTACTCAAAACAACCAAGGAAAGACAAATATAGTAGCACACTGTCAACTAGTGACAATATTTTACGAGTAACTTTTAATAACACTTTTACTGTGCGTCACTAGAAAATCCTACTATAGCAAATTTCATGCCTAAAATGTTTTAAATCTGTATATTTATCTCGCTTTATAGACATAGATATGGTTCAAATTCGTCACATACAGTACTACTAGTAATAAACGAGTGTGGAAACCCGCGCGATGCAGCGGGATTGGCTTCAAAGAACTTACTTTGTAGCGACACTTAAACCTTAGGGACTAATTTTGCCAGGTTTCTATATTTAGCAATTAATTCTACAGGACTTACCTTGCAACGTCGCTTAAACCTTAAGGACTATTTTTGCCAGATTGCTATAGATAACAATTAATGATGCAAGACTTATTTTGCAGCGCCACTTGAAACTCAAAGACTGTTTTTGCCAAATTGTGAAACTTAGCATTTAATGTTTGGCAAATCAGAAGTCGACACATGGCTTGTGAAGAGCTAATGTCTTGCTCTATAGTATATATAATAATAATTTGATCGAATTTCCATAATGTTGAAAAACTATATATGTGACAATTATTTACTCAAGTGACAGTGAGTTGAAAGCAAAACATTGAAAATTTAAAGGCATCTGTATTTTTGTATTAAATGTTGACCTAGACGACGTGTCAAATGGCAATCCATTGTATGTGGGTTATGTGTGGTGCTGTCAAATCAGAAACTAATGAAATATTTATTTTAGTAGGAAAAACGAAATTAATTTGACAAACCAATAATCTCCATCTAATAACGAGTGCGCCTTCTCGTTAAAAACATGAATTAGACTGATACGGACTTCGTGATAGGTTGGGATAGCCATCATACTTATCAATTGTTTGAGATATATGTTTAGAATAAGTATTTGTTATGTTTTAGAATAAGTCTTGTGTTTGTGTGAGTTATTACATAACTAATATTTAAGGTTCTGTCATTAATAAAAAGTAATCAATCAAGTTTAAAGATCAAAATATCTCTCATTCTCTACTTCTTCTTTTCTGACGGAGCTCGCATCACGTTTGAAAGGGTGCTACTATCGATACTACCATAACGGGTCATATCAATTGGTGCTTTCATTGAGAGTTATCGTTGAGAAGGCTACCAAATTAGGGTTCCAATTAAAATATAATAATAATAAAAACAAAAAATGAAAATAATAATGTTCATCTATCACTATTCACGAGTACTGTTCACCGGAGTACTGTTCATAGTTGGAATTCACTGTTCATCCCATACTTACTGTTCACGAGGTACTGTTCATGGCATCGAGCAGTAGCGATCGGGACGCGCTATCTAAGCTCTTGCAAATGGGTACGGTGGCCGAATATCAGGGTGAGTTTGAGGTACTTATAAATCAAATAATGGGGATCTCTGAAAACTTACTTAAATCGTTTTATATCTCTGGCCTTAAACCGGCTCTACAATGTGCACTCTTAAGGTTAAACCCCACAACTTTAGGCGAAGCTTTTTCATTAGCCTGTGCAACAGATGCACGTTTTGTGGATCAGCGGTCGTCTTCTTTCAGCGACAAAACAAGTAGTAACAAGATCGGACACCAAAACCAAAACTTGACAATGTCACGTTTTACTATGCCGCATCAGGCGAGGTTGTATTTGTGAAGGTGTTAGTGGATGTAAACAAGATGACGCGAAAGTGGTGAAAGTGATGGGTCTGGCCGATGAGCAAAACAATGACTAGCCAAACGTGTTGGAAGGTAAAGAGGTTATAGGTGTTGGGGTAAATGAAAATAATAAAGCGGAATGAAAATAATAAAAGGGTTAATAAAGAAGTCCAATACTCTGTTTATACCCTACATGTCCTTATTAAGTTTTTGAAGTGTCTTAATGACAAGTACATAAAGAAGAAAAGGATGGAGGCTACAATTCAAAGAAGATAATGGGATCCCGGAATTAAGAGTGTTTTTCAAGACAACACCTTGAGGGCAAGGTGGTTTTGAAGGAGTAAGGAATGATATGCCTGTGGATAATGCACAAGGACTTCGTGATGGATTTAGATAGCCATCATACTTATCAATTCTTTGAGATATGTGTTTAAGATAAGTATTTGTTATGTTTTAAAATAAGTCTTGTGTTTGTGTGAGTTATCACATAACTAGCATTTAAGATTTTGTCATTAATGAAAAGTAATCAATCAAGTTTAAAGATCTAAATATCTCTCATTCTTCTCTTCTTCTTTTCGGACGGAGCTCGCATCACGCTTGAAAGGTGCTACTATCGATAATACCTTAACGGGTCGTATCATAGACAGGGTATAATAAGGAAACCTCAAAATCGTATTTTACATTGTCATACCAGCGTTATTTTAGTTTTCTCTTCCTACAACCAACTTTATCATAACAAGACATCTAACTTGATCACGAAAATATAACCCATATAAGCACATCTATACCCTACCAAATTATACGCACGCGCACAAAAACACATACTGAACGACTCGGTCGTCCAAAAAATCGAGTATTCACTTTTGAAGCTTAGCTTGAATACGCTTGCTCCTTTCGAGCCATAATAAGGTAGCATGTGTAGGAAGAAGACGAGTCTTGAAAGGCTTATTACGGCCGGTCTTATTTATCTATCTCATACTTTTTTACATATATTATTGTTAAAGTCATAGTTTAGCCGTTTTTGATTTTTTAGATGCTCTGGACAAAAATCTGTATGAGAGAGGTTTTTTAAACTAATATCATAAAGAAAGTGACAAAAGTTTTATAAATTATACTAGTTATCGGTTATTCAGCCATTCATTGTATGATCTATTTGAGATACTTTCTCACCTAATCTGTCTTCGAGAAAATTATACGTACACATGTATATAAATTATTAGCAAGACAAACTTTTGAATTTTTGAAATTTTTGAGGTTTTTAGTGGTCGCCCACCTCACTTAAATTCACTTTGTTCAATATTGATTATGAATTAATATTGATACAAAATTGAAAATGTTACCGGTTTGTTTTTCAGAGCATTCAGGAACTATTATGGTGTATGTCTTGTTTTGGCTTAGCTAGTTACCCCGTGTATTTTGTTTGGCAAGTCGGTTTCGATTTTGCTCATTATGTTCGATGTAACTTGTTGTGTTCAAATTACCTCCATTTGTGAGGTGTGAAATGTTATCTCTGTTCAAAAAAGGATACGCTGAAAGCTCTAAACATATAAAATAAGTCAAGCAGTTCTTATATTAAAAAAATGATAACGTTAAACATGCAAATTATTATATATATCATTATAATAAATAAATACGGAGTAAAATCTTTGCTGGGCTATTGATATTTGGACTAAATTTTTTTGTTCTTTTTGAATATTTTTGATAGTATAGTTTTGCCCTTTTCCTTGCAACGAACGTGTGCATGAATCATATACAACTTTTATGTGGGGTTTTGTTGTTTTATAAATTTCCCATGATTTTTTATAAGATCGATCTTTTTGAAAAGCAAACATAATGTGTACCAAATTGTATTTACCTATAAACTTAAACGTTATATTAATTTTTGGTTAGGAGTTAGGTTTGGAATGAAGTTTGGCTTTTACATGCATTATAATATAGTATAGATTTAGTAAAAGCTTTAAATTTTGAGATTTAATGACATTTTATATATATAAATATGTCTTAAAAGGCAAAAAATTTATCCTCACACTTTTTTTGTGTCACTATAAATAGACTTTTACCTGCTCGAGTTTTACCTACACTTTTTAAGTAGGAGAAGCATATAAAAATTTTAGTGACACTTCTTTAATGCTTTTGTTGACACATTTTTACTTTTAGTGATACTTTTTAACTCTTGGTGACCCTTTTTTTAAGTGTCACTAAAGACTATTTTTGCAGTAAACCTAGAATAGGAATTAGAATCATCTCAAGTTGGTTACAACATGATAGATCATGTTGGCCAATCATAAAAAAGAAAATTGATAAATGTTTTTCTTTTAATCAAAATTATGGACCCACTTATTTTTCTACTACTCACAATACAAGCAACATGACCTATCATGTTAAAACTGACTTGAGAGGATCTTTTTCCTCTAGAATAATGGCATTTGGCCGATAACATTGTGTTGAACCAATTATGATTTCATGTATTTTTAACAGGCTTCGACCGACTATAATTAATGTTTTATCAAACGTGATCCATTTGTAAAAACTATGATGGGCTAAAGTTCTCATAAGTTGTCATAAAACCAACTTATCATAGTAGTAAGGGCATCTATGGTACTGGAATATGATCGAAACGGAACCAGAAGAACCAAGAACCAAACATGAGGAAAAGGCGGAATCAAGAACCGTCTCAAGTTTTTTGATTCGGTTCCGTTACGAGAATCTTTTGTAATTTCTAACAAGTACCAAAGTGTTTAAAAAAATTATTTTTTTCGGTGTCGATCATTAATAAAGGGCAAGCTATAACAATAAAAACACACCTAAAAATGTCTAAAGCAATGCAATTCTTTCCATAATTTCAATTGTTCAAAATAACATAAACACAATGTCAAAATATAAGTTTATAATTGTTCAAAAGTATCAAGAACACGCATTTGTGTTCCAAACCTCCATAAACGCTTAATGCTTCATCACTTGTTTTCTTTTATAATTTCGTACCGTTTCTTCTTTCTTTTTAGCAACCTCAACATTATTCACAAGATCTTTCAATTTCATCCACATTTATTGCAAAATGGTATCTAATCAATTATGAAATAATAAAAAGAAAAAATATATAGAAAAATCTTACTTTCATGTTAATGAATGAAGTTGAAAATGATATTTCACTTTTTGAATGATATTGTTAATTGTAAAATTGATAGCTTGATGTTATTTGGAATGTATTAAGGTTAAAGTTTTAATTACGAACCCTATAAATTTCATATTTTCAAAAGAGTCGATTCTTTTCTAGAAAATAACGAGAACAGGACGGTTCCGACCCGAAATATCTCGAAAACCGAAAATATGGCATTTCAAGAGCCAAGAACCGTACCATGGTTCTAATATACGGTTCGATTCCTAGTCGTTACTGGTATAACTCCTCGATTCTTTTGGTTCCCCTGTTTTTTGGAACACCCCTAAATAGTACATTCTCTTTATCTACTTTGTAATAAACAAAGCGGATTTTTAACTTGTGCCATGAGGGCATGGTTTTAAAGGTATTAATTGAAGACAATTATTTCTTAAAATAAATTAATTTTCTTGTAAAATATTGTTAAACTTGGAAAATAAAATAAATTTTGGGGAATTTATAATATCAACATAGATTTAAATATAATAATGTTAGTTCATTAAATGTTTTAAACATGACTAAACAAATATCCCAATGCACCTTAATGGAATATTTTATGTACAGTTTGTTAAATACTTAATTGGAAGCATATGTTTATGTAGGCTGTTGAGATAGTGTTGACTAGAAGCAGTAATATGGCTGACCCAAATTAAAAGGAGAACAAAACAGTCAAAGATTTATGATGATTTTACTATTAATTATGAAAATTTTGCTAACAACAATTTAATAGCTGTTATTTAAATTTACCTTAAATAACAAGGTTTCTATATATATATGAACTCATAATTTTTATAAAAAACATGAATCTAACACATAATTATGGTAAGTGAGTTTTAATAAAGTATCAAGTGAATTCATATTTGAAAACATTGTTAATTACGGTAAGCCTAACTAATTTGTTGTTAACAAAACCCTAATAATTAATATATCCATGAAAATTGTTAATTAAATAAAATGGTTCAACTAAATACACCTTAATATTCCACTAATCATACCCACAGGTGATATAGGTTATAAGTATTAATGAGCTCATACATGCAATTTTTTCATTTCACTTAACTTGATGTATAAACTTACCCCCTCAAGTTAAGTGAAATGGAAAGATTAGAAACTTGAGTTTGCAAAAAAAAAAATAATAATAAATAATACTAAATAATTAATACTAAAATCTTCTTAAATCTTTGACGATTTTATTTGGGTGCTGCAAAATTTACCCATAATCCACTAATTAGACCTTAATTTTTCATCTTAGTCCCTATATACTAGTTGACTAAACTTTAAATTTAATAATATTGATTACTTTTAGGCACTTCAATGCATCTTGGTTTTAGGTAATCTTTTAAAATGTAAGACACTTTTGTTTTCCCCACTTTCCTATTTGAAGAAGTATATTACAGTAATATAACAACTTTTAACTAGATTTAATTTTTCTATTACTTCCTCCGTCTTTAAATAAGTGTTCACTATTGACTTTTAAAGTCTTCTTTTTTTGTATTTGATCTTAAATTATTTTACTTGTGTTATATAATACTTGATGCAAAATATATGAATAGATTAGGTTTTGAATATATTTTCATTGATATAATTTTTATCAAGTATTACATAACACAAATAAAATAATTTAAAATCAAAGTTGATAAAAAATGAATTTAAAACTTAATACTGGACATTTATTTAGGGACGAAGGGAGTAATGTTTTTGAGGTAATCTTTTATATATTTCATTGATAAACAGTTGGAAAAGGTTGGTCAGCACAAGTTAGTTGTTTGTTTAAAAAAGATATGAGCTAATGTATTTAAAATGTATTTTATTTGTCACAAATTTCAACTATGTATATCTAATTTTATTTTATTTTTATTTATTTATTATTTCTTTTTTGCAAACTCAAGTTTCTAATCTCTCCATTTCACTTAACTTGAGGGGGTAAGTTTATACATCAAGTTAAGTGAAATGAAAAAATTGCCTATATGAGCTCATTAATACTTATAACCTATATCACCTATGGGTATGATTAGTGGAATATTAAGGTGTATTTAGTTGAACCCTTTTATTTAATTAACAATTTTCATGGATATATTAATTATTAGGGTTTTGTTAACAACAAATTAGTTAGGCTTTCCGTAATTAACAATGTTTTCAAATATGAATTCACTTGATACTTTATTAAAACTCACTTACCATAATTATGTGTTAGATTCATGTTTTTATAAAAATTATGAGTTCATATATATATAGAAACCTTGTTATTTAAGGTAAATTTAAATAACAGCTATTAAATTGTTGTTAGCAAAATTTTCATAATTAATAGTAAAATCTTCATAAATCTTTGACTGTTTTATTCTCCTTTTAATTTGGGTCAGCCAGATTACTCCTTCTAGTCAACACTATCTCAACAGCCTACATAAACATATACTTCCAATTAAGTATTCAACAAACTGTACATAAAATATTCCATTAAGGTGCATTGGGATATTTGTTTAGTCATGTTTAAAACATTTAATGAACTAACATTATTATATTTAAATCTATGTTGATATTATAAATTCCCCAAAATTTATTTTATTTTCCAAGTTTTACAATATTTTACAAGAAAATTAATTTATTTTAAGAAATAATTGTCTTCAATTAGTACCTCTAAAACCATGCCCTCATGGCACAAGTTAAAAATCCGCTTTGTTTATTACAAAGTAGATAAAGAGAATGTACTATTTAGCGGTGTTCCAAAAAACAGGGGAACCAAAAGAATCGAGGAGTTATACCAGTAACGACTAGGAATTGAACCGTATATTAGAACAACGGTACGGTTCTTGGCTCTTGAAATGCCATATTTTCGGTTTTCGAGATATTTCGGGTCGGAACCGTCCTGTTCTGGTTATTTTCTAGAAAAGAACCGACTCTTTTGAAACTATGAAATTTTATAGGGTTCGTAATTAAAACTTTAACCTTAATACATTCCAAATAACATCAAGCTATCAATTTTACAATTACCAATATCATTCAAAAAGTGAAATATCATTTTCAACTTCATTCATTAACATGAAAGTAAGATTTTTCTATATATTTTTTCTTTTTATTATTTCATAATTGATTAGATACCATTTTGCAATAAATGTGGATGAAATTGAAAGATCTTGTGAATAATGTTGAGGTTGCTAAAAAGAAAGAAGAAACGGTACGAAATTATAAAAGAAAACAAGTGATGAAGCATTAAGCGTTTATGGAGGTTTGGAACACAAATGCGTGTTCTTGATACTTTTGAACAATTATAAACTTATATTTTGACATTGTGTTTATGTTATTTTGAACAATTGAAATTATGGAAAGAATTGCATTGCTGTAGACATTTTTAGGTGTGTTTTTATTGTTATAGCTTGCCCTTTATTAATGATCGACACCGAAAAAAATAATTTTTTTAAACACTTTAGTACTTGTTAGAAATTACAAAAGATTCTCGTAACGGAACCGAATCAAAAAACTTGAAACGGTTCTTGATTCCGCCTTTTCCTCATGTTCGGTTCTTGGTTCTTCTGGTTCCGGTTCGATCATATTCCAGTACCATAGACGCCCTTACTACTATGATAAGTTGGTTTTATGACAACTTATGAGAACTTTAGCCCATCATAGTTTTTACAAATGGATCACGTTTGATAAAACATTAGTTATAGTCAGTCAAAGCCTGTTAAAAATACATGAAATCATAATTGGTTCAACACAATGTTATTGGCCAAATGCCATTAGGTGCACTGCAAAAATATAGTCTTTAGTGACACTTAAAAAAAGGGTCACCAAAAGTTAAAATGTATCACTAAAAGTAAAAATGTGTCAACAAAAGCATAAAAGAAGTGTCACTAAAATTTTTATATGCTTCTCCTACTTAAAAGTGTAGGTAAAACTCGAGCAGGTAAAAGTCTATTTATAGTGACACAAAAAAAGTGTGAGGATAAATTTTTTGCCTTTTAAGACATATTTATATATATAAAATGTCATTAAATCTCAAAATTTAAAGCTTTTACTAAATCTATACTATATTATAATGCATGTAAAAGCCAAACCTCATTACAAGCCTAACTTCTAACCAAAAATTAAGATAACGTTTAAGTTTATAGGTAAATACAATTTGGAACACATTATGTTTGCTTTTCAAAAAGATCGATCTTATAAAAAATCATGGGAAATTTATAAAACAACAAAACCCCACATAAAAGTTGTATATGATTCATGCACACGTTCGTTGCAAGGAAAAGGGCAAAACTATACTATCGAAAATATTCAAAAAGAACAAAAAAATTTAGTCCAAATATCAATAGCCCATTTATTTATTATAATGATATATATAATAATTTGCATGTTTAACGTTATCATTTTTTTAATATAAGAACTGCTTGACTTATTTTATATGTTTAGAGCTTTCAGCGTATCCTGAATGCTCTGAAATACAAACCGGTAACATTTTCAATTTTGTATCAATATTAATTCATAATCAATATTGAACAAAATGAATTTAAGTGAGGTGGGCGACCGCTAAAAACCTCAAAATTTTCAAAAATTCAAAAGTTTGTCTTGCTAATAATTTATATAAATGTGTACGTATAATTTTCTCGAAAACAGATTAGGTGAGAAAGTATCTCAAATAGATCATACAATGAATGGCTGAATAACTAGTATAATTTATAAAACTTTTGTCACTTTCTTTAAGATATTAGTTTAAAAAACCTCTCTCATACAGATTTTTGTCTAGAGCATCTAAAAAATAAAAAACGGCTTATGTATCTCATTATATGGGGTGGGATCCATTGAGTACACTTATTTTTCAAAGATCAAATGGCAAGATCCAAGCAATCTAATCTACCTTCATCAAAAGGACAAGATTAAATCTCCTATTTACACTATAGGGGCAATTTTGCCCATTAGGTGATATCATATAACGCTTCTCACATGACAGCTTCTCATTCTACAATCCCAAAAAAACTGTCAAAACACACAGTCACACACACACACCAAACACGATCCAAATATGAAATTCAACAATTCTTCAAATTCGATCCCAAAATTAGGTCGAAAATCATTAAAAACATTCAAATCCGATCCAGAAAACATCAAAATCATTCAAATCCGATCCTAAAATTAGGTCGAATTAGGTCGAAAATCATCAAAAACATTCAAATCCGATCCAGAAAACATCAATATCATTCAAAACACACAGTCACACACATGGATAATATTGGAGAAATCACTTGTGTTCAGGTTGTTGAAGGTAGTGCAGGCAGTGTTTGTGATGCAGAACAAAATGAGAGTATAGAATTAGGTAGCGTAAGTAGCGTATGTATGGTTGATTCTGTTGAAAGAAATCAGAATGTTGAAGGAGGTAGCGAGGTTATGAGTGTTGATGATGTTGAACGAGTTCGGATAGTTGAAGAAGGTAGCGAGGTTATGAGTGTTGATGATGTTGAAGGAGTTCGGATAGTTGAAGAAGGTTTACTTGCAATGAATGATGCCGGTGATGTTGAACGAGTTCGGTTTATTGTTGAAGATGATATCAGAAGTGGTGAAACAGATGATGAAAATGAAACACATGCTAACGGCAAGTCATTTGTAATTTTATTAAATTTCTTTCAGTTTTGAGGCAAAATATGAGATATACATAAATCACAGGTGATTTGTGGTAAATCACATGTGATTTATGATAAATCACCTGTGATTTGTGCTAACTCAAATGTGATTTAGATATATTTAGATGTTAGAATTTGCAGTACTACAAATCACATTTTCTTTAGCACAAATCACATGTGATTTACCACATGTGATTTACCATAAATCACATGTGATTTATGGTAAATCATGATTTACCATAAATCACATGTGATTTACCATAAATCACATGTGGTAAATCACAAATGATTTAAACAAATATGATTAAAACAAACTTCAACCTTGTATATTTTTCAGAAGCTGTGACAACACCTAAAGCGAGTTTAGTAATTCATAAAGAGACACCTGGGGGTTCAGTTTATTGGCAACCTAATATGGAACCAGAATTAATACCGAAAGAGGGGGTTTACTTTGACACACTAGATGAGGCTATTAGGATGTATAAGGCTTACGCTCTTAGAGGTGGATTTGAAATAAAGCTTTCATCACAAAGGAAAACTAGAAGTGGTTTTGTACAACACAAGTATCTGATGTGTAACCGTGAAGGAAAACTTAGGAACATCAACATAGATACTTTAAAAAGCCAAGGAAATGATAAGGCTATTCGAAACAGGAACCTACGGGTAACAGGTTGTATGGCACGTGTCAAGTTAGATTTGGATCCTGTTTCTGGAAAATACAAACTAGTAAAATTCAATCCTAGGCATAACCATACGCTTTGTCCGGAAGTATATCGACATCTCTCTAAGACGGAAAGAAAAATGGTCTACTCTGAAAAGCTCTTTGTCATGAAAGCTAAAACCGCAAATATAGGTGCTACTGTAGCTCACCATATTTACAGTAGCATGAAAGGGTATGACCTAGTTCACGAGCAAGTTATGGATTTTAAGAACTATTTTAGGGAACTTAACTGCTTCATAGGGGAAGGGGATTCTCAAATGCTAATTAACAAAACAGAAAACAGAAAGACGTATGTGCCAAACTTTTCTTTTCACTACAAAGTAGAAGACAGCGAACTAGTTGCACTGTTTTGGGCAGACAAAGTAATGAAATGTAACTTTGAAGAATTTGGTGACATCATTTATTTTGATGCGATGTTCAGGACTAATAAGTAAGTTTCAACTATTTTGACTTTATCAATAAAGTAAAAATCACTTGTTATCTGTCAGATGCCACAAGAAAATCACAAGTGATTTAGTAAAATCACAAGTGATTTGACCCAAATCACTTGTGATTTTTCTAAATAACTTGTGATTTGGACAGATCACTTGTGATTTGGGTTAAATCACATGTGATTTGATCCAAATCACTTGTGATTTTTCACAGAAGGTGTTTATTTATATATGCTTTCCATGTGTTTTCATACCCGATTTTTTGAGTATGCCAATTTCCGTCATCCCTTGTCTGTTTTCCTTGTGGCCATTCTTGACTATTATCGTATTAACATATCGCAACTTTCGGTCATCGGAGCTGCTAAGGTTTCTCACTTTGAGATTCTTTGTCGCGCCCTTGGTATCACACCAACGGTTGGTTTGTTTAGGTGTTTTTAAGTTCAATCTAAAAGTAACGGTTAGTTGTCTTTTTGCAAACGATCAGATAGTACTGGTGTTTGTTATATGATGCGCGCGGAAGGCGCGTTTAGGGTGAAAGAAACTTCATTTTCGTCGAGCAAGTTTTTCAACCTCCTAGGCAGTGAACCTAATCGTTGTAGTGTAGTATTGGGTAAGCCTCGAGGATTGATATCGTTCTCTAGGGGAATAGAAATGCTAGTAAGAAATGTATGACGAGAAGGTGGGGTTGAGGATGATTCTTTTTTTTTTTATCTTTTTATGTTTTTTAGAAAGCTAAGGTAAAATCTCAGGCAATTGGTTTGGGGGTGGTACTTCTACCGATTACTCTACTTTATCTAATTATCTATATATCTATCACTACGGGTATCTTATGTCCAATTGAGGTGTGCTTGTATGATGGTTAAAAATGTGTTCACCTAGATTATTACTCCATGGTTATCTTTTATTGGTCGGTTGAGTTGTCACGCCCTATCTTAACGCGTTGTATTCCTAATGATCGTAGGGTGTGCATAGTCCCTAGTTATTTGAGGTTATCTCTCGTATACAACCTACGGAATCGGCAAGACTTAGCTATTTCATCCATAGACCATATCATCATAAAGCATACTCAAGCATTAAATACAACGAAGATGCCTAGTTGCACTCCTAAGCCAATTTCAATTAAGATAAGAAACAACCTAACAATAATTAATAACTAGCTTTCATAGATCTAAGCAAACACACAAGAAATTTAGCTAGACATATAGACAAGCAAGCATACACATAATTAATCGAATATAGGATAGACATAATGATAATTTGGATTAAATAACTTATCTCGATGTGTAAAATTGGGTATGGGACCCTAAGATACTGTCCAATTCGGACTACAAACGATTTAGGGTTTTTACTCCAAAAGTCTACCTTCCAAAATACAGAAAAATCGAATTATATATATAGATTTAAAATTGCGACGGCGTCACCTTTTGCATGGGACGCCGTCAGCTCGCCGTCATTAGGGTTTTGTTTAGGCCAAGTCATCGATGGGACGGCGTCACCTTAGAGTTGTGACACCATCGGTCTTCAGTTGGGACATGGTCTTGATTCTATATCTGGGCCGTCTGAGTTGAAAACTGTGAGTGACGCCCTCCATTATTAGAGCGTGACGCCGTCAGGTTATGTGACCAAAATTTCCACTGAGCCGTCGCGTGCATGTTTTGAACAAGTCATCATAGACGGACGGCATCGCCCTTTCGTTGGGACGCCTTCAAGTACTGTTGATCAGCTTCGAGTGGCTTCGATCTTGACTTTGCCATTTTCTTCATGTATTTGCTCCTTTTCGTCCAAATGTGCTTCATTCCAGCATTTTGCTTCCAAAAGACCTAAAAAGTGAAAAGGAACGAAATTAAACAGTAACAGATATAAAATTGGTCGATTTAGGGCTTAAATGACCCCCTAAAAGCGTACGTTTTAAATCCTTATCAAATATCCCTACACTTGGTATTTGTTTTTTCTCAAGCAAATGTGCTTTAGACCAATCAGTTTATAAGTTAGGGGGCATGAAGCATTGGTTTAAAATAGTTTACAACAAGTAAAAGCACCAGAATAGTCATAACAAGCACAAAAATTATATACTAGCACCTCACAAAGGGTGTTTGGATTCTCTCATCTCTCGGGTTTATATAAAATATAATAAATGAAAATAGAAGATAAACACTCATTACCTGGCATAGTACATAGATTACCATAAGCTTGAGACTAGATCAAACCTCCACTGCTTTGGCGTAAGCACCTAGGAACAACTATCTAAGAGGTCTTTACAAGGGTTGTAACGTTAGGCTTACAGTAAGGAACCAAAGGGTTTAGTTGGATAGGGGATATTTAGTGGTGGCAAGTCAAAAATCTTATGTTACAAGCATGAAAAGCGTGGCGTTGCTAAGCCAAGACTCGACTCACTAACTCTAGATAACTTGAAACAAACAAACATAAATTTAAAAACATTAACATAAAGATAGATGTAGGATGGTAGCCCGTATGTTTTTTTTCATTTTTTTAAACACTCTTTTTTTCAATTTTTTTTAATACCTTTTTACTCTACTATCCTCTATGATAACATCAAAATATAAGGGATTTATAGGAGCATCCCTACACTTGAGTTTTTATTTCTCTAACACTAATTGACCCTATTTGAATAGATCAAAACACTTGGAGTATTTAATTACGTAGACAAAGGGAATTTGAATTTATCGTTCTTTCTCGTTACTCCACAAAATATTACTTTTACCCATGAGTCCCAATCGTCCCAAAACTGTGTACAAAAGATATGACTCAACTCAGCAACCATGCAAGAACTATATATTTGAACTAAGGGTTTAGTAATGATAACAATAATGCACTAAAGATGAGTGCATAGAAGGTAGGCTAAGGTGATTTGGGTGTACATTTGGGGGTGGATTGTAAACAATGTTCTTCATTGATATTCCGGAAAACCGAAATATCACGAGAACCGCGAAAAGGATAGGCTCTGAGGGGTTAACTAGGGGTATTGTGTACTAAAGATGAGTACATCGCAAGGGTGTGGGGTAATTACTCAACCGATGTGAAAGACGTAATTATAATACAGATTTCAAACAACGGTTATCCTAATGCCTCTTTTCATTTAGTTATTCCTAACTACACAAGTGTAGTCTCACTAGCGATCTCGGAATGCATCACAAAACAAGTTCTAGAATCTATTATACTACCGGTATACTCTCTAAACATTAAAGATGAATTCTTTTATTCCTAAAAATCTAGGGGCGAACCTCACATTTTTGGGTTGGAATTTGAGTGGTAAACGGTTTTTGTGCTAGTCATATAATTCCTATCCATGAGACGCTTTATTAAGACTAAAGTTTAGCTCGTAAATGTCATAAAATTTTTTAAATTTTGTGCTAAAATTGCCCTAACGAATATTTCTCATAGTTTATTACACAAATTACCAAGGACAAGACAAATGATCAAGTGAGTGAATAGTTTCTAAGTTCCCGTTTTATTCTCACTCCCTACACTTAAACTGAACATTGTCCCCAATGTTCCCTGAAAGTATCAAAGTTATGATAAAGGAAGGTAAGTAAGGAAGAGAAACTAGTACTCCCCTGATTAACTCGGTAGGATCCGTGTGAAGTTGCGGTTAAATTCTTTTCCAAGAAGAATGCATAAGTAATAAGCTTCATCCAATTAGTGTTTCTTCTTCTTGCCAAATATAAACTGCACACTTATAAGAAAACAAACGAAACCTTCGCGTAAAATCGGCGGTAAAACTATATATGACACACAACTACACTAGAAAGCAAGTAAGATATAATGCTTGTGGAATGGATGTTTGCAGTTTTTCTGGAAAATTAAGACCTGAGAATTTCCAAAAATTTATAAGTAGCACATAAAATGAAAAACTGATAATCTGTTTCTGCATAGCCTAACGTCGTCAGGCTTTAATCCTGATGCCGTCGGGTTGTCCTGACAGAAAGTGGTCTGCTGCGTTTTTCTTAAAAATTATGGAAAAATTACATCTTTAAAACCTGTAAAATTCCTGCAAAACATCCATTATGACTCGATACAAGAATTTGACTCTAAAAAACACACGTATATATCAATTTCATTAATTGTAATTCTCATGTTCATGTTCTTCAAAAAACGTATGTGGTCTTTCCTACACTTATCTTTTTGTAAAATACCTTTATATGTAATTAAGACGAGGTTAAAGAAAAAATAAAGCATTTTGACAAAATCTAACATGAGAATAAACAACAATGAAAATGATATAAGACACACAAAAAAATTGAAAAACAAACATTCAAACAAATAAACATGGTTTGCCTCCCAAGAAGCGCTTGTTTTTGTTCGAGTCACGAGCTTGACTCTACCCTTATTTAACAGATAAAGGGGAAGTTTTCCCTACACTTAAGCTTAAGTGCGGGTGATAGTAGCGATACACTCCCTTAGGGTGGAAATTTTCCACGTGAGGTGAAGGTGATGGGTGATTTATATGCTCAAAGGAGTGTGCTCCACTCATTATAACCTTACCTAATTCTATTGGTGTAGCGGGTGAATCAAGTCTTTTTCTTAGAAATGGATCATCTTCTATTAACTTCAAAAGATTCTTAGTTAAGGATCCATCTTGACCTAATAAACTCGGTTTAAACCCATAATGTTTCTTGTTATCAACCATGAATGGGTGATGTAAGTATGTAAGGTCATGGGTTAGTCCTATATTAGCTTCCACTCTACATGGCTTAGAGTCTACTACCTTTATCATGCAACTACCCGGACTATTTCTTTTGATGGGTGGATTGGGGCCTAATTCAATTCCTAGATTCACATCTAAAGACGGAAAATTGGGTAAGGGTTTTGGTTGAGGCTCGGGTTCATCAAACTAGGAACTTTCTTAGAACTAAGAGAAAGGTCATGACAACAAGCATTTAAACCTACATTCTCTAGTAGTGTTTGGTCCAAAGGTTCTATATTAATCGGGGTTCTTATAGTCTCTTCTACCTCTTCCGGGTAAGTTATAGGCTGTGTGTGTTCCTCAAGTAATGGTAGGGCTTGTGAGCATGGAGTTTCCACCTCGTTCTTCATTATATCTAGATCACCTAAATGTTCATCATGTGTTTTAGTATGATCTAACCCAAATACACTCCTAAGTATCTCAAATCCTTCTTTAGCCATTTCAAATTCTTGGTCCGATTCATAAGAATCGTTCTCAAAAACTTGATTACTATGTTCTATTTTCCTAAAGGATTCCTCATGCGTGTCATATGTTTTTGTTGGGATATGAAAGTCAAAGTACTGAAGAAAGTCAAAGTACTGAAGAAAGTCAAAGTACTGAAGAAAGTCAAAGTGCTTAAGAAAGTCAAAGTACTGCTTAATGAAAGTCAAAGTACTGCTCGTGTCAAAGTACTACAAAGGCTAAAGGACTGTTATGCAAAATCGTTTAAGGATTACTATGTAATTCTAGAATATTCTTAGATTAGAATTAGTATTACTTGTTGTACAAGGATTGTAATTGTAAACCGACTAAGGTACTCCTTATGCCTATAAAAAGACCCCTAGATTGGCATTAGAGAGACACGCAACATTAGAGAATATTAGAGATACGACTTACATGCAAGTACGATATTAGAGTTATTAGGGTTGTTAGTGAATCTGTGTATCAAGCAGGTTCAAAGTTTTAATATAATCGTTGAAGTTTAAAGTTATTCTTTTTAGCTTTATTGAAGTAGTTTCCGCATACTTAATAGAGTTATATCAGTGTTTCATTATTAGTAATTTAGGATTTATCCAAGGTTGCTAAACCCTTACAAGCTACATAGTTAGTTTGGTCAGAGTATATCGATCCAACAAGTGGTATCAGAGCTTGTGTGGAAACTCTGATTAAGAAGAAACCCTTAAAACCGATTTAACTACAAACCCTAAAAGATGTCAACTGAAGCTGCACCACCCCCATCCATCACCACACTCAGAATTCCTATCATCAAGAAGGGAGAATATGATCTCTAGAGAATGAAGATGAGGCAGTACATTGCGATTACAGAGCATGTATTATGGGATGTGATTGTCAATGGTAATGACATTCTTGAAGAACCTGTAGAAGTTCCTGGACAACCTAAACCACCTAAGCCTACCTTGCCAGCAGCTACAAAAAGAAATCAAGAAAAGGCTCTCAACATACTACTGTCCGCTATCCCTGATGGCCACCTGCTAAAGTTTCATGATGCTAAGGATGCAAAACAACTATGGGCTGCTCTCAAGACAAGATTTGGAGGTAATGATGCTTCCAAGAAGATGCATAGAAATCTGTTGAAGCAACAGTTTGAAACATTCACTGTTGGTGAAAGAGAAGGTCTTGATGCTGCCTATGACAGATTCCAAAATCTTCTTAGTATGCTAGAGTTATACAAAGCTGAGGTATAGGTTGAAGATGCAAACCTGAAGTTCTTAAGAAGTTTGCCATCCGTATGGCATGTGATTGCTACTATGATTAGAGGACAACCTGGTTTGGACACTATGGACTTTGATGATCTTTACAACCATTTAAAGGTATATGAGCACGAGATGAATGGCCAAACAAGTTAAAAATCTCACAGTATTGCTTTTGTGTCTTCTGAAAAGAGAGGTAGTACTTCCACAAAAAGTATTGCTTATCCTGCTCAAAGTACTGTTGGTGATAAACAGCATAGTTATACAACCATGACTACTCCTACCTCATCACCAACATACACCATCCACTCTGATGAAGTTGTATGTTCCTTCTTCGCTCAACAAGCCACTTTACCTGTTACTTATGACTGTCACAAATTGAAGAGGATGCTCTAGAAGAAATTGACATAAGATGGCAAGTCGCCATGATCACAGCAAGGATCAAGAAGTTCATGAAGAAAACAAGAAGAGGCATTGACTACAAACCCAAACAGGGTATCACGTTTGACAAATCCAAGATTGAATTCTTTAACTGTCAAAGGCATGGACACTTTGCAAGAGAATGCAAGTTTGCTAAATATCAGGCAAATAGAATGATTGAAAAACCCAAGCTTGAACTAAAGGAAATTCCTATTACTGAAACAAACCCAAAATCTTTGGTTGCTCAAGAAAATCTATCAGAGGTTGACTGGAGTGCTGAATTTGATGATGAACTAGTAACCTACTCTATGGTTGCAATGGAAGAGTTTGATTGGAGCACAACTTTTGATGAGGAACCAGGATTTGCTGCTTTAGAATCAAGAGATAGCCTTGGAAGCTTTGATTGGAGCTTGGAAAGTGAAGAAGAACCTGTTCTGCTTGCTATGGTAGCTACTTCACCAAGTTCACCCACTATCTCTAAGGTATGTTCTAAGTGTAATGATTTTTATCAAAAAGTGCTTAAAGATTATGTGACTGAAAGAGATAATTATAGAAGGGCTAGGTCTGAGGTAGCTGGTTATCAAATAACCTTAGAGTCAATGGAAGCCAAAATAATCACTCATGAAAATAATGAAATGGCTTGGGCACAAAAATATGAGCAACAAGATTATCAATTAAAATTGAGGGAATGGAAGTTAGGATGTAAGGTTTCTGAACTTGAAAAGATTACTAAAGAAAGGGATGAATTGTTAGAGAAGTTTGCTAGTTGTAACGAATCTGGCCTTTCACATGTTAGTTTTATTGAAAAACAAAAAAGAGCACACATTAAAACAGGCCTAGGTTTTGGTATGGATTTTAGCAATACAGAAGAGACCTCACCTAGTGATAAGGAACAAATTGATTCAGAGGAGATAACAACTAGTGATGATGAACTCATTAGCTCAGAAAAAACACATCTAGTAATGAGGAATCAATTAGTCAAACACCTCCTGAGTTTAAGAAAGACAAGGGTTATCATGCAGTTCCTCCACGAACTGGTAGTTTTCAACCACTTAGGACAGATGTTTCTTGTTTTGGAGTAGACAATTTAGAGTTTAGGAAAAAGCTTACTGGTCAATCTATTTCAGGTCCATCTAGTTCTGAATCCCCAAAAGAAACAGTTGAGAAACCTAAGGATGATAATGTTAAGATTTCTGCAGTACCTTCAACTCAAAGTACTGCTAGACATTCAGCAGTACCTTCAAGAAAAACTTTTCAAATACTGCTAAATCTTTTTGGGATAGTTTTGGTCAAAATAGCTTTCATCATTCACCAAAAAGTCAGGATAGTTTTGGTCATAGAACTAAAGGAAGAAATTTTGGGAGTATGGATCAAAAATTATGTTTTGTTTGTTATAGTCCTGATCATTTGATTAAGGACTGCGACTTTCACTCAGGAAACTTAAGCAAATTCCCAAAGACCACATCCACCAAGCATAAGCTAAGGGAAAATAAACCAGTTTGGAATCACTCACATAGGGTTAACCATAGTAATTTCTCAAAAGACTATAGGTATCATCACCAGAAAAAACCTTTTTCCAAACCACCAGTACCCTCAAGCAACACTTTTCAAGGTACTGGTAAGACAAAGTTTTCTCAAGCGGTACCTTCTCAAAGTACTGCTAGGTTTTCACCGAATCGAGGTACTGCTAGCACTTTTTCGAATGGAAGCCCTATGAGACCCAATTGCTATCAACCTAGAAGGCGTTACACCTCAAATAGAGTACCTAGATCAAAGAAATCTAAACAAAAAGTTAAAACCAACTGGGTTAAGAAAGAAAGTACTGATGGGGAACAAACAGTACTTTCAGCAAGTAAGGGTGAAAAAGAGAATTTTGTTGAAAAAGGAAAAGAGAATTTTGATGAAAAAGAGAGTTTTGTTGAAAAACCATCACAAGTTTTGGAACAAACGAAAATAATTGATCATGTTTTCAAAAACAGTGGAGATTACATACTTAAAGAATTTAAGTATGTCACTCCACAAGGGGAACACAAGTCAGTAATGGCTTGGGTTCCTAATATTAACTAACTCTTTCATCTTTGTGCAGGGCAACCTAGAAGATGAGCTTAAAGATCATTTAATTATTGATAGTGGTTTCTCTAGAAGCATGACAAGAGACAAGGAGATCCTGTCAGATTTTAAATCTTATTTTGGAGGAAGAGTTGCATTTGGAAATGATCCTAGTGGAGGTAGAATTACTGGAAAAGGAACCATCAAGGCAGGAAGCATAGATTTTGAAAATGTTTGTTATGTAAAGGAGCTCAAGTTCAACCTTTTGTCAGTATCTCAGATCTGTGACAAGAAGCACCCTGTGTTATTCACTGACACAGAATGTCTTATTCTTTCCCCTGAGTTCAAGCTTGTTGATGATCACTTGGTAACACTGAGAGTACCAAGAACCAATGATGTGTACAGTCTAGATATGAAGAATCTTAACTCTACTGAAAGAGCAACATGTTTAGTAGCAAAGGTAACACTTGAAGAAGCACATCTATGGCATAGAAGATTAGGTCATGTGAATTTCAAGAATATCAACAAGCTGGTTAAAGGCAATTTAGTTAGAGGTTTACCTTCTAAAACATACAAGAATGATCATTCATGTTTGGCGTGCAAGAAGGGTAAACAACACAAAGCTTCATGCAAGAAGATTGAGGAAAGAACTATTAGAGAACCTTTAGAGTTGTTGCACATGGATCTGTTTGGACCTGTTGCTGTTGCAAGCTTAAACAAGAAGAAGTACCGCTTAGTTGTAATAGATGATTGTAGTAGATTTAGTTGGGTCTTTTTCTTGGGATTTAAAGATGAAACCTTTGATGTTATTCATGATCTTATAATAGCCCTTGAAAATCAATTGAGACTCAAAGTAAGAGGTATTAGATGTGATAATCGGACTGAATTCAAAAACAAGTTTATGGATGAATTTTGTGCCAAGAAAGGGATTAAGAGTGAGTTTAGCATTGCTAGAACTCCACAGCAGAATGGTGTTGCAAAAAGAAAGAACATAACCTTGATAGAAGCAGCCAGAACAATGCTTGCAGATTCTTTATTACCTATTCAATTTTGGGCTGAAGCTGTAAGTACTGCTTGCTATGTATTAAATAGAGTATCAGTCACTAAACCTCAGATGAAGACACCTTATGAGTTGCTTATGGGTAACAAACCCAACATTCGTTTTATGAAACCTTTTGGATGCCCTCTGAATATTCTCAATACTATTGATAATCTAGGAAAATTTGATGGCAAGTCAGATGAAGGATACTTATTGGGGTACTGTACCAATAGCAAAGGATTTAAAGTGTACAACAAGGTTACCAAAAAGGTTCAAGACTGTCTTCATGTTAAATTTTTAGAAGATCAAGAAAATCAAAAGGGTAAATGTCCTGATTGGATGTTTGATCTTGATGTTTTGACTCCTTCTATGAACTATGTTCCTGTTAGAGAAGCAAATCAAGTTGTTCACAAAGAAGAAGATTTACAGTACATTGTTCATGGAGTAAATATTAGACCTGATGCTATTCCTGATGAAGAACCTATATCTATTGAGAAGGAGAAAAGTACTGATGAACCAAAATCCACTTTTTCTGCTGAAGATCAAGCTATTCAAGATGAACTTAATAGGATGCTTTTTCAAGAAACAATAGCACAATCTTATGAGGATGATCAACGAAGGGCTTATGCAGAAGCAAAGAAAAAGGATAAGTCTACAGATTACTCTCACAGTACTCTGGATTACAGTACTTTGGATCAAAGTACTGCTGTACCAATTGACAGTACTTCTGATGATTTGAATGATCCTAACATGCCTGGATTAGAAGACACTGATGATAAATTAGATGAAGAAGGTATTTTCTCAAATTCCAATGAAGGAGCTCATTTCACAAATTTGGGTGATGATCTTGAAGTTCCACAGACTCCTACATTAAGAGTTCATAAAGATCATCCTGCTGGTCAAATCATTCGACCTTCTACATCAGGTGTAATCACAAGAACCAAAGCTAAAGGCTTCTCTAAGCCACATAATGCTTTACTTAGCTTTGTTTATATACAAAACAGGTTGAATCATAAGGATCAACAAACATGCTTGTTTACCTGCTTTATCTCTCAAGAAGAACCCAAGAATGTAGCTCAAGCTTTAGTCAAAGAGAGTTGGGTTGAAGCCATGCAAGAAGAACTTCTTCAATTCAAACTTCAAGATGTTTGGGTACTATGTGATCTACCAGATGGAAAGAAAGTCGTTGGTACAAGATTGGGTTTTAGAGTTAAGAGAGATGAAAGAGGTAATTTCATCAAGAACAAAGCAAGATTGGTTGCACAAGGATATAGACAAGAAGAAGGAGTGGACTATGATGAAGTGTTTGCTCCTGTAGCAAGGATTGAAGCCATTAGATTATTCCTTACTTTTGCATCTTATATGGGCTTTCCTGTTTATCAAATGGATGTCAAGAGTGCCTTTCTTTATGGCAAGATCACATAGGAAGTCTATGTAAAACAACCTCATGGTTTTGAGAATCCTGCACATCCAAACAAAGTCTACAAAGTTATTAAGGCTCTATATGGCCTTCATCAAGCCCCTAGAGCTTGGTATGAGAGACTCTCCACTTTTCTATTACAACATGGCTACAGAAGAGGCGCAATTGATAAGACTTTGTTTATCAAGAGAGACAAAAAGGATATCATGCTTGTTCAAGTATATGTGGATGATATTATCTTTGGAGCTACAAAACAGTCAATGGTGAAAGAATTTGAACAGCTCATGCAACAAGAATTTCAAATGAGTTCCATGGGTGAATTAACTTTATTTTTAAGGCTTCAAGTTAAACAATCAAGTACTGGAATCTTTATTAGTCAAGATAAGTATGTCACTGACATTCTTAAGAAGTTTAACTTTGATGCTATCAGGCCTGTCACCACACCTATCAAAGCTATCAACTCATTAGGAAAGGGTGAAGATGGACAGGCTGTGGATGTCAAGCTTTACAGATCAATGATTGGTTGTCTTATGTACTTAACTGCATCTAGACCTGATATCATGTTTGTTGTCTGTTTATGTGCAAGATATCAAGTCTCACCTAAGGTCTCTCATATGAATGCAGTCAAGAGGATTTTTAGTTATCTAAAACAACAACCTAAGTTAGGGTTGTGGTATCCTAAGGATTCACCTTTTCACTTGGAAGCTTTTTCAGACAGTGATTATGCAGGTGATAATTATGATAGAAGATCAACCACTGGAGGATGCCAATATCTTGGAAGAAGATTAGTTTCATGGCAATGTAAGAAACAAACCATTGCAGCAACATCATCCACTGAAGCAGAATATGTTGCTGCTGCAAGCTGTTGTGGACAAGTATTGTGGATGCAGAATCAACTCTTGGATTATGGATTCAATTTTAAGAATACTCCTATCTACATTGACAATGAGAGTACAATTTGCATTGTGAAGAATCATGTTTATCACTCCAAGACCAAGCACATTCAGATTAGACATCACTTTATTCGAGATTGTTATGAGCATAGGCTCATTAATGTTGTCAAGGTCCACACAGATGATAATGTAGCTGATCTACTCACAAAGGGATTTGATGTTTCAAGATTCAATCATTTAGTGGTGAGTATTGGAATGATTATCTATTAAGCTACAATTAAGGGGAGGACTTATTAGTTAGTTAGTTAGTCTCATGCATTGTTTAAGGGGAGGCAATACAATGCTTTTTGATGTTCTTGCCATGGTGAAGAAAAGGATGGAAAGTACTGCCTAGAGTTTATCTGAAAGTACTGCCCTGAAAGTACTGCTTTGGAAGTACTGCTTACGTGGAAAGCACTGCAGTCTTGTCAACGTACTGTTCCAACGGTCAAAATAAGGGGTAAAATTCAAACAACGACAACTTTATTAATTGGGCTGTGATTTTTTTTAAATCTTACCTATAAATAACTATCCTCCGATTTTCCCTCTCACCTTTATTCTTATCCATCCATCTCTCTCTTTTGTTAAACATTCACTATTCATTGAATCATTCTTTCTTATAACAACAAACAATGGCTAATCGTTCTACTATTAGTAAGCACAACATGGTTGCTAACTTAGACAAGACACCATCAAATGTCGCTTTTCATGACATAATTGATTTCCTCACTGGATCATCAATCAATTATGCTCTATTGGTCGAACCTGACATCATTGAACCCTGGCTTCAACAATTTTGGGCAACTGCTAGATCTTATATGCAAGATGATGAATCTTATATTCAGGCTAAGGTTGCTGGGCAGATAGTTAGAGTTAGTGAAGCCACCATTCGAGAAGATTTATTGTTTGATGATGCATAAGGTGCTATTCGTTTTGACAAACAAGTGCTTTGGGATACATTATGAGATATAGGGTATGAAGGGTCTCTCACTGCAACAACTTTTAAGAATCCCTTATTTAATCCACAATGGAAGTATTTAGTTCATGTTTTGCTTCATTGTTTAAGTCCCAAGAGTACTTCATGGGAACAATTTGGATCAAGCATCGCCTCTGCCTTAGTGGGATTAGCTACCAATCAACCCTTTAACTTTTTAAGAATGATTCTAGATGGTATGCTATCTCACATCTCCAATGGTTCACCGTTTTTAATGTACCCAAGATTTGTTCAATTATTTTTGAACAAACAGCTTAAGGATGTACCTAAACCTTCTAGCTTGCTACCTGTTGTAGTTCTTCCATCCAAAGTGTTTACTTTCATGGCTCGAAAGAGTGACAGGTTTTCTGGGCGGAATACTTCTTTAACTGCTCACATGCTGGAAGTCGCACAAGCTGTTAGAGATGAAGCAGCCTCAAGTGGAGATAATGAGCCTTCATATTCAAGGGAAGGTGATGTTTCTCAACATACTGCTTCCAAGGAAGGTACTGCATCTCAACATACTGCATCTTTGCAAGATACTGTGCCTGCTGATTCAGAACCAGAGGTCAACCCACCATCATCTCCCAATGATTATACTTCCACAAATGGGTCTCAAACATCTGGAGGAGATGAGGGAGTTATGGCTTCTGAGGGTAAGGTTCTGGATAACTATGCTTTGACACGGGAACTATTGAGATTGAAGAAAGATTATGAAGCTCAAGCTGCACAACTTTTGAAGCTGAACAACAAATTTAGAAGATTGAAGAACTTTGTCTGGCCACTAGTTCAGCATCACAGGTTGTGGGTCAAATCTCAGAAGAAGAAAGGAAATATATCTAAGAAGGTTTCTAAGGGCAAGAAGCTTAGAAAGCAGTCTTCATTCCAATTGGGGAGGAATTTGGAGCAACAAATTTGAATGAAGATGCTAAAGATCTAGATGAAGAACCAGATGCTAAAACTTATGATGATTCACATAAAGAAGCTGAGATAATTGAGCGAACTGAGCCTCAAGGTACTGAACCTCAAGGAACTAAGCCTCAAGGTATTGAACCTCAAGGTACTGGTGTACAAAGTACTGGTGATCAAGGTGCTGCTCTTCAAGGAACTTTTAGGCAAGAGCTCATTACACCAAGGACTTTAAATTTTGATGAAGAAGCTGGTGCTTCAACAATCTTACATGAAGAAGAAGCTGGTACTTCTAAAGCATAACATACTGCCAGTGATGATGAGACTATTGCTCAGATAATGCTCAACATGTCAAGACCAAGAGGTGTAAGTATCCCTGGAGTTGAAGAACAACCTCAAGTTTTAAAGACATCTTCTCAACCTACTTTGGATCCTAAAGACAAAGGAAAAGGTAAACTGGTAGAAACAAGGAAGAAGAAGAAGCTCACTTTGGCAGAATTAAGAGCTATTGAAGTGGCTAAAAATGAAGAAGCTGCCAGAAAGTTACAAGCAGAATTAGATGCTGAGATTGTTCTACTAGAGAAGCAACCTGAACTGGTTATACCTAGAAGACCTCAGAGTATTTCTAAAGAAAGGAATGCTATGATGGCTTATCTAAAGGGTAGAGGATATACTGGATTACAGAAGTTGAAGTATATAAAGATGAAAGACTTATATGATGCTGTTAGAGAAGCTTATCAAAAGGAAGTGGCTGGTATTATTCCTTTTGATGATGAAAAACAGAATGAGGATGCAAGAAAAAGAAGTTTAAAGAGAAAGAGAACAACTGAAGATGAACGGCTATCAAAGAAGATTCAATTGAGAACATATACAGTTGATGAGCTGAGGAATTATATAAGAGTTTTAGATTTTGAGCATCCTAAGTCTAAAGAAGGTGCAGTAAAGAAGTCTAAGATGTCTACATTTGAAGTTGTAGAATCAAAGGATGGAGACTATCTTATGTTTCATAGAGAAGATGAAAGCTTTAGAGTGTTTAATCTGTTGTGGGATATACTGCATATGATAGATAGAGAAGATCTGTTTCACCTGTATCAACTAGTGCAAGAATATTTTGAGCATATTCCATCAACTGGAATTGGATTAGTCTTGCTGGGAGATCTTATAACTATCTGGGAGACAGAAGAAACAAGCACTGATGCAATCTGGAACAACCAAGAAGTTTGGGAGATTACAAGCTGGAGATTCTTTGAAGAATCAGGAGTGCATGTTTTGGAGTTAGAAGATGGGACCATGATTCACATGCTAGCAGAAAGAAGATATCCACTTACAAGAGATCTTATGATCAGAATGCTAGATCATGGTATGGAAGTCGAAAAGGAGAATAAAACAGCTCTTATGGTGATTGAGTTGTTCATCAAATGGACAGAGTTAGCAGATGATGATGCATAATTACTGGTATGGTTTTTATAATATAAATTTTTGAAAAATCAGTACTTTATTCAAAGTACTGCTGGACAAACAGTACTTTATCAAAAGTAATGCTTGCAGCTTAAAACCAGTAAAAGTCTTTTAATGAAAATAAATAAGCAATTTTTGTTAAGTGCAAAATATTTTGAAACACAAGTTAACAGCAACAAATGGTTTTTGAGATGGTTTCACTTGGTAAAAGTGCTTTGCACTAACACAACAAAAAGTTATCAGTCCACCATGTCTAACAAAAAGACTGGCTAATCCATAAGCAAACGGCTCTGGTAAAGATATCTCAAATCCGTGGGATGGTTGACAAAAGGACTTGCCAATAAGTTGTATGGTAATTAACTCAGCATATCTGTAATAGTGAAGAGTTGGCTAGCCCACAAGAAAAATGGCTTGTGGCAAAGGCTGTGGAAAAACCATTTGTATGGTAATTAGTTCACCATGATAGTAAGAACTAACTAGTCCAAAAGGGTACGGCTTTTGGTAAAGACTAATCAAATCCGTTGATAGCTGATGATTTGCTAAAAATCATATGGTTATTAATGTTCCATGGTTTTACACATCTAAACATTGGCTACTCCAGAGTTAATGGCTTTGGTAAAGAGACATCAAAATCCATTAAATTTTCAATGATTCACCTCTCACAGGAGTTAATACACCTGGAAGTGATGAGAATAGTATGAAACTTTATGATCTGATGTACATTTTGCCATATGTTACTGAGAAGCTGAAAAGATGAAGGTTGCTGATAATAATTGCTAAAAAAGATTGCTTATAAAGACTACTTTGATGATAATGATACAAGCACAGAGAGTACAAGACAAATCTGAAGATAAAGACATAATCTTTCCTTGAAGACAAAGATGTTAAAGATAAAGATACAAAGGAACTTGAAATCAAGCAAGTAGAATTCAAGTTAGGGGAGGATTGTTGGGATATGAAAGTCAAAGTTAGGGGAGCTTTCATTGCGTCCATCGCTTTGAATCTTTCTTCCTGCTTCCGGACTTTCTCTGTCACAATTGGTAAGATCTGGTCGTAATACTTGTCGCAGTATTTCCTGAGGGCTGCGTCGGACGCGGGTCCCCCAAGTTCCACCATAGATGTATCATCTTCCCGTTCCAACACATTTGGCTCTTTCTTCCTACTTCCGGACTTTCTCTGTCACAATTTCTCATGGTGAGCATTTTTCAAGAACGCAGTTGTGTACTGGTCCCACGGATGGCGCCAACTTGTTAGTACAAAAAGTGTGACGGGTTATAATGAGTGTGTATGATGCTTGTTGGATTGGGTCGGCAAGCTGTTGATGGGCTAATCTTGTACTAATCCAAGTGATTGATTGAATCCATGCACAAGTGAGAGTAAACCGTTAGCCTTACCGTGGGGACGGACCCCACGATTAAGCTCCGGCTTGAGAGTAAGTATACATTCTTGTCAGAGATAATAAGAGTGTGCGTGTTATTATAAGAGAGAAAGTTGTACCTTGTGAGAGGGTTAAAACCCCTTTTATAGGCGAGGCTCACTGCTAGGGTTTCTTAGTAACTCGCATATAAAAGTTAGTGGTCGGAGTGGGACCCTTGTTGGGCAAGGTTCCGTAATAAGCGCTGATGCGGACACAAAATACTTTACGCGGCCAGAGGTTTGGTCGGCTAGGCATTCTGCGTGCGTCTTTAAATATGGACCGTAGCCAATTTTTCTATTGGGCTTATTGTTAATCCATTACTTGTGGTTGTTTCTTTGTTGAGCCTGGACTCAGAATACGTATAGCACGAGCTAAGCCCAATAAGCCTGATGTACGTGCTATAAATCATCAATATATGTGACAATTTACTCAAGCGACAGTGAGTTAGTTGAAAGCAAAACATAAAATATATCTAAAAGAATTTGTAGTTGTATACGAATCGATCTGTATTAAATGTTGACCTAGACAACGTGGCAATCCATTGTATGCGGGTTATGTAGTGCTGTCAAATGAAAAACTAATGAAATATTTATGTTAGCAGGAAAAGCGAAATATATTAGACGAACAGATCTCCATCCAGACAGAATAAAGACACTCTTTTATTTGATCATGATAGATCATGAGGTTTTTGTGAGGAGAAAGAAAAGTGGGCTTTTTAAAGTTACACTTTTATTTGATCATGTTCAAAATGAAGTTTAAAGGATCTTGATCCATCTAGACATAACAAGTGCGCCTTCTTATTAAAAAAACATGAGTTGTTAGACATAACAAGTGCATCTTCCTGTTAAAAACATGAATTAGACGGGGTTTATAGTAAAGAAATGATAACGTTAACCATGCAAAGACTTCACACATAATATATAATTATATACTATAATAAAACCCTTGCTTTGTTCCAAAAAAAGAAATTTAAACCCTTGCTGGGTTGATTTTTAGGCTAAATTTTTATTCTTTTTGAATATTTTCAATAGTATTGTTTTACCCTTTTCCTTGTAACGAACGTGTGCATGAATCATATACACTTTTTATGTGGGGATTTGCTGTCGAACTTTATAAAATTTCTTTTTAAGATCTTTCTGAAAAGCAAGCATAATGTGTTCCAAATTGTATTTACCTGTAAACTTAAATGTTTAACATTGATACAAGACACCCGAAAACAAAATGTGACTTCAATTTGTAAACTACATATAATTTCTAATTAGTCACGTAGTTAGTAAACTAAATTTGAAAAATGAAACAAAACCATGATGATTTAACTAAACCTAACCAATCTAGAAAGGCATTTGGCCGATAATTTGTTTTGAACCAACGACAATTTAATGTACTTTTAACAGGCATCGACCGACTATGGTCTTTGTTTTATTAAACTTGATTCATTCGTATGAACTTTTATGATGGGCTAAAATTCTCATACGCTATCATAAAACCAACCCATCAATAGTATTTTGACTATTTTCTCTTTAGCTACTTGGTAATAAACAAAGACTATCACAATGCACCTTAATGAAATATTTTATGTATAGTTTGTTCACTTGTTGAATACTTAATTGGAATTATATGCTTATATGTAACTTTAGACATATAGGTTGTTGAGATAGTGTTGCCTAGAGTTGTGGTAACCCTGGCTGTCCCAAATAAAAAGGAGAATAAATTAGTCAAAGATTTAGGAAGATTTTATTACTAATTAATATATGCATGGAAATTTTTAATTGTTAATTGTGGTCGGGTGGTGATCGACATCAATTTCGGTGACCTGCCGCCAATGACACACACGTACTATACACATACTTTACACGCCATTTTTTGTACCATTTTCTAGTTATTGTACTTTTATATATTTATATATTTGTACTTAAAATTGCATTTATATTTGTAGTTGTTAATTCAAGAATTTTGAGTGAAAAAACTATTTGATATATCAATTTTACTCACCAATGTAGCTCAAACTATGACTTGACATGTTTTTGTTGTATTTACACTTTAATTTCTTGTTTGTAGTTTGTAATATTTGGATTTTTATCAAAATATAAATTCTATGTAGCAAATGTCATTTGTTTTGACTATACAATTTATGCGTTTATTGTTGATTTTACTGGTTTTACGAATGATTATATAATATTGTCATAAAAGGCGTTTGAGGCTTACTTTAATATAAAAATATGATTTCTTTAAACTTCATCTCCTTTATATCATGCTCAGAGGGATTGAATGTTGTTGTCGTAAAAGACAGATGATATTTTATCTGAATAAAATGTTTGATAGGAGTATCAATTATCATACAAAGACAATAAAAAAACTAAAAAGTTTTTTGAAAAAATTAGCATAATCTTTGTACAAGATATTCGAACCCCAACTATCCATTAAAAAAGAGTTATGCCTTACCATCTTGCAAATTTATCAAATTTGTTATTGGTTTACATTTGATACATTTTATATTAAAAAGATAGTAACTTGTCACATTATTTATTACTTGGCCTTTACTATATTTACTGTTGAAAATGCTTAATAAAAAAAATCAGGTTATGTGAGTAAGTAAGAGAATTGAACCCTTCCCCTCTTTTAATGGCGGAGCTTAACCGTTTATTTTAAAGGGCCAAAAACTTTCAAGATAAAAATGTAACATCTTATATTTAAAAGTATTTATGTAGTGTTACAAAAAAAATAAAGACTACAAATAAAACATGCATGCTATCTGATTACACTAAAACAATTGACAATTATTTTTCTAAATGAATGAAAGCTTAATGCTTTAATGTCTACTCATATGATTATGACTATAGTAAGTCTTATTTTACAAGACTACAAGCAAAGAAAATCAACGAACCACGGGCATCTCGTTACCAAATTTCTGGAGGCCACAATGTAGAAAATAATCATTGAACCAAAGTCTATGAAAATTGCTAACAATATCCTCCGCCACCGCCCTCTCTTATATTATGCAACATTCTTAGTATATCAGACAAGTTACAGATTTATATATAATGCTGAATAGAATGCGTTTACTTGTAAACCATTAGACACAACAAATTCTCAATTTGTTACCAAAAAAACATCTGGGGTCAGGGTGTTCCCGTCAATCTACATTTTTTGTAAAAACGAATATTTCAAATAATAAGAAGTTTATTATACGATTTTAGGCGTAACGACTAGTTGAACACCACCCTACTCGGATTAACCAATTTGCATCATAATAGAATTACAAATTATACTCTAATCTGTGACTTGATATACATTACAAGTTTATGACAAACCCTAAAAACATTTGTGAAAGTAGAATCATTGTGTTTTTTGTTTTAGTTGACCGTACAAAAAGGACAAACAAAGATGTACAAGTGCACTTGTAGCTGGCACCAATAATACAAACTTTTGACTATGTCTATACACACTGCAGATAAATACAAACATTGTCTTTTGGGTCATCGTCGGTACGTGTATTAATCATTTGGTCAAACTTTTATTTTACACCATAACTTTAGGGAAGTGATTGTCACAGTCTCATTTTTTATTGTGATACTCACGATATAAGCAGCTAAAGGAGTTTATACTAGTAATACAATTGTCTAATGCATAATATGGAGTGTTCCAATAAAATTTAAAAATATGCCAATCATTTCCCATATCTTTAAGTTATTATATTTTGCAAGGAGCTAGCTTTGGAAATTTGCTAGTCGGCATATGTTATAAAATGGTCTTATTTTTTGCTAGTTGGCATGTGTCTTATAAATAAAAATATTAGCTGAATTTTTTGCAAACGAACATGACTATGTATGAGTAAGGTTGTGTTTCTTTTTTTCTGTATGGGAAAAGATAGTAGGATCAATTAATTTTATATTATTAATATTTTAGATGAGACTCAAAGTTTTTCTTAGTTGGTCTAGATTCACAAGGCAAAATTTATAATGCTATCCTCATTTAATGGCTTAAATAGAGGTGGGTCACAGATAGGTCCGACACGTTTCTTAGCTAACCAAAAAAAAAGAAACGCCTCTAAATGACACAATACAACCTTCGTAGATAACTTAAAAAGGGAAAACCTCACTTATTAACCCGTTTATTTTGCGGAGGAGAGAGTCATCTTTGTGTAGTATCTTTAATATTAGATTTACCTATATGCATACAGTTCAGGTTGCTAAAAATATATTTTTCATACAATGTAGTTTCAGTTAATCTTTACTCTTTATAAAACATTTAGGACTTTTATTTTTAGAAGTCTTAAAATTTTAAGCTTACACACTTGCTGTTATTAGTTATTTTTGAAATTAAAATTTTAAAAACACACTAATTGCACATTAAATTATTACATTTAATTGGATGCATGTTACAATAAATAAAATATAACTAATACAATGAATTTAATATTTTTAGAGTTAAAATTAATAACTTTTGAATTTGCATATATAATAATATGTTATATTAATTTTTCACAGTCTCACAACATAAATACACAATTTCTAGAAACTATCTTTTATAGAAAATCGTTAAATTAAATTCGGCAAAAAACGTAAAATTATAAAATTGTTAAACAACATTCGCCTCCGAACCGCTGCTTTGCGCGGGTACCATGCTAGTTATAATGTAATAGTAGTACTTATTTATATCTACAAACTAATTTATTTATTATCGAGAAATGATTGAAAACTAAAAATATATGTCTAAATTTATACCTAAATATGCGTCAAAACATTTTGTTGGTTGCAGACTTGCAGCAAATTGGTCCGTATCTTTCCCAAACCAATAACACTAACTCATATGTCTATGCATAAGATTATTAGTAATAATTTTAAGCTTCAGAAACATTTTTCTTTCAAATGTATCTGTTGCTTATCACCTTCATTCCCAACCCGGTAAAAATGCGACGTGACCACCGCTAGAAATCGTAAACCACTGACATAAACTACAAAATAAAAGTGCCAAGTAAAATCTTTACCTGAGCATTGCTCGAATAATATATAACATAAATGTAATGGGCTTTGACTTGTTCACAGATTGTTAAACCCAAAAAGTCAGCCCAAAACTGTATACCTTTCAACCTTTGGACTATTGATAAATTTATGGTTTTGTTACATAACTAAAGTGAATAAGCCCAGGCCCATTCTCAATCCAAAAAATAGTTTTTCATAGCTACTCATGGCTCATGCAAATATATCTTTGTGAAGTGCAGTAACAATGTGCCTGCTCATGCTTGAGGATGTTCATAATAATTAAAGCAAATTGTATATATTCACTACAAAAATAATGCGTACAAAAACGCAGACACGATAACTTAGAACTAAAAAGATAAAAGAAAAAATGATGCTTTCGTGTATGAGGTTGATAACTTCATTGTTTGATTGTAGCTTAAACTAAACAAGTGTAAAATGCAATAGTTACAGACTTACGTTTTAGGATCTTATAACATTAAGTAATTAATCGCGTATTTTCTACAGACACGGGGAAGGACGAGCGAGTGTGTGAAGTCATTTTCGAGACCGTTAGAATGAAGCTCGTATCTTTGCGATTCAAAAGAAGTTCCAATGTCATGAAGACCTTGCAATATTGGAACATACCTTCTGATGTCACATAGCTTTCTTTTTTGTCATAGATGGCTTGGTGTTTTTATTTTGGCTTTCCTTATTTTAAGTCCAAGTGATCTAGGCTTTAGTTATGTTTAGTGGTTGCTTGTTTCGAGTTTGTTCGAATCAACGATGTTTTGCTCAGGTGATGAAGTATAGTATGTATTACGGGCCCACTAGACCCAATATACACTATACACATACTTACACATACTGGGCCCATGCCCAATAACGATAAAATAACTACGAACTCTGGACAACAGTAAGCCCAATGACGAAATTGCCTATAGTCCAGACCTAAAGACGCACGCATGATACATGGCAGGCTGAGCCATCAGCCGCTGAAGGTATCATGTGTCCGCATCCGCGATTGACACGGAACCTTGTCCGACAAGGGTCCGGCTCCGGCGAATAACCACTATGTGCGAGTATCTAGGAAATCCTAACGGTAAGTCTCGCCTATAAAAGGGGCTCTAATCCTCATACAAGGTACAACTTTCTCTCTCATAATTACAAACACACTATTACTTTCTCTGACAAGGATGTGTACTTACTCTCACGCCGATGTCTAATCGTGGGGTCCGTCCCCACGGTAAGGCTAACAGTTTACTCTTCTTGTGCAGGGAAACCCATCAAACTACTTGGATTAGTACAAGACCAGCCGTTAATAGCTTGTTGGCCCAGTCCGGCAAGCTACATTCACATCCATTACAACCCGTCACACTTTTTGCACTAACATTAGGCAAAGTGGTCTAGAGTGGTGCAAGTCCACTCTCTCATGTAATTAACTTTTTTTTTTTAATTTAGGAGGTGTTTGGTGTGTTGCCATGAATCACAATGGGTGTCGGATTTGGTAAGAGGTGGAATGAAAATAGGTACGACAATTTCAAAAACTTTGTTTGGTTTAGAAAATGTGCATTGTCTAATCATACAAATGGTTCTTGATAAACTAGATATATGTGTTGCAGATTTGTGGAAATGAATAAAAATAAAGAAAGAGAATAAATATGAGCCTTATTAATTGGAGAGAGAATATGAAATCATAAAACCAACCCATTTGGCCTGGTATAGGTCTATGGGTTTCCTGACAATAATTAATTTCAAAGATCACAAATTTTTGTAAACCAAACAATTGCTTTCGAGATAATTCCCAATCTTTCATTCTATAACCCTCTAACAAACGGCCCCTTATTCTATTCACCAGGTATCGAAAACCAACATTAACTAATTAAAATAGGCAATTACTAAATAATAATAGTTCCTTTTTTTTTTTTTTTTTCCTTCAAGTTTGCTTCGAGTATATATATTCATTCGTGTTTGTTCAAACACGCTAAACTAAACAAACACAAAGATATAAACAAACACACGTATACCATGTGTTACAATTTTTATATAGAATTTATGATACGTGCATTTTAGTATTTTTTATGTAATATAAGAGGATAATATAAGATAACGAGGTGGAAACCCCCCGTCGCGTTGCGGCGGACTTTTTTTATAAACAAAATTAAAACGCATAAATAGTTTTAAGATACCAGCTTTCCTTGCGCCAAACAATGCATAACCGTAGCAATGCGAGTACTCAAAACGGCTAATAACTGAAGTGTAGCAACATAAGTATGCTAAAAACCTATTATCTTACACTTAATTAATGATATTCAATTATAAACATCTATTAATATTATCATTTGTGGATAACATATATACATATACGTTCACCTGTACATCGATAATCTAATTCAAGCCTGACTCGGTTCTAAGACAATAGACGAAGTTGACATGGCGAGATCAGTTGCTAATGCAAAGATGGCTAAAACTATAATTACCTGTGCACAGAGCATGGAAATTTTCTGCAAAGATGAAACAATGACGAATTAGTTATGATATAACCATCACATAACAGGTTCTAGCATTTCCAATAACTGTATGACAGATGGTTTGATGTTAATAATAGATTTAGAATGCCTTTAACAAAATTCATGCCTTAGTATATGTGAATTGTCGTACTTACAGAAACTGAAGCTTCAGATTTGTGTGATCGGTGGTGATTGTCGAAGCATTGTGGCTCTCCAAACGTGGTCAGGAAGCGATTCATCAATCCAACTCATTTTCACCATTTGGGAACCATCTCACTTAGCCCAACTAAGTTGTAATTAATTACCTGCACATATAATAAATGTCAGATTAAAAAAATAACAGGTTGCAAATGTATGTTAAAAAATAACCCATAAGTTGACAGATGCTTTAGTAGCAGATGCGGGCGTACCTACTTTATGTTTCCTAGTTAAGGAGGTTAGCCAATTGATTATTCAACATTAATCACCATCTCCCTCTCTAATATCATATAGTTTTAAGCTATACCTGCAATAAAAACAGCCGCTTGCCATTTAGGAAGTGCTTTGCGCCCTTTTTTTGTTGTGTTTCTACGTTTTCGCTTATAACCTTATTTGACAGCAGAAAGAACTTGTTTGCATTAAAAATACCATATCATTTATGCGTACCTTATCGCTTCTGCATACCTTATCACTTCAACGTGATGTGTCTACCCATGCCAAGTCCAGAAAACGTGTGGCTGCATTCAATGAGATTCAACCAATGTAAAAGTGTGGTTTCCCTATTTTGCAGATAACATTTATCGCCTATTTACCTTAATTTAGGAAACATCTGAAATAGTAGTTTCTATTATATTTTGAAACAATCAGTTACTAAAATTGTAGATTTTATAAGAAAAATATCGTCTGAAAGGCGAACCCGTGGATGCAAAAAGCTTGCCGATCATAATCACTTTTAGGTATTCGAGAATAGGATTTCTGCGTTGCTTGTAAAATCCAAATGGCTAGCAAAACAACGAAAAAGATTCAGATTATGAATTCAACCATTACTTTATATAATTTAAAAATATGTACCTGAGGTGTAACTACGCGGAAGAAAATCGGGTTGGCGTTGTGCACAAACCTTCCAGAATAATATCTGAAAATACATTCACATAAGTAATGATGTACAAATTTATTAAAAACCAAGATAAAGGCGTTTACCTTCGTACCTAGTACCTCGGAATAAACAACCTGCAAAGCCTGTGCGTCGTTTGGGGGCAACCTCTTGTCATCAACCATTGGACTGTTAATTCCATATAAAGAAATGGAAGTCAGGTGGGTATCCCACGCATTAGAATATGATCGTCATATTCGTGTTGACAACACATATGTCAGATAAGTTAAACAATGAACAATAAAAGTTTCATATTCACTTAACAGAGTGCTTTTTAGGACCTTCTTGATATTATGTGATTTTCCCTGTAGCAAAACCCTATAAGCCACATAGATAAGCTATTCCAAAAACTCCAAAAAAAAAAAAAAAAAAAAAAAAAAAAAAAAAAAAAAAAAAAAAAAAGCATGATTACAATATACACGATAATAAAACAACATATTTGACAACAAAAAAATATAACATACCTTCAATAGTCTGTGTTGGAGGCCTGAAGCCCAAACCCGTACTCTTACAGAACTTGTTCGCACCTTTTCACTCTCGTTAGAACCATCGGACAACACCACACTTGAAAATCTCTAACCGATTAAAAAAATATAAGCTTGCAAAAACCCCAAAATATAAATTAAAGTTGATAAAGTTAAGATTTAATGATTAACTTACAACACTAAGGGATCTAAGACTGATATGTGTTGTGTAATTTCACGAATCTCCTGTGTTGGCCGTCTTCTTCATTATCCGAGCCGGAGAGAGATAGAGAGCCGGTGGCTCAGATTTGTGAGTAAGAAGGGACATGTGGTGTTCTTGGGGCGTCTGTATCTAGAGACGGTGGATAAGAAACCGACCCACCTGTTCATATCTATCTATCCTTATAATCGTTATAACTTTTGTAACATCAATCTGGGCTGCAAATTAGGGCTACATAAATTTGGAGCGGTGGCCTCACAGGCCCAACAACTTATTCCAGAAGCCCAGTGACTGATTTATTAGCAGAAAATTGACAAGCGCGTGGCACGTGACGCAGGAAAGCCTTTTTTTTCCCACCGTCGCAGCGGATTAGCATATATATATATAACAAGTGTTTGATACCCGCCGCTCTGCGGCGGGAGTTTTCCGATTGTTTTTTTACGTTACAACTTAAACTGAAATTCTATAACTGGTGTTACACATGATTTCGGCAAACGACACACGAATGGTTAGGCAACATGGCCAAACAAAAATATAATACCAAAAGAGTATAAGAAGAGCACATCGTAATTGCAGTAGCAACTGTATCAGCATCCTTGTGACCTACAGGGGTGTTTGCGCTAGCTTAAGGTTAAGACAGAAAGATTTAGTTAGTCCTAAGTTAAAAGCCACTAATCAAACAAACCGCATGTAAACACTATTTCAGAAAATTTACCTCGACTTCGTCAACATCAACCTTAATGAAGACGGCACCAGGGAACTTCTTAGCAAACTCAGCAAAGGCTGGTGCAATTACACGGCAAGGACCAAACCATGAAGCGGTGAAATCCACAACCACCTTTCAACATCAAGTTTCATTTGTTAATAACATCCCAAGTAGCCATTTTTTACCATAAAAACATACAGCAAATAAAAATGTACGGTTTGTGGAGTTCAACAAATGTTACCCTTAATTTTCGAAAGAACAAATATGCAGAGCATTAAAATGACATTTAACAGAGCAATTGTTGATCTTAGTCTCAAATTAACCATGACTACTACTCTACCCTTTTTTTTAGTATATATCACAGATGTCAATAGCTTGTACATTGTTGACTTAAATATATGTTAAATAATCGCAAGATAATTGAAGCAGATTTTATTACGTTATCAACATAAATATTTTATGGACTTAAAAGCTAATGATGGAAGCCTAAGACGAATAAATAATACTAACATAATGTAATTTTGATTTAAAAAATTCATGAGCTTTTCTGATGGAACAAACCTTGAACATAACCCAACTGCCTGCTGGACGGTCTGCTGACATTGTGAGAATGCATGTTACGCGTGTTATCGTCATATGTGACAACGGCAAGCGAAAATAGATAAGCACTCTCAGAAACAGCAGACGCCCCAATAACAAAACAGAATTTGAAAAAAAGAGTACCCCTCCACAGAAATAATGTTGTTGCGGTTAGATTGTTATCTGTGAAAGTACCATGAGTATGAAGACATAATGAATAAAAAAAGTAACGTCTCAAGCAGATAGCATATATAAAAAGCTATAAAAACACGTGAGCAACACTTGCATACTGAAAGATGTGTACCTTTTAGTTTCTTTATGTTGTCTAGTGGATCTGGAAAAAGCTGTCTTTTGGTTGGCTCGCCTTTCTTTTCTGCTGCTGGTTTGATTCCTTTTCTGTCTCCTTCTCTTGGGGAACGGTTGGAGGTGATCCTGAGTTTTATGGTTTTAATTAGCAGATGTTAAGATGAATTTTGGTTCAAGCGGTGGTGGTTGAATACTGTTACCTGGAAATTCCTTACCAGTGACATTTGTTCCTTCAATAGCCTCTGTACTGAACGGCTTGTTAGCTGTCTCGCTTTGCATTTCCGTATATGCTTTCCGTTGCTGTTTCTGTTGTTGTATTTTTTGGGGAGCTGGTTCTTGTGTTTCTGGATTTTCTGATTCGTTAGAACATTTGGGTCATTATGAGTGGGTAAAATAAATAGTGATTTCAATGGTGGTTTTAATGTCATTACCTGGTAGCTCTGTAGCACTGCTGCTTGTTCCTGTGTAAGTCTTTGTGTTAGTGAAAACTGTGATGGTTATTATGAGCGGTTCAAATAAATGTTCGTTTCAATAGTGGGTTAAATGTTTGTTACCTGGTAGCTCTGTAGTACTGCTTCCTGTGGCTGTGCAATTCTTTTTGTTAAGTATGATGTTTTTTTTGTTTCCTGTTGTGTTGAAGTGGAATTGGAACACGTGTCGTTGTCCTTCAGCTGCTGAAATTTCTGGTGGGATTTGCTTTGGGTCTGCGGGGGCGTGTTTTTCAATCAACTCTTGGCATGTGTATCCTATGATATCATTTGTTGCTGGTGTGAAGAAAGAAGTGCTGCTGTTGCGGACAGATCTGTAATCGACCCTTTAAAGTTATATCTGCAAATATCGATGGACTAATTATGTTGGTGGAATATTTTAAGTTAAAGGGGATGTGTGGGTGAGTTTTACAGATAATTACCTGTAGTATGGTTTCGGCCCGTGGTCGATGCAATTGTAGATTCCATTTTCGTCTGTAACTTTCCACATGCGTTGGGTGCATAATATGCAATACCAGGTTTTGGTCATGTTTATGCTGGTAATTGTTGCGTCGCTAGTAAACCGTACCCCCTGTAATTGTTAGAAGGCGTAGTTACTTATGTCGTATGTTTCGTGAGCAAGACTAATCTATGTATTTGCTAGTGATATTCAAGTAACTGTTTATATTATAGAAATCTGACCTTGTATGTGTCGGATTTTGTCTGAGCAGCGTAACCAAACGCAAGGATCTTGTACAATGTCACCAACATTTTTGCAGGGCGTAACCTGATAATTTCCTTCGCTGCGATATATAGAAAAAAACATTAAGTGGCAGCCAAAACAAAAAAAATAATTGCATACTAAAGATGTTGTGGTATACTGCTTCTAGCTTCAGTCCTATCTATTTATACCCATATAAACTTGCACTTAAGATATATTTAAGCACGCCTATATTTGTACATGTCATACATTTTTGACATGAAAATTTCACCAAAAACACTATTAAGCTCCAAAACTGATGAATTGAACTTGTCGACGTAGTAAAACAAATACTTGTTCTGAATTAAACCGTTTTGACCCGTTAACCAACCCGACCATTTTGCCACATATGCATGATATGTTTGATCTAGATAAGACTGTAAGAAGAAATTACCTCCCAAAGAAGTTTTAAAACTTTTGTGCACTGAGTGTGGTGGAAGTGATGACCGTGACTAAATGTACATGACCCATCCATTTTTCGGCTGTACCATTATCATAGTATCATTAAGAATAGCAAAAGGTAGCTTACAAAAAGCTAAATATGTATGTAGGATAAACCTGACCTTGAGGTTACTGAGTCTGGAACTGCTTTGTTGTTAATGGACACAGCTTGATACTTTGTGCCTCTCGTCGAATTCCTATGTTGTTAATGGACACAGCTTGATACTTTGTGCCTCTCGTCGAATTCCTATGGCCATTCGCCATCTGCAAGGGATCTTAATGATAACTTAGTACCTAACAAAAGATCAAAAACTACTTATCTTCTTCCCTGTTACCTAAAAACAAACAGTTTGTACGCATGTAAACTAAAAAAATCAAAATTGACAATCACATAATCCACCAAACTATTAGCCACATCCCAAAATTACTTTTTCCCCAAATAACTTATTAACAGCAAAGGTAACAAAATTAATTTTTCCACAAATAATTTTGAGGTTAATAAATTGACACCCCAAATGTACTTTTTCTACAAATAATTTTGTTACCTGTAGCCAAAAAAAAATATAATCCTAAGACCAAATAAGCCATAAGGTGGCTATATAACAGGCTCAAACCATAAACTGAAAGAAACACCTTCTACCCAACCTAAGATATAATTTTTTTTTTGCACATTTTTAACAGCAAAATCATAACAAAACATACACATGGCAAATAGACAATCAAAAAACTCATATTACCCAACCTGAGATAAAGAAGTAACAAAAAATACCTTTCATAAAGCTGGAGTTTACCACCAAAATCACAGCCTTTACCGTTACTGATTCTTCCATATTAGTTCCTATCAGACCACGTCTTAGAATCCAATGGGTTTTTAAGGTTTACATCTTCAATCCATCTTTTCAGTATTGTTCAAGAAATTTCTGGATTTCGATTTGGGTTGTGTTAATTCGATCTGATGATGGAACGAATCGGTGAAAGGTAGTAGATTAGAGAGAGATATGGAAGATGGTGGAAAGAAGTAAGACGGTGCTAATCCTCACTTGGGCAGACACAAAAGATGTAGTCCTCACTTGGGCAGAAACAAAAAGGTTGTTGGACTGAAGGCCCAAGAACACGTAAAGGCATTAAAATAACATAGTTTTGATGTCCCTTGTGCTATATATCCTATATAAATAATAAGATACAAATATTATATATGTTATAATAATACAAGGTAATATGATATGAGATAGTATGTTTAATAGAAGAGAATTGATTTACAATATTCATTATGACACTTCGATTTAAATATTAGATACAATGTATAATTTTAAAATTCTGCTTTAGTTTTTTGTACATTAAAATTTATAAATAAAAAGTTAGAATGTGCAAATCAATTTTCTTAATAGAATCACTAGTTGGATACTCGCGTGTTGTGTCCAGAGAACCGTATACGAGGGTGTGCGAGATGTGCTACCGCACAGGACCTCAAATTGTTAGGGGCTTCAAAATGTACACCCCTTTATATGTTTGGGACTTTGGGGCATCAAAATTCGCTTCGAAGAAAAATTGTTAACATTGTACTAATTTATAATGTAGTGGTAATTATTTGTTAAAACTTAAGACATATCAATAAAATACTACTCGTATGTTTTTTCAATAGTTGATGTAACATATTTTTGACCTCATATTTAGCTATTATATACGGTTTCGCACAGGGCCTCTGCTCGCTGAGCTACGGCACTGATTGTGTCAACGGATACCCTTTATATAAATATATTCTCAAGAAATGTTATACGAAAAGTTATTACAGTATAATATTAAAATATAACAAGAAGATAAGTATCTATACATACATGTACTAATATGATACTCATGTAATGCAACGGCGAAATAAATAGTCTAAGAACAATACCACGTAATAATTCATAATTTCATTGAAAGTGGCTCCATATTCTATAACATGGAAAACATTATGCAATTATAGTAAAAGAATTCAAATATAAGATCGCATTTATCATACGCGATCACAAGTTATTACAAAAATTACAAATATAATTTATAATTTAATTAAGTGTATTAAAATATGTTTGTATATTAAAGACATAAATCAAAAGGGTAATTGTGGTTTAGAATTTTTTTTTGGTTAAATCACACCCTTTTTTTTCAAAGGTGTCTTAAAAATTGTAACTAATGCAAGTATGTCGTAAGCAAAACAATTTCATAATAAGTAAATATGCTGGTTCAAATTTTAAGATTTTATTTTAGCATGTCCCAAATTATTTATAATGTAGCATTTAGAATTTTATATTTTATTTTGAACACATATTAAATATGTGAGTTTGTTGACAATCTTATTAGGGGTGGCAATTTCTGACCTGACATGAAACCCGACCTGAAATCAACACGAAAGTTAACAGGTTCAGGTTGTGCTAAATAGATTGCGGGTAATGTTTAGGTCGACCTATCTAACCCGTTTATTGCCAGGTCAGGTTCGGTTTGAGAATAAAATAAGCGGGTCGACCCGCCAACCCGTTTAAGATTTCTTTTCATAAAATTAAAATTATTTATATTTTATTATGCGGGTTAAATGTGTTAAACGGGTCGACCCGACAACCTGTTTAACCTATTTGACTCGTGTAATATGCCAAGTTTTATATATAACAAGGGTTAAATGGATCAACCAGAAACCCGCTGAACCGATTCAACCCGTTTAACATATTCAACCCGTGTAACTTATTTAATCCGCCAACCCAAGTATATATACGAGTTAGATGGGTTAGGATCGGGTTATGTCTAAACAGGTTAGGATTGACATAGCAGACCCGATGATTTAAATGAGTCACGTTTGGGTTAAGATTTTCTGACCTATCAACCTGACAACCCGAACCTGCCAATCCGAACCCAACCCGAATTACCACCCCTATTTATTACCAATAGCTTATCAACGCTCACCTAATTTCATGAATCTAGAGTCAAAAAGTTATTTATAGAATAATTTAATAACCAAGACAAAATTTGTCTTAAATGCAAAAATAAAAATAAAATTTTCTATATAAACTCAAGTAAATGAAAGCTTAAAATCACACAAGCTATATTTACAATCAATAGACATTGATAGTAAAGTAGAATTCTCCATAACTAAAGAATGATACGAACAATCTTTGTCTTCCTTTTGATTCTTATTTCAGGTGATAACTCTTTCGATATCTGCATAAGTCCCGCGGCATATATTTATATGATGTGAAAACATTACTTGTCGAATAATTTGTATGCAACAATTTGATTACAAAACATCGTGTATTTTGACTAAACTCATTTCTTACTTGTATGTTTTTCATGATAGGTTTACTAAATGTGGAAGCATATGAGATACGTTGTGAAACTGATAAGAAGTGCCTACCTTTTTGTATATGCGCCGATCACCATTGTGTTTGTGGACTTGAACAAATGTTACGATTTGCGCCATCGCAAATCAATAAAAACTATGTTACAAATGATGTCAAACTCAACTAAAAGATAGTATGAGTATGTAGAGTGGTGTACCGTGAATCTGTTTCGAAGCAGAATATGCATAAATAAAAGATGATATTAGATGTCATGTTTGGAATTACAATTGCTATATTTCTTGGTTATCGTATCATTTACTCTTATTTTCATTTATGTTTATTCATTGAGATAACAAATCACAAACAAACATGAATGAGTCTTATATTTACTATTATTTTGTTAATTATGTAAAAATATTTAATTATGTAAACTTACGTAACATTTAACCCAACAAACATAAATATCGTAAAACAAACTATCCAAGAATTCGCTCCTGCAATGTTTTGCTATCACGACTATCACATTTTACATTTATGAGATGAGATATGTGACAAACAGGTAGCATTTAAAGAACAAACCACAAGATCTCAACCATCAACATGCTTTCATCCGACGGCAGAGATGAAAGCAGACAATAACAAACAAACGAAAATCAATAAGTCCACCTCTCTCTATAAAAGCAAAAATATCTCATTTCATCTCATTTAATACCTCACTTTCTCTCTCATCAATAACACACAAATCCAATTTCTTTCTCATCACAATAAAAACCGTCAGAAAATCACCATGGATCACAATAAAACCGCCGGAAAATCACCGTCAATCTCACAAATCACACGAATCACCATCGTCGTTCAAACCCAATCACTGAAACACACGAATCACCGTCGTACAATCACCCTCTGAAAATCACCGTCGTCGTCGTTTAAAAATGGTTGAAAATCAGCAGTTAATCGATATTATATATGAAAATCAGCTAATCGAAGTTCCGGAAGATGTTGTAGATGTACCAGATCCAGTAAATCATTTACGAGATTTAGTAGATGATTTACCAGAACTTGCAGATAAAGGTGATGCAAAAGAAATTGAAGGTAAATCACGTGTGATTTGATATTTGTTGTTTGTTATATTTTTTTATGTAGTAGATCACAAGTGATTATGGTGTTTTAGTGTTTTGTTCTTTTAGAAAGGTAAATCACATGTGATTTGCACTTTGTTATTGTAGGTAGGGGTGTCATATTTCCCGACCCGACCCGGACCCGAACCCGACGAAGGATATTCGGGTCGGGTTACTCGGGTCCAAAATCCAATTCGGGTCAATCGGGTCAACCCGATTAACCCGAGTACGAACTAGGGTCGGGTATCGGGTTCAAAATATTTAAAAATTCGGGTTCGGGTCGACCCGACTAACCCGACTTAATTTTTTTTTTTTTTTTTTTTTTTACTTTTCCCAATCTTTATTTAATTGAAAGGCCCAAATTAGTGCATGAACATATATTGCTTCATATATTTGGTTTTATATTCATTTTCATTCTATATAATTGACCTAAGATTGAAAACAAAATGCATTACAAAAAGAAAATGTTTAAATCCAACTATAAAATGCATGTATTATTGCATTGCTCTACTGGTATGAATATAATAACTTTTTAAAAACCAATAGACATTATATTCATAACGTTTCCTAAATTTAAGAAATTAAATTCTAGAATTATATAAATGGACTTGACCCGAACCCGACTTGACCCGACCCGACTTGACCCGACCCGATTTGACCCGAACCCGACCAACCCGAGTTCAAATAGGGTCGGGTACGGGTATATTATTTTTTGGCTTGACCCGACTTCGACCCGACCCGACTGACCCGAACCCGACCGACCCGACCCGAATGACACCCCTAATTGTAGGCATACTAACCAGTAAATAACAAGTGATTAATTTCTAAGGGGGTGTTTGGGATTGCTTATTAAAAATAGATTATGCGTTTTGAAAACGGATAATCAGATAATCAGCTGTTGCAAAGCGTGGTTTTGAAATATAGTGTTTGGATTTAATTCTGCTATTTGATATCGCAATAATCAAATAATCAGTTTTATGAGTGTTTGTCAAATTAGATCATTTTAGGACTTAACATGTAAAATGACAAAAAAAGACATTATTATATTATTAGAGTAATTGGTGTTAACATCTACGATTATAAATTTGTTTTGCTAAAAATATACTAGTAAATGCTTTTAAAATATTAAACTAATTTGTACATTGAAGTATTGTATATTTATTGAGATGTATAAAAAACAATTTAAGCTTATTAAATTCATTGAACTGGGCCTAAATATAATTGGGCTACGGTTAAATATTGTAGGGATGCATTACTTTATAATGTTATATCTCCCTCAACACACTTTCGTCTTTAACCCTGCCGCCACTTCAAACCTGCAACTCAAAATTTGAGGTAAACGGAGGACAATTGGGTAATTTGAATAGGAGGAGCATAATCACGTTTTGTGGCAGTAGGTAGTGAGATGCTTTTGCAAAACTGCGTTTTGAGAGGGCAAAAACGCAAAAAATCAATTTTTCAGAATTTGCTGCCAAACACTTCAAACTGATTATGTGCGTTTTGTAACCGTGATAATCAGATAAGCAGCATGAAAACGCAATCCCAAACACCCTCTAAATCACATTCAATTTTTACCCGAATCACATGTGATTTATATTTGTAAATCACATGTGATTTATAGTACCATATTATTGTAGACAAACAAAGGAATAAATAACATATGATTAATTTGTAAATCATATGTGATTCGTTTGTGATTCACATGTGATTTATCTAAAAATCACATGTGATTGATATAAATATCACATGTGTAAATAACAATGAAAGCAATAAATAACATGTGATTAATTTGTAAATCATTTGTGATTTTTATATGAATCACATATGATTTATACATGATACACACACATGTATTTTGACCTGTAAAAGAATAATTCACATGTGATTCAATTGTTTGGTTATCTTAAATCACATGTGATTCTGTTTTGATATATATATATATATTATGTGAGATCACCAAGACCAACTTTATATGAACATACTAAAACACCGAATAGATCGATATATTGAGAGCCTCATGTAGAAGGAATTCGTATACCAGTTGAGGGAACATACTATGATACTCCAGGGGAAGCTATAGAGATGTATAGTACTTATGCTGAAGGGGCGCTTTTCAATTTAAAAAATCAGGGCAAAGATTAACAAAATCTGGAATGGTACAACACAAATACATCATGAGTAACAAAGAAGGTGTTTCGAGACGTATTAATGTCAACACATTATCCTGAAAATAGTGTCAAACAAAATAGAAATACAACTCTACATATAATAGGTTGTAAAGCTCGTATAAGGTTAGAATTGCATACAGTTTCTGGAAAATACAAGTTAGTTTAGTTTATTGCTAAACACAACCATATGCTTATACCAAAAGAGTACAAAGATTTTACAAAAATCACAAAGAAGAATTACTCAAGCAGACGAAATGTTTGTTATCAAGGCGATGACAAACAATATTAGTGCAACACGGGCTCACAACTTGTTAACCAGTATGAAAGTTGGGTATTAATATGTTCATGGAACATCTAATGATTTTAAGAATCACCAAAGGGATATTAATGTTTTCATAGGCGAAAGTGATGCACAAATGCTTATAAACAAAATGGAAAACAAAAAGATGTATGTGTCGAACTATACATTTTGGTATAAAGTAGAAGTTAGTGAGTTAGTTGCAATGTTTTAGGCTGATGAAGTTGCCAAATGCAACTACAAGGAGTTTGGAGACATAGTATCATTTGATGCAACCTTCAAGAGTAACATGTAAGTGTTTAACAAATAACATGTGATTTCTTAGAGACATCACATGTGATTCCTTTAAGAAAACACATGTGGTTGCTTAATGTGATTTCTTATTTTATAAACATGTTACTCCTTAATGAAATCACATGTGAATTAGTAAATGCATAACAAAAACTTATATTAACAAAACACATGTTTTTCGGTACAACATGGTGTTTGTATCATTCATTGGCATCAATAATCAATGAAACTTACGACGAGGAAGAGAAATGGACCAAGGTACTTAATAGTTGCTTTTTTCGGGAGTTTACTGTATTAAAGGCAGCTATAAATGTAGTCGCACCAATCAACATCAGAAATAACAATATCTTCACGAAGGCGTCTAACCACATCCAAACGAATTTGTCCTTTCAACCCATCAACAATACCCATCGTGTTGGTAAAGAGTGTAAGAAAGCTAACTTTGAAAAGAAGGTCAAGTTTTCAGGCACGAACCAACATGGTAGCAATATCACCTACTCGGATATGCTTCAATTTTTTAGGGTGAAATTGAGCAACCCACTACTTCACAAAATCATGCTCAAGAGTTCTGAGATCTAACATAAATAACGAATCACCTCCAACAAGAATACCTAAGATATCATGAATTTTTGAATGATTGACCAGGATTGACTCACCACTATCCAAGCTCAACGTGTAAGTTACTGGATTAAATTTTTGCACCACATAGCTTCCCAAACTCGACGGAACTTTATCTACGGAAATGTTTTGAAATGAACTAAAACCTAGTTTCGACAAAAACTCTCACCATATCAACTCTTGATTCACGAATGACAGAAATAAGAGAACTAGGAAATGTCATTGCACGAAGAGTTGGAAAACTATTAAGGTACTCTTTGTGTGCTTGTTCTTCAAGCGTCAACTGGTTTTCTGTTTTATTAACTTTCTTGGGACACTCTCTTCATCAGATTCTTCTTTCTTGATCTTCTTCAATGGCTTATACATTCGCCTCACTTTTTCTTCATCAAAAGACGTTCATTTATATTTACGATCTTTCTATGTTTTATTGGTAACAATCGTAAAATCATTTTATTGAAATAAATAAAATACGTAAGTTTCAAGTTAATAAGTTTTCGAAATTATCTTCCTAAATAAATCATCAAACACACTTTTATAAAACAAGTACGAGTTACTTACATTTTTATAAAATACATAGTAAATAAACATGTGAAGTCTTGGACCATCCATAAACCCAAAGTCCATACCCAAAACCCATGACCCATGGATCTTGACCCATGACCCAAAGTCCATAACCCATGACCTAATATGACTTTGACATCAGGCGTGACATCACCTATCCATGGACCATAACCCATAACCCGAAACCAGGTTTGTGACCCAAAATCCTAACTGGTATTACCAGTTAGCCGAATCTTTGGCTTAACACTGGCCGAATACCTTTGGGAAAGGATATGCCGGATCTAAGTGAACAGTGATCAGTTGCCTATAAATAGTGAGCCATTTCTTCCTTGTTTCTCAACCCTCTCTAATATATCTTCTCCCCTACTAATATATCTCTCTAACCTCTGATCTATAAAGATCATTTTTGTAGCTTTCTGTCTCTTGTTTTTCTCAAGATACTCAGTATAAAGACAAGATCACGCCTTCTTGCATACGAGCCATTCTTCTCTCCAAGTTGCTCGAATTCTACATCACCTCAAGACCACTGAGTTGTTTCTTGTTGTTGATACTTCTTCTTGTATTTATAAAGTAGTTGTGATAGTTGTGTTGTTATGTTGGATTGGTTCATCCATGTAAAGAACTCAGTATTTAGCTTAGTACCAGAAAAAGTGTAAGCGACGTTGTGAGCTTTCTCCACCAATTGAAGGAGCTTGTTGAGATAGTGTTTACGAACTCTCAAGTTGGGTAATCGGAGAGTGGAGTAGGGCAAGGAAAGTGTCTTTGTAGCCGAACCACTACAAATCATAGTGTCACACTTTTATCCCTGTTATCTCTTTACTTATATCGTACGTATTTCCTTTCTTATTAACTTGCATTATCTATACCTCAATATCCAAAGGTTTCACATATTATCGATCTAAAGTTTTACAAACTAAATTTAAATCGGTAAAAACTATTCAAACCCTCTTCTAGTTTTCCACATGAACCATTCCTCCTTATCTTCAACCGACCCTTAATCTTCGATTTCTTTCTCTTTCGATCAACTTCATCAGACGAAGAATTAACTTCATTGTTATCAAGCTCAGAATAGAATGATTTATCGTCATCTTAACTTTTAGCATCTTCAATTCCAATTTCTTTTCACTCTGATCTTCATGTGATAAAATCCTTTTCCGCTTAACAGGTATCTTTGACCTTAAATCACGAACACAAGACTTCGGTTTTAATTTTCGGCTTAACTTTCTGGTTCATTTCTACTTCTGTTAATGCTTGTTTCTCCGGAATAACCTTCTGCTTAGACTTGTCCTTAACAGACTTCGGATTGGGCCTGTCCTTTGGCTTATCCTTGGGAGTATCAGCCTTAGACTTGTCCTTCGAAACATCAGTCGGCACCTTCTCCTTAACAACCTTCTCCTTATCAGCACTCACCACCCTCTCCTTAACAACAGATGATGCTTTATCTTGAACAACAATTGGCGCCTTCTCCTTAACAGGCGTTTCCATAACAATAGCTTACACTTTATCCTTTGGTTTATCAACATCCGACACCTTATCACCAGACTTCACAATATCCGGCCCCTTATCCTTAACAACATTCGGCGCCTTATCCTTTGGTTTTTCCTTATCAACATCCGACGCCTTATCAACAGATTTCACCATATCTGACCCCTTATCAACAAACTTAATAACATCACCAGTTTTAGGATTAAACTGAGTCACCGGGTTTGGTTTCAACACTTGATTTCCAGCTTTCACTGATTGACCCTTATCCCTCGTAACCCACTTACTCATAGGAGAACCACTAACGTCACCTTTACGAGCACCTAACATCAAACAAAAAAATAAAATATCATGAGTAACTGCTTATATCCAAAATAACACTAACAAATCACATGTAATTCATCCACTAACTCATGTACCAAACAATACTGAACAAAATCACAGGTGATTCATCATTGATAAGAAACAAAAACCTAAATAAGTAACATCTATTGATTTATATCCAAAATAAGCAACAAAGTAAGCAACATCTAATGCTTATATAAAAAATAAGCAACAATAAGTATCAAAAACCTAAAAAGCTAAAAACCTAAAAAATAAGCAACATCTACTGCTTATATCCAAAATAAGCAACATCAACAGATAATAAACACTACTTAACCAAATCACATGTGATTCATCATTGATAAGCAACAAAAAACTAAATAAGCAACATCTATTGATTTATATCCAAACAAGAAACAAAGTAAGCAACATCTAATGCTTATATAAAAAATAAGCAACAATAAGCATCAAAAACCTAAAAAGCTAAAACCCTAAAAAAAAGCAACATCTACTGCTTATATCCAAAATAAGCAACATCAACAGATACTATACAAAATAAGCACCGAAATAAGAAAATGTATACCAGAAGCAATGTTTCTAGGCTTATTTTGATCGAAATAAGCAACATCTATTGATTCATCATTGATAAGCAACAAAAACCTAAATAAGCAACATCTATTGATTTATATCCAAATAAGCAAAAATGTAAGCAACATCTAATGCTTATATAAACAATAAGCAACAATAAGCATCAAAAACCTAAAAACCTGAAAAATAAGCAACATCTACGGCTTATATCCAAAATAAGAAACATCAACATATAATATACAAAATAAGCAAAATAAGCACCAAAATAAGAAAATGTATACCAGAAGCAATGTTTCTAGGCTTATTTTGATCAAAAACTGGCAACAAAGACGATTGAGGCAACGACTCACCTCTAGATAGTGCCATTTCATGTGTTATGTCCATTGATTAACATCAATTTTGAAGTTGGGGATTAGGGTTTAAAAATGGGGAAACAGTTATGAGAGAGAATTTGGGAGGTTGGGGAGAGTAAATGACGGAGACGAGTGAGATATGTGACCAAATGAGGGTAGAGTGAAATTACAAAACTGACCTTGTGTTAATTAAAAATGATAGAAGCTGCTTAATCAAGGCCGTAGGATGAACGATAGATCTACTACTACAAAAAACGTTAAATAGAGTGGTTGAAACACATCAAATAAATTGGTTATGAACCACTCTAACTAAGGGTGATCTATTTGGGGGGAACACAAATAGATCGGTTGATAACCAATCTTATTAACATCATAATGAGATTAGTTAATAAATAAGAGTCGATCTTTTAAAGGAATTTTCAAACAAAAAAATCAGATTTTCATCTGTATGTATCGTAGGGGAGTGATTTCTCCCTTGGATACAGCTCCGTATGCTCCTCTAGACCTGCCTTTGGCTTCTTCCCACGTTATTTGGTTGTGGTGTGTGGAATGGGATGCTTTGAAATGCTGGAAATCGTGGGGTATTTATAGGCCATATCTGGGTTACGGCATAACTAATATGAGAGTTACGCCGTAATCTTTAATTCCTTCGTAATTTGCACTAGATCTGCTGGTTACGGGGTAACCGTATAAGTGGTTACACCGTATCTTCAATATTACTTGGTTATGCTATAGTTGATGAAATAGTTACAGCGTAGTTATCAGCGGCGTGGAACCTCACTTGACCTAATAAGTTATGTCGTAGTCTTTTGGGGGAGTACGCCGTAATCTTCTAATGAGTTGGCTTTCTGAGTCACGCTTTAGTTACGGCGTAATGAGAGAGATGAGTTATGCCGTAGCTTCTTCAAAGTCAGCATACTATGATAAATCTTTGATATTTCTCCAATTCCGCGTCTCTTTAGCTCCAATGCTCGTAATTTACCTCAAAGTGGAAAACAATGGAAAACAAGTGTAAATCCATATAAATGATATAAATTACAAGCATTATCGGGGGAAATTGACACTTAATATTCAGGACTATTTGATGTTATCACTGCCCAATTTAAGTCTTCAGGTTTTTGATTGCGGCATCCTGGTTTCGTAGGTTCATATATGTGTCTTCTTTCACTTTGATCATCCATTCCTTGAACCTGTCATTTTTTCTTGCAGATTCTTCAATGTGTTTATGAACCAACTCATCAAGAATGGGTTTAGGAGGTTTGTTGTCAATTCTTGTATAATATCCCGGGGGTCCTTTACAGTATTTAGCTCCGTTAACATTATATCCGTTAAATGGCCTACCATTCCCATATTTTGCCTCAATAACTCTCTTGACTTCTTCTTTAAGCGGTCATTCTTTAGCAAGGTGAGTGCCATTGCAATTATTGCAACCAACTTGTATAGAGTGCACATTCTCTTTTAGCTTTTTCATGTCCCTACCAAGACTCTCAAGTTTATTATTTATTGCTGCAATGCCTTCCATATTTCCACTTATGCTTCTATTGCTTCCTCCGTTATGCCACTTATGAGAGTGGTCAGCCATCTTTTGAATAACGTCTAAAGCTCTTGTAGGAGTCATTCCAGAAATTGGTCCTTGCGAATCGAGCATCTGCCTTGTGGAGATGTTTATACCCTTATAAAAGACATTTACCTTTTGCAGGCTATTAAGGTCATGAGTAGGGGATTTGTAAAGGAGTTTGTTGTATCTTTCCCAAGCTTGGTACAACGTCTCATCGCCTTCTTGCTTGAAATCATGGATTTCCTCGAGTTGCTTTGCCGTCCTAGAAGGAGGACAATACTTTTGAATGAAATACCTTTTGAGGAGAGTCCATGTATTAACAGTCCTGGCGGGCAATCTGTCAACCCATCTTTTAGCAGCTCTAGTGAGTGTAATGGGGAACACACGTAAAATGACAGCATCGTTTGAGACTATTGGAAATTCAGATAGGCTGGCAATGTATTTCACATTATCCGCGTGCTCATAAGCATCATCGGTAATGCTTTCGAAAAAGGGATTCGCACGAAGCTTCCTCATGAATTGTGGTTTGATTTTGAACTGAGTTTCGTCAACAATAGCTGGCCTAACAAGTCCTGGCCCTTGTTCATCCCTAGTTATAGCCAGATACTCCTCGAGAGTAAGGTTATCGATGTCCACAACTGCCATGGTACCTGAAACTTAATGAAGATCGTGAGAAAAAATTAAAATGAACAAAAACAAAGTTAAAATACTTAACAAAAATCCTAATATAGCTCTCCGGCAGCGGCGCCAAAATTCTGATGCAGGATTTTCGACCAGGATTTAATATTTATATTTTCTCGTCTACCTAAGGTCTACCTAATGCATTAACAAGTAGTGAACCCAATCGTGCGTATTATAGAAGGTGGTAAAGCCGTGGTCGTTCCCAAGAGCTATGTAGATGAGGATCCTATTAAGTCTAAGTGTCACTTGTTTTAAACTGGTTTTGAGGTTGAAATGATTAAACTATGAAATGAAATAGCGAAAAGTAAATTAAGGTGTGATCAATGGAGAGAAAGTGTGCTAACCTAATTAAGGTGTAAATCAAAGGCTCCTACCTGACGTCAAAGGTTTACCCCTTGGGGAGTAGAGGGTCTTAAGCCACCTAAGCCAAGTCATTAAGTACCCTACATGAAAGATTCGAAATAATGAGTGCCCGGGCGCTAACATCTTAGACAATCATCCCTAACTTCTTAAGTTCATCTGGACGACCGGTGATCATTTGGTGAGTTCGCACAAGAGAGGAAGGGTCGTCAGTTGGTCAATTTTTACCCTTCCAAACTCTACCTACCTACTTAGGGTCAGTTGGTCAATTCTCCTAAGCAACTAGATATGACCGCATTTCAAAACTACCGAAGCTAGGGTAACTACCATCAAACTATGCATGTATACACTAAAAACAATTATATGGAAGCATGAAAACTCAAACAATACATTTAAGGAATCATAACTAGGCTAGCACCAAATGTGCTTAGCCGATCATATTAAAAGAAACAATGAATTCAATATTTAACATAATGAAAGACATGAATTAATAGTAAAAGATAGAAATGATCGCTAATGCTTATCGATATGGAGTGATTCCTCCCTTGGAGGGCTTGTATTTATAGGCACGATCATAGTTACGACGTAACTTGAGTTGAGAGTTACGCCGTAACTTAATTATCTTCCAAATATAACTCTCGTTAAATAGACTACGGCGTAACAATAGGGAAAGGTTACATCATAGTTACCAGCTCCGCCGTATAGTAAATGTTGGTTACGCCGTAACTTAATTAACTTCAAAATAGGACTCTCGTTAAGTAGACTACGGCGTAATGCTTGTGAGGAATTACGGCGTAGTTGTTGGAGGTGCGGAATATTTCATAACATAGATGATTACGGCGTAACCTTATTTGGGAGTTACGCCGTAATTGCTGTTGAGTAGGCAATTCGAGATAAAACACTAGTTACGGCGTAATGTGAGAGAATAAGTATGCCGTAGCTTCTTCATAAGTAGCATACTATCAAAAACCATTAGGAATATCTCCAAATCCGCGTCTCTAAACTCCAATGCTCATAATTTACCTGAAAGTGAAATATAAAGAAATACAAGCGTAAACCCATATGAATGACATAAAATATGAGCATAATCAGGGGAAACTGACACTAAAAAGTCACGACTATTTGATGTTATGAAATATTAAGATTACCTAGTTTGTGGAAGATGAGAACCGAATTTTCCCCTTTTTAACTAGCCCTACAAACACATACAAGTCAATATGAAAGAAAGGTATGGTGTAACAATTAAACCGCAACTTCACACGTATCCTACAGAGCTAATCAGGGGAGTATTAGTTTCTTTTCCTTACTTACCTCCCTTTATCGTAACTTTGATACTTTCGGGGAACATTGGGGACAATGTTCAGTTTAAGTGTAGACAAGGAGAATAAAATGGGAACTTAGAAACTATTCACTCACTTGATCATTTGTCTTGTCCTTGGTAAACTGTATAATAAACTATGAGAAATATTCGTTAGGGAAATTTTAGCACTAAATTTAAAACTTTTTATGATATTTACGAGCTAAACTTTAGTCTTAATAAAGCGTCTCATGGATAGGAATTATATGACTAGCACAAAAACCATTTACCACTCAAATTCCACCCCAAAATGTGAGGTTCGCCCCTAGATCTTTAGGAATAAAAGCATTCACCTTTAATGCTTAGTGAGTGTACTGGTAGTACCATAGATTCTAGAACTTGTTTTGTGATGCATTCCGAGATCGCTAGTGAGGCTACACTTGTGTAGTTAGGAATAACTAAATGAAAAGAGGCATTAGGATAACCCTTGTTTGAAACTTGTATTATAATTACTTCTTCCACATCGGTTGAGTAATTACCCCACACCCTTGCGATGTACTCATCTTTAGTACACGATACCCCTAGTTAACCCCTCAGAGCCTATCCTTTTTGCGGTTCTCGTGATGTTTCGGTTTTCCAAAATATTAATGAAGAACATTGTTTACAATCCACCCCCAAATATACACCCAAATTGCCTTAGCCTACCTTGTATGCACACACCTTTAGTGCATTATTGTTTTGATCTTTTCAAATTGGGTCACTTAGTGTTAGAGAAATAAAAAAACTCAAGTGTAGGGATGCTCCTATAAATCTCTTATATTTTGATGTTATCGTAGAGGATGGTAGAGTAAAAAGGTATGAAAAAAAAATGGAAAAAAAAAGAAAAAGAGAGTGTCCAAAAAAGATGAAAAAAATATACGGGCTACCATCCTACATCTATCGTTATGTTTATGTTTTTAAATTTATGTTTGTTTTGTTTCAAGTTATCTAGTTTAGTGAGTCGAGTCTTGGCTTAGCAACGACACGCTTTACATGCTTGTAACATAAGATTTTTGACTTCCCACCACTAAATATCCCCTATCCAACAAAACCCTTTATTTCCCTACCGTAAGCCTAACATTACAACCCTTGTAAAGACCTCTTAGATAGCTGTTCCTAGGTGCTTACGCCAAAGCGGTGGAGGTTTGATCTATTCTCAAGCTTATGGTAATCTATGTACTATACCAGGTAATGAGTGTTTATCTTCCATTTCCATTCAATTATATTTCATATAAACCCGAGAGATGAGAGAATCCAAACACCCCTTGTGAGGTGCTAGTGTATAATTTCCGTGCTTGTTATGACTATTTTGGAGCTTTTACTTGTTATGAATTATTTTTAACCAATGCTTCATGCCCCCTAACTTATAAATTGATTGGTTAAAAGCACATTCGCTTGAGGACAAGCAAATACCAAGTGTAGGGATATTTAATAAGGAGTTAAAATGCACGCTTTTAGGGGGTCATTTAAGCCATAAATCGACCAATTTTATATCCGTTATTGCTTAATTTCGTTCCTTTTCACTTTTTAGGAATTTCAGAAGCAAAATGCTGGAATTAAGCACATTTGGTCGAAAAGGAGCAAATACATGAAAAAAATGGCAAAGTCAAGATCGAAGCCACTCAAAGCTGATCAACAGTGCGTGACGGCGTCCCAATCAAAGGGCGACGCCGTCCCCTTATGAAGACTTGATCAAAACATGCACGCGACGGCTCAGTGAAAATCCCGGTCTTATAACCTGGCGGTGACACGCCTTAGTAATGAAGGGTGTCACTCACAATTTTCAACTCAGACGGCCCAGATCTAGAATCAAGACGACGTCCCAACTAAAGACCGACGGCTTCAAAACTCTAAGGTGACGCCGTCCCATCGATGACTTGGCCCAGACGAAACCCTAATGACGGCTAGCTGACGGCGTCCCATGCATAAGGTGACGCCGTCGCACTTGTAAATCTATTATATAGAATTCGATTTTTCTGTAATTTTAGAGGTAGACTTTTGGAGTAAAAACCCTAAATCGTTTGTAGTCCGACTTGGACAGTATCTTAGGATCCCATACCATATTTTACACATCGAGATAAGTATTTTAATCCAAAGTATCATTATGTCTTCGATTGACTGTGTGTACGCTTGCTTGTTTACCATGTCTAGCTAAATTTCTTGTGTGTTTGCTTAGATCTATGAAACCTAGTTATTGATTATTGTTAGGTTGTTTCTTATCTTAATTGAAATTGGCTTAGGAGTGCAACTAGGCATGTTCGTTGTATTTAATTCTTGAGTAGCTTTATCAGGATATGGTCTATGGATGAAATAGCCACGGCTTTCCGATTCCGTAGGGTGTATAAGAGAGATAACCTCAAAGAACTAGGGACTACGCATATCCTACGACCTTAGGAATACAACGCGACCGTTAAGATAAGGGCGTGACAACTCAACTGACCAATAAAAGATAACTAGGGAGTAATAGTATCTAGGTAAACACATTTTTAATCATCATACGAGCACACATCAAATAGACATAGCTACTCGTAGTAATTAGATAATTAGATAAAGTAGAGTAATCGGTAGAAGTACCACCCCCAAACCAATTGCCCCGAGATTTTACCTTAGCTTTCTAAAAAACCAATAAAAAGATAAAAAAGAATCATCCTCAACCCCCACCTTCTCGTCATAAATTTCTTACTAGCATTCCTATTTCCTTAGAGAACGATATCAATCCCCGAGGCTTATCCAATACTTCACTACAACGATTAGGTTCACTGCCTAGAGGTTGAAAAACTTGCTCAACGAAAAGGAAGTTTCCTTTACCCCGAACGCGCCTTCTGCGCGCATCAAACATATAGGGTTTGATGATGAAAAAAGAGTAGTTGATGTGCTTTTTGTGTGAAAGCGGGATATTGGAAACAAAGTGGGATAGTGAAAATATTGAAAAGATAAAAACCGGCTTCTCATAAATGGATAAGTGGTTTTGTATGTAACCCATCTTTTTAAGTGAAAACACAGATAAAACGGGCTTTTTACTAAAGGGTGGTCTATTTAATCTAATAATAATGGCTTTTCCTAGAACCGATCTTTTTGAAGTGATCTCAGTAACCTTTTATGTAGTAGTCATCAATGGATGAGGTGAAACACTTTGATCTTTAGATAATTATTGTTTTGCATTGAACTTTTGTCATATATATTATAATAATACAAGGTAATATGATATGAGATAACAATTCTGTTTGTGTAATAAGAATACTATATTATGTATGTTATAATGATACAAAGTAATCACCAAATAATATTAGGGCGTGCTTGGTTGGGGGGTTAAGGGGGGGGGGGGGGTGAGGAATGGGTAAGGTATTCAAAAGGGCCCACCTCACTCATTATTTAGTACTTGGTTAGTGAGTGCAAAGGGATTGATTACCCCGTAATGGGTAATGAACCATTATAGAATAAATTGAGGGGTAAGGGATTGATTACCCACCTCACTCATTCCTTTGCATTCCTTTTCCCTTTCCCCCATTTGAACCAAACGGCCCTTAGTTCTTGAAGCAAAACGTGCATCATTTTGAATTTCTTTTTAAGCCAAGCAATACAATGCTCAAAAGTTGATGACTTTTGTTTAATGGAAGGGAATTGATTTATATATATTGATTGCTCAGAACACTTTAATTTATGCATTAGATGCACGTGCAATATTGACATTCTGCTTTAACTGTTTGTACATTACAATGTTCAAATAAAAAAATTAAGCTTGTAAATCACCATCTTTAATTAAATCATTATAATAAAAATAAAATTATATACATCCAATGTTATTACCAATAGGCTATCAATATGCTCAACTAATTTCATGAGTCTAGAGTTAAAACTTATTTATGTAATAATTTAATTACCAAGACATAATTAGTCTTAAATGCAAAAGTAAAATTAAAATTACACACATCCAATCTTTTCTATATAAACTCAAGTAAATGAAAGCTTAAAATCACACAAGCTATATTTACAATCAATAGACATTGATAGTAAAGTACAATTCTCTATAAACAAAGAATGATACGAACAATCCTTGTCTTCCTTTTGGTTCTTATTTCACGTGATAACTCTTTCGATATCTACATTACTTATCGAATAATTTGTATGCATCAATTTGATTACAAAACATCCTGTATTTTGAGCACTCCATCAAGGGACATTTGGTATATAAACTTTTATGTAATTTGACTAAACTCATTTCTTACCTGTATGTTTTTCATGACAGGTTTACTAAATGTGGCAACAATTACAATACCTTGTGAAACTGATCAGAAGTGCCTACCTTCTTGTGTGTGCCTCGAACGCGAGTGTGTTTGTGTACTAGAATAATTGTTACGATTTGCGCCTTCGCAAATCAATAAAAACTATGTTACAAATGATGTCAAACTCAACTAAAAGATAGTATGAGTATGTAGAGTGGTGCATTGTGAATCTGTTTCGAAGCAGAATATGTGCATAAATAAAAGATGATATTAGATGTCATGTTTGGAATAACAATTCTTATATTTCTTGGTCACCATATCATTTACTCTTATTTTCGTTTATGTTTGTTCATTGACAGACATACAAATCGCAAACAAGCACTATTTAATCTTATATTCACAATGAGAAAAAATTAATATAGATCATATATTTGTCATTGATCCAATTAATCAATCATGTCTATTTATTTTTTATCAAAATAAAATAAAAAAAAATTCACCATTTTTTTAAAAATTAAATCTCTCGCAAATCGTTAATCGTTACGCGAAAAAAATCATACCATCGCGACGATAATTAAATTATCTTTCTATAGATATGCACTTCTATATACTTTCGACTATTTTTCTTTTTTTCAAAATTTCCGCCTAAAAAAACACATTTGATTCGTAAAAATCACATGTGCTTTTTAAAATGAATCACATGTGATTCTTCTCGTTGGAAATTTTGAAAGAAAAAAAAAGTTTGTCGAAAATATATAAAAGTTGATACCCATAAAAAGATAATTTAGATTCTCATCGCGATGGTGTATTTTTCGTAGTTTGAAGATTTACCTTTTGCAAGATATGTTTGTTTTATAAAAAAAATGAAAAATAATTTTAATTAATTTTAATAAAAAATGAATGACTAAAATTGATTCATTAGATCCATATCAAATATAACACCTATATTGATCTCACCTATATTCACAATTATTTTGCTAACTATGAAAAAATATTTAACAAACAAACATATATATCGTAAGACAAACTATCCAAAAATTTGCTCCCATTAGTTTTTAAAAAAAACTATGTTTAGAGGTAGTGTTAGTTTTAAAAGTTTCAAGTATAGGTGTCTTTTGAAGAAAAAAGGAAAAAAAACGCTTTTACTCGATTTAAGTTTATGTGTCGGTCAGCACTATGTTTTTTTTTATTATTATATATATATATTTTTTCATATTTTAATTCAGTACATAAATAAAAATAAATAAATGAGTGAGGGTTTTACTGTCTTATTTGAGAATGGCGATTCTTTGACTCACATGTACAATAACTTAGAACTTAGAAGATAAAGAAAAGACTAAAATACACCGTTCGTCCCTGAACTTGGCTCGACGGATCGCGATGGGACGAACCTCGCCCTTTTCATCGCCACAGGTCCAAACCTTTGCCATTAAATGCCAGATTCGTCCCTTGACCAATAACGCCTATGTCAACGTCTCTTTTCTGTTATTTATTAGAGGGTATTACAGTCCTTTCACATTTATAACTCAACCTAGTTAATTCTAACTCAACGGTTTACCGTATGCCATCTTGATCGTTTCCCTCCTTCTTCACACAAGCCTCACACACACTTTAACAATGGCAGACAAGGAGCTTACTTGTACATATGTAACTGATGAGATGGTAAAATATGTGAAGGAAAAATATGGGGATACTTGGTTAAAAGAAGATGAAATGTCTGATGAAATGTTTGACGATTTATGCAGATTTGCGAAAGAAGCTCAAGTGATGAAAGGTTAGTCGGGTTTTTTTTTTTATTTGTGCTATTGGCATTTTAAGGGAGAAGCATAAATAACTCCAATTAATTTGACAGAAATCCGAGCGGTGTCAGAATCTGTCAAAAAAAGGGATTATAGCAAGCTAAAGGTATCTGACGATATGGTTGACTATGCCATGACTACTTATGGGAATAAGTGGGATATAGGAGATGACATTGCTGATGTGATACTTGAAGACTTGTGGGAAAAATATGGGAATAATGAGTCTGAGAAAGGTTAGACTTTAGAGTGAATGTTTACAAGCTTAAAAAGTTGTAATGGGTCAACTCTGATTATTTCTGTTGTGTCTATCTTTCCAGATACTAACGTGAAAGCAAATGAAGTTGATGTCATCATTATTTCAGACACATCTGATGATGAGTATGGGAACATGTCTTCTAAGACCACTAATTCGAAAGGTTCCACTTCCCAAGCTCCGAAAGTTGTACTTGGTCTTGTAACGGCTGTGGGATGCTCCGGCACAAATAGGAATGAGTGGTATGTGCCTCCCCCTAAGGACCTCAAGTCTCCCCCCATGAATAAAAAGCCTCCCATCAAGAAGATCACCTGTTATTTTTAGTTGTTGATGTAATGAAGATATATATTTTTTGGCTGATAATGGTTACTGAAAATGATAGTTGTTAACATGTATATTTTGCTCCATATGGTGTAATTAGGTGGTGGTGTAGGTATAATTTTGAAATGTTGTTTTCATTTTGTGGTTTGCATTTGCATATCCAGTTTAGGCGGGTGCTTGGGAAAACCCATTTTGACTTATAAGGTCAACATAAACCAAAATATTAGAGGAACCACACCGAATTGTTAGTATTTAAAATCTCTTTTGTTTGACTTATAAAGTCAACAGATTGAAATTGTAACCAAAATTCAATTATTATAACAAAAGAAGCACACAAACATATCAGTTAAGCTACATTTAGACTGAAAGACAACATAACATTTCTTGCTAGGAATTCACTGCTTTAAATGACTAGTAGGTGATCCATTTGGTCTTTCAGTTGCAGTTGGTTCAAGTGGTGTTTGTCTTGGGCGTTCTCCATTTGGTCTTTCAGTTGCAGGTACTTCACGTGGTGTTTGCCTTGGGCGCTCTCCACTTGTTATTTCAGTTGTAGGTGGTTCACTGTCTTCTTCATCATTACCCAAGGATACACCAACAATAGTAGGTGCAGAAATATGTAGACCCATCACATATCCACCACTATCTCATGTGGTTGTGTTTTCCCTGGTAACACCATCGCTACCAGTATAAGATGTGTTTCCCCTTATCTCAAGGCACACTGGACAAACATACCACATGAAAGCTCCATAAGGTGGACGCGTAGCAAAAAAGGTCAATCCAGCCCTGTTTTCCCTTTGAACCCAACAATCAATACATACCATTTGACAACCATTTTCTACATCCATGGTGATAATATGTTGGTATGATAAACAATTGCTGACTTAAGATGTATTATATAAGTAGAAGGGAGTTGTGGTTGTCGAACAAGTAGATAAGGAGTAAAGACAACATAAATTCTTACAAGCTAGTCAACTTATAAAGTCAACAAAAAAACAAAAACATGTTCAAACATAATATTGTCGATATTACAAATGCCTAGAAGAGTAGAAGCCTACAACCTTCGAAAACTGCTGGAATTTGTGCCTTTCATAGCGTGAATTCTATCCAGCACATATGGATGTCTTGGATGTAACTCTTCCACAGACACTCCATAGTAAGATGCCTCATACTCTGCATCTTCAATCCAATTTTTCCTCTCCCATTCCTCTTCATTTCTTTTGTACATTCTCTCCTCTTCCAAAAACTGCTGGAATGCTTCTTCATCCAACCTGGACTGCTCTTCATCTTCATCCAAATTTGTGTGTTCTTTTTCTTGCTCATAAAGAGCATCATAAAACTCTTGTTCCATAGTCTTCCTTATATCGTCTTCATCCATCCACTACAAAAGTAATACATTTGCACATCAACTAGAATGTAAACACTCTAGAACAATCGTTATACAAATGACAATTAAGTAAATACATGTTGCCTTCTGCCATCACAATGCCTTTTTCTACCTCGAACCTTACTTTCCTTTGTTGGTTTTGGTACCTGATCCTTGTGACAGCTAGACTTATTATGTCCAACACTTTGACAATTGGAGCATTTAATCTGTTTACGAGCTCTAGATTTACCCATTTTGACTCAATTTCTCTGAAAGGGTTGGGTTTATGTATTTGAAATCAAATTTGTGGTAAAATGTGAGAATAAGGTGCTTGCTATAAGTTAATGCAAGACAGGATAGGGGACTAAAACCTGTGTCCCCTACACTCTAAATCTGTTTGACCAAGGACCATAGTTCTACCAACACCCAATACAATCAAAACCGATATAACAACTCTCTTAGTCAAATACAACAATTAACAACATAATTAACAAATTAAAACACTAGAACATAACATATAGATTCATTAACTTCATATTAAACATTAAATATTCAGTACATATTTTTCCAAAAAAAAAGGGAAAACATAACCATAGCTTTTCCTTCTCAACACTTCCTAAGATCATCAAGGAATTTGTTCCTGTCACACACATGTGAGTGTGTTTGACAGATCATCCTCCTTATCTCCAACGCCTTCAAGACATTAGCCTTTTGCCTGTTGCGAAGATCCTCTATAACCTTGTAGTTCATCACCGTAGTTCGAAAGCCTTCGATCTCAGAGATGTATTCTTGGGTTTCCTTCATACCCCGAATCAAGTCAGTCAAAGTGTTTTGGAGTCCTTTAGCAATTTTGATGTCCTTATCGTTTTCTCTCTGATAAAAGAGAGAAATCGAGTAAAACATGTAGTCAGAGTTCGAAGCTTTAGCGAGTCCTTCAAGTAGTGGGAAGTCAGCCATTGGGAGGTTGATGAGATTTTCTTAGGATATGTTTCTTGTGATTGTTGGTATAGTGTATTAACCAATAAATACCAAAAACAACTGGACATTCCAAATTCAGGGACTGTTTGTGAAGTTAGTAAACAGAGAAAAATTCAAGTTTGTGTGAGAAGAAAGACGCGGGAATTTTAAGTGCAAAAAACGGCTAAGTGGCCAAATTGAGGGACCAAGTGTGACATTTTAAACCTAATACCCTGCAACTTGGCCTTTTGCCTTCCTTCATACGCTTATACACAATTAATGTTTTGGGAATCACCAAAAGAACCCAACTAACAAGATCCGAAACCATAAACACTATCATAATAACCCGACCTAATTAACAAAACCCAATCAAAACGAAACCTAACATACATCCACACGCACGTACTGAAACACACATCTAGTCAAACCCATTCATAAAAAAACTAAAAAGTAAGAATGAAGGACAAAAGCATATTTGTCTCCACTTTTAAGGATGTGAAGGAAGAAGAAGAAGGTGAGGTCCTGTTCAGAATCCACTATAATGGGGTTTTTGATTATAGCCCACTCAAGTATGAACGAGGTTCATTAATTAATCTGTGTGCCTTTACCAGTGATAGGGATATATTTAGTTCAAGCCTTGATAATGTGTTATAAGATATTAATGAACAAAAATGGGCGTTGTTTTTCTGTGATCCTAAACAATCCCTAGAAAATGGTTTGCATTTGATTCATACAGATGTTGATGTTCATACTTTGTTTGGAATGGCTGAAACAAATGAGTCAGTTGATATCTTCGTAGCCCACAAGCCCTAAAAGTTAGCACAATTTTACTTAAAAAACACCAGTTTTGAAGTTGTGGGTTGGGTAGAGCAGGATGCTAACTTTAGGATGCTTAGTTAAACACCTTTTAGGACTAGAAGTCAATGGCAGGGGATAGATAAGAAAAAAATGCAGGGGAGTGGAACCAGGACACCAAGAGTGAAATGTGGTGTAGTAATCAAGGACGAAGAAGGGGTTGTAGCTAAAAAAAGGGACAAAATTAAAGGAAAAGGAAAAGAAAATATGGTTGATGAAGAGGAGGTTTTGCCCAGAAAAAAAGGGAGAGAAGTTGTTCAAGAATTTAAGCGAGGTTTAGATGGGAAGGGGAAGGCCAAAATGGTTGAGTTTGCAGGGTTTGATGTTGAGAACTTGCCTGATTTTGACTTGGAGGGGAAGGCTGAAAGGGTTGGAGGTGCAGCTGCAGATGTTTCAAGCGGTGTTAAGACACCCTTTCGGAGCAAAGAAAAGATTACAAACTGCGACCTAGCACTGTTCGCCCAAAGGCGACCCTAGGTGATGTTTCAGTGATGAATACCATGTCATGTGTTAAATTCTATTAAGCTGTAACACTACAGTTCATAACTTATATGTTTGTAATTTGTATACTTGTTTTTGCAGACAAGGTGGCAGCAGCATCATCAATTTAGGGCTAAAAGTTTTGTCGGTCCAACAGTTTCTGGATATCAATCTCAGTTGTGTAGTTCATTTGAAGATTCAGCAGTTGAACGTTTTGAAGTTGGGCCCAAATTCATCTTTTATATTTTGTAACGAATCAGTAAATTAACATGTATCAGACAATGACTCCGTAGTATCAGTTATGTTCCAGTTTCATCAAACACTGTATATAGTTGACTGCTATAAGTCAACTAGCTAAGTAGTTGATAATGTATAAATTTGTTTGTTACTCCTGGATAAATTTCTGTGAGCTATTACTCTCTTTATCAGTTGACTTTTATGAAGTCATACTTAAGTGGTGAGGACTCAGGTACACTGAAATTATTTGTTCAAACAATATCTCTTTTTTGTTTTGGTGAAATAGTTCTTGAGTTAGAATTAACTAGCTTGAGTTATAAATGTGAAAGGACTGTAATACCCTCCAATAACTAACAGAAAAGAGACGTTGACATAGGCGTTATTGGTCAAGGGACGAATTTGGCATTTAATGGCCAAAGTTTGGACCTGTGGCGATGAAAAGGGCGAGGTTCATCCCATCGCGATCCGTCGAGCCAAGTTCAGAGACGAACGGTGTATTTTAGTCTAAAGAAAATATGATGTTGTTGTGTATGAGGTAGATAACTTCATTACCATCTATTTCAAACAATACAATCGTAATTGGTCAACTAAAGAAAAGAGTTGATGTTATTTCATTTTATGACATATTTAATTAGACCAATGTAATTTGTTTGCGCTGTAAGCAAATATAGGAAAAATGGATATATAATAATTTGTAATTCGTAATTTGTTTGTTTCAAGTTCTTTTCAGTTACATGTTCATTTGTACTTGTTCAACTACGCAAAACAAATCGAATAAAGATATATAGTAAACAAACACACATGTAACATGTGTGCTTTTATAATGTGAAATATGTGGTGTATGGGTGTGAGTAAAAATATTGTTTTAAAGAAAACAAATATATTAAACGTTTATGATATGTTCATATTTAGTATTTATGTAATATAAGACAATACGATATAAATATATCACAATTATGCAATATAATATAATATAATATAATATAATATCATATTATCTTCGTGGATAATAAGCGGCAATTTTTATAATACACAAAACATTACAAAATTTCGCTCATTATACTATTCATCATTCAAATATCATATCTTTTATATAATAAAACAAAATCTCTAGTGGGAATTTTTCATTTCAAAAAAATCAAACCATACCTTATTTGGTAATATTTTTTTAATTATTATTTTTCAAAAAGATTTCAATACTAAAAGAAATTCTAAATATTTCTTAATTTAGCTAATCTTAAAAAAATTCGTCCATATAAATCAGATCTAGAAAAAAGGCCAAAACACACATATTCTTTAAATTTATTAATTGATACTTTTGGGCCAAAATTGTAAATAAAAAAATGCGAAAATCCAAAATCAATAATATCATCTTATTCTTACGTTTTTGTCCCATAAACCTAAAGAATCGATGAAGATGGTAACAGTAATGCCTACTCTTTCCCTTAAACCCACCGGTATCATCTGATTTTGATTCATTACTCGATTGCTATTGTTCTTCTTTCATATCCACGTTATTAATAAGGATCAATTAAACTCGATTGCTATTGTATCCAGGTTATTACAATTTGTTAGGGATTAATATGTTTTGATGTATAAAAATACAAGAGATTTCCAGGTTGTTTGATCTAATTCGATTTAATTGTGTTAATTGATGTTTGTAGGGATGCAATGAATACACGATGATTTGTATGTTATCTGTCCTCGAACTCAGGAATCAATGTTTTGAATTAAATGAATGGTAAGTGTTGTATGCAATTTAATATGTATGTTTGTTAATTGAATATGATATTGCTACTTTATTTTTTATATCAATGTGGAGTTGCTATGAACTAGCATAAAGTTTAGTAATTTTTGCATAATGGATGTTTAGAAGATTGTTTATTCGTTATTCGTTATAACTGAACAGCTCAAAACCTAAATCATTGAATCATCGTATCCTTCACAACATCGTCCCAAAAAAATAAAAAATAAAAAATTACTACCGAATTTCCTCAAAAGACAAAACGTAACTTCTTAAAGCCATGAATCGATGGTATGTTCTTGACTTATTGATTAATTATGATATCCATAATTAATCATCTATTTATATTTAATTGTTGATTTTTGTGTACAGTTTGCAAATATATTGGGTTTGGTGGTTTAGGCTGATGTTTCTTGCAGATATAACGCTAAATGGTTCGATTGTTACTTTTTGAAAACACGTGTTGTGCGTAGTAAAAAATATAGGTAACCATTATGATTGTTCCTTTCAATTGATTGTTGGTACCATATGTTCCATTGTTTTAACTGTTATGTTATCCTTAAGGTATTGTAGGCCTTTGATTCTTTTCTTCTATTCGTTTGACCTCTGGTAGTAATTAGAATGCAAGGATTGATCTTAATTTTAATAATAGTTTTTAGTATAATAAGAACATATGCCTATGTTATTACGCCTGGACAAAATATAACCCTAAAAAATAAACTATAACCCTATACGCAAGAGTGATAAACAGTTCATGAAGAAGGTGACGAGGAGGGTCTCTGTCACAATTCTCAATTTCGGTCATTTCTCAAACTCAATATTCATCATATTAGTTCATGCATGGTTTTGCATTTTACATTAAACGTATAATTTCTTATATTAAATAAACGTTATCGCGTAACTAATTATTTTGAATAATTGATCCATTAATTCCAGAAATTTCAGCATGAAAAATGTCACTCTTTACGAGTCAAAAATAAGTCTTAAGCTTTATAAATTGTGTCGACTTATCAAAAATATATTAGTATACTTTGACACGAATCTAAGGACATATAAAACGTAGAAAACGGACTTGTAACGAGTAAATTACACGCGATAAACCAAGTTGCCGTAACTTTATTCTATTAGCAACATTAATATATTTTCTATTAAACATATACTACGGCAACTAGGGGCCATGTTGAGGGTCGTTTTTAACATTGATAGGATACTCTTTATAAAAAGATGTCTTCTAGTAAAATCAAGTTCGCCAACCATATTTTCCAAAATATCCAACCGTTCGTCAAGCGGAATTGTAATGAATAAAATATAGTCGCTCAAAGTTTACCGAAAACCACTTTTAAACACACAAGTACCATACTTAACCTATATTTTTCTCTAAGATCGAGACCTCTAGGATGAAAAATTAAATGTTAAAACTTTGAGATAATGATACAAGCTTCCCAAAACCGTTGAGTTTGCTTCCTAACACTCGACGTGCACCATTTTACGACTAGCTTTTAGAGGCCGTTTTAGTCACTTTCATGGAAATTTCAATGACATTATTTTACGACGAAAAGTTATAATTTCACAATTAATCACTAAATGATTATCGTCGGATATCATTTCAATGTAAATACATGTGAAGTAATTTAAAAATAGTCAAGACGTTAAAAGATTATATTTTCAACGAGAAGTATTGTTTTCAAAAACACATAAGTGATATAAATATCATCCGAATTGCGTGCATAACATTACATCATGACTTATTGCATATCATATCATTCATAATAGGTCAGTTTCGAGATTCACGCTACATTTCGGTGTAACCACTTTTGTCATCGCATCTATTCATCAAGTGAGTAATCACATCCCCTTTTTACCGTTTTACTATATTTTGGGGCTGAATGCATGAACCATACTTGAATTAAATTGATTCTTACTTTTGTGAACTCTTTTGACTTGAACATTTGAACTTGAAACAAATCCTTGAATTTAATTACGAATTTATGACCTGTTGGAATTTATTGAACCGTACATGTTATGACCTTGACCTAAAGTCTCATATGTTCGGAGCATCACTATAAAGACTCCTATGTTCGGAGTATATCTTTGGGAAAAGGCACACAGTATATCTTTGGGAAGAGGCACCTAGTATATCTTTGGGAAGAGGCACCCAACATAACTTTGGGTAGTGGCACCCAGCATAATTTGGTTTCATCAGGAGCATCCCTGAATTATTATATTCGTGGTACTATATTGTGAACTATTATGACCGCTTATACTTGACTATTAGACATACTACTTTTGGCAGTGGGTTGTGAACACACAGGTTGCAAGTTTTGTATGGGCGGAACTTGGAACTGAGTGGATTTACAATGCCTTTGCTTTGTGGACTATTTTCGATGACCGAAAGCTTTGAATATTTCTTACGAGTTTTCTTATTTTACTAAACATGTTTACTCACCAACTATTTTCATAGTTGACCCGTTTTTCTCTCATGCATTTCAAGTGATCGTTAGTAAGCTTTTTCTACCAGGTCTTGCATAATGAAGTTTTCACTTGTCACTACAAATCGTTATGTAATAGAACGAAATATTTTGGAATCTAAACTTTGTAATATATTTGCCGATGACGGCTAAACTGGTATTGTAATGGTGTACTCTTTCTTTTAAATATTAACGTTGGTAGGTTCTATTATCTTGTGCTTATGTTCCCTTCCGTTACACCTCGTGTTTCCGCCTCCGGCGAGGGTGTGACAGATTGGTATCAGAGACAAAGGTTACAGAGAATGCCGATTTTTCAAAAATAAAAATCACAGCTATAACCGGAATAATTTTTTTTTATTTTATTAAACATTGAACATCATCCGAGTCATCTAGTCCTAACGTTGCATCGTTAATCATAAATTATACATAGCCTGATCAACTATGTCTAATTTATGAAGAACCATGCAATGATAAGAAGGGTAATTTTAAATCATGTTTAGTCGAGTCTTTTGAGTCTGGTCACCTGAAGTTGCATTGGTCGGGTGGGTATGCATAGCATGTTTTTACGTTCACGTCTACATTACCGTATCTTATTTATACCCTCTCTTTTCCATCTTTCGACTTGTTAGACATAGCATGTCCCTGATCCTGTCATATTTCGATCACTATAACACACATTACCACCGTTCTGCACCTCATCTGACTTCGTTCGAATGTCGTTTACTCAACCCGATGTTTTGGTCCACTGTAGGATCATGGCTGCAAGAAACACACGCTCAGGAGGCAACAACAACGGCAACCCAAACAACAATGACAATCCAAACAACAACGCTGCTGGAATAGCGGATCTAGTCACCCAAATTATAACACATCTCGATGCTAGACGAACCAACGCCGGAGAAGGTACTTCAAACACTGGTCAAGGATGCAGCTACAAAACTTTCATGACATGCAAGCCAATGGAATTTCATGGTACTGAGGGTGCCATTGGACTGCTAACCTGGTTCGAGAATGTTGAGTCGAAACTTAGTATCATGAAATGTACTGAAGGAAACAAGGTTGAGTTCTCTGCTGGTCTACTACAGGGTCGAGCATTGACCTGGTGGAACAACCAACTGCAGACTAGAGGAAGAGGGGCTGCAAATGCGTTATCTTGGGAAGCATTTAAGAAACTACTAACTGATGAGTACTGCAGAAAAGATGAAGTGCAGAAGCTAGAAGCGGAATTTTGGAATCACTTGATGGTTGGAGTAGAAGTCGACAAGTACACGATCCGTTTCCACGAGTTAACTAGGATGGTTCCTCACATGGTTTCCACTGTGGAGAAGTTGATTGACCGATATATATGGGGATTGATACCGGAAATTAGGAGGGATGTCACCTCATCAAACCCAACCACTCTGCAAGCCGCTGTGGGTATGGCGTATCGCTTGACTAATGATGTGATCAGGTCTGGAGGACTAGCAAAAGCGAATGACAATGGACGAAAGCGACAGGAGGATCACCAGGGAAGCCGAGACCAGGGTCAGCAAGACAAGAGGCAACGAATAACCAGGAACTATGGAGTGACTACTCAGGAGCGCAAAAGATACGCAGGTCCACATCCATTGTGCACTCGATGTAACTATCACCACTCGGGAGACTGCCCAAGGTGCGACAAATGTGCACAGACGGGCCACTTCGCGCAAAATTGCTCAAACAGGACTGGGAATCAAGGACAGAGAAAAGCATGTTACGAGTGTGGAAGTCTAGATCACCTTTGCAATACCTGTCCAAAGCTGAAAAGAACACCTAACCAAGAAGGTAATCGTCCAAACCTGGCATTGGCAATAGAAGGCCCACAAGATCAGAATATTGAAGTTCCCCCCGCACGTGGTCGAGCATTCTATCTGGGTACCGAGGAAGCCCGCAACGCGTAACGGGTACACTCTTTCGAACAACTACCTTATTTCTGTACGACATAATTTTGAGTGCATAACTTCCTTCCAATTTTTACCACGTTCACGGCATTGATTAATTTGAGACCCATCGATATCGACCTTAGTTGTATTATATTTTTTTGATTTGATTTGATTTGTGTAAGCAAATCCAATATCGAGCGAATCTTTCAAAAGACTTCATTCAAAAGACTTGTTTCCTAGCTTGATCTAGTGACAGTTCTTGTTTGATGAAGTTGCGAAAGTCGAGTTAAGAAACAAGTTTACTCAAGTCACTATCTAAAGGTCTTTTGAGGGCTACGTTCGATATTGGGTAAGTTTACCCTATCCAATCTAATCACGGGCACGTACTTAGTTGAATGGGGAACCTGTACACATGGGCATTGATATGATCATTTAGACTGTTCGTACGAGCATAAACTTTTAGAATCCTTGTCGAGGTTCGGACCATAGTATCATTAATCGAATCACGAGGACGTGATTCCGCTGACATGGGAAGAATGTCACAATTCTCAATTTCCGGTCATTTCTCAAACTCAATATTCATCATATTAGTTCATGCATGGTTTTGCATTTTACATTAAACGTATAATTTCTTATATTAAATAAACGTTATCGCGTAACTAATTATTTTAAATAATTGATCCATTAATTCCAGAAATTTCAGCATGAAAAATGTCACTCTTTACGAGTCAAAAATGAGTCTTAAGCTTTATAAATTGTGTCGACTTATCAAAAATATATTAGTATACTTTGACACGAATCTAAGGACATATAAAACGTAGAAAACGGACTTGTAACGAGTAAATTACACGCGATAAACCAAGTTGCCGTAACTTTATTCTATTAGCAACATTAATATATTTTCTATTAAATATATACTACGGCAACTAGGGGCCATGTTGAGGGTCGTTTTTAACATTGATAGGATACTCTTTATAAAAAGATGTCTTCTAGTAAAATCAAGTTCGCCAACCATATTTTCCAAAATATCCAACCGTTCGTCAAGCGGAATTGTAATGAATAAAATATAGTCGCTCAAAGTTTACCGAAAACCACTTTTAAACACACAAGTACCATACTTAACCTATATTTTTCTCTAAGATCGAGACCTCTAGGATGAAAAATTAAATGTTAAAACTTTGAGATAATGATACAAGCTTCCCAAAACCGTTGAGTTTGCTTCCTAACACTCGACGTGCACCATTTTACGACTAGCTTTTAGAGGCCGTTTTAGTCACTTTCATGGAAATTTCAATGACATTATTTTATGACGAAAAGTTATAATTTCACAATTAATCACTAAATGATTATCGTCGGATATCATTTCAATGTAAATACATGTCAAGTAATTTAAAAATAGTCAAGACGTTAAAAGATTATATTTTCGACGAGAAGTATTGTTTTCAAAAACACATAAGTGGTATAAATATCATCCGAATTGCGTGCATAACATTACATCATGACTTATTGCATATCATATCATTCATAATAGGTCAGTTTCGAGATTCACGCTACATTTCGGTGTAACCACTTTTGTCATCGCATCTATTCATCAAGTGAGTAATCACATCCCCTTTTTACCGTTTTACTATATTTTGGGGCTGAATGCATGAACCATACTTGAATTAAATTGATTCTTACTTTTGTGAACTCTTTTGACTTGAACATTTGAACTTGAAACAAATCCTTGAATTTAATTACGAATTTATGACTTGTTGGAATTTATTGAACCGTACATGTTATGACCTTGACCTAAAGTCTCCTATGTTCGGAGCATCACTATAAAGACTCCTATGTTCGGAGTATATCTTTGGGAAAAGGCACCCAGTATATCTTTGGGAATAGGCACCCAATATATCTTTGGGAAGAGGCACCCAACATAACTTTGGGTAGTGGCACCCAGCATAATTTGGTTTCATCAGGAGCATCCCTGAATTATTATATTCGTGGTACTATATTGTGAACTATTATGACCGCTTATACTTGACTATTAGACATACTACTTTTGGCAGTGGGTTGTGAACACACAGGTTGCAAGTTTTGTATGGGCGGAACTTGGAACTGAGTGGATTTACAATGCCTTTGCTTTGTGGACTATTTTCGATGACCGAAAGCTTTGAATATTTCTTACGAGTTTTCTTATTTTACTAAACATGTTTACTCACCAACTATTTTCATAGTTGACCCGTTTTTCTCTCATGCATTTCAGGTGATCGTTAGTAAGCTTTTTCTACCAGGTCTTGCATAATGAAGTTTTCACTTGTCACTACAAATCGTTATGTAATAGAACGAAATATTTTGGAATCTAAACTTTGTAATATATTTGCCGATGACGGCTAAACTGGTATTGTAATGGTGTACTCTTTCTTTTAAATATTAACGTTGGTAGGTTCTATTATCTTGTGCTTATGTTCCCTTCCGTTACACCTCGTGTTTCCGCCTCCGGCGAGGGTGTGACAGTCTCAAACGTGTAGGATCATTTATTTGAGTTTCTGTTCCATATTCGTGTTAGCCATTAAGGTAATTGATGCTTAACTTACAAATTGAACAAATTAATAACGATGATATATGGATTAGTATATTGGTCGAGTTTTGTGTGTTCTAACATGTTTACGGTTATAGAAGTAGTTGTCATAAGAAAGTTTAGTATGAGGTTTCGTAACGGCATTATAAACCAATTTTTGATAAATATTATTGTGTTAAAAGATAGAAATGAGTTATTGGGTTGTTTGTTAAACCTTCATGAATTTCATTCCGTTTAATTTATGTAGTTTTCAATTTTTCAATTAATATAGTTTCGTTCATAAACATTTGTGACAAAAGGGGAATTTTATATGAACATAATATAGGAATGAGAGGTTCTGTTGTTGCTATTGTTCGATACCTATTTGTTAGTAACTATGTCTTATCAAATCCAAGCACCACTATATGGATATGTGTTGGTATACTACTAATGCCCATTTCATATATGATACCTAGAGCTATCTGCATGTGGCTTATGATTAGATACATGTCATACACCACTAATCAGGATCTACGATATTTTGATGCATGCTATGAGTTATGCACTTATACTTAGGCACCACATATCAGCCATAGTTTAATAACAGTAGATTGTAGCATTAGAAAAAAGGAAGGGGCACTACAGACCTACATGTAAACTTAAAAATGGGATGGAAATTACTATCTATTGGTATATGACTCAACTGATCAAGGTACCTACTTCTGGTAAACAGGTACAGATGCCATTTAGGGGGAAAAAATGCCAGGCTGACGATCTGTTTGCAGGTTGATGGTTTCCAATGTAGTGACAATTTTTCAGCTTTGACATACGACATTATGGATCCACTATGATAACTAACATCATGGCTGGACAGTGGGAGTTTTCTTATAGAATTTGAATAAAGATAAAAGTTATAATGTTAATCTGCTGGGATGTACGTTGTTACCTCAGAAGAAGGGATTAACAGACTAAAACCCAATGCCACTCGAGTCTTCGCAAAAGTGCAACTGTACATAATGGTATATTAGGTAGTACGTATTTTCCTTTGGTGTTTGGTGCTGACATGTGCTTTGTGATCATGTTGCTGGTACATTTTTGCTATGCAAGGCAATAGGGATTGATAAAAGGAGTTCTAATCATTATTGGCTATATCTACTGATGATAACGAGGTATCTGGTGTAGAAAATATAAATTTAGTACAACTTTAACTAATGTGCATGTATCTTTGGTTTGCAGGCTAGGCTATATTTTAGTTAGCAAGAGACTAAATGATGATAATGAGCATGTTCATTGACTACGCAGAATAAGTGGATCAGGTAAAAACTCGATCTGACCGATACTTGGTTGCCTGGAAGATCCAATACTATAGGTTAACTTTTTGGATTTATTTAGGTGTCATACTTTTACATTAGGTATGGCATTATAAAGCTAAATCATTTTTGAGGATTATCATTGAGCATACCTTACTTAGAATAAAGCAAACTACAAAGTTAAGCATTACTATATGTTCATTAATGTCGAATGCTATGTATATTCAGCAAGTAAAAGCATTATTATATGTAAACAGTTCTGTAGCTATGGGTAATTGAGAAGCTATTTGCTTAGCAATTATTTTTGCTTATGAGGATGAATACATCATTATACTTAATTTTATAAAGTGGCCTTATCATTGGATAAGCCTATGTTATTGTTAATGCGTGTTGATTTGTATGATGAACTTTTGTTTTCGACTTACTTGCTAGCTGTATATGCATCTTCATTTAGTATAATTTTGGCATCATCTTTTATAAACTAAAAAATATGTGAACAACTAAATAGTTAGAAAGGAAACGGGTCAGGTAAGCCAAATATGTTGAAAGGTGCCCAATTATTTTTTTTTTAAAAATGTTTACAAACTCTATTCACTTTGCATTAAGTGAAACCACTTGCTCAACAGCTTGTGCAGCCCCTGTAGTGGCTCCTTTTACTAAATCACAAGTATGCATGATTCACGTTCGACTATAAATATGTTTACATGAGGAGGATCATTAACTACTAGAACATTAGTAATTAGTTTATTAATAAAGAATAGAAAACAAAGTGTTTGTGGGTCAACGAGACCTGACCCGTTTCAACCCGTACTAATAATCCATCCCCAACCTGACCATCTTGGTAATGAATTATTATTACTTAATACTTGGTGGGTGGGTTACTCAAAAGATTCAGATGATCCGTTTGGCAGACTCATACGCATAACACCAGATGTAGGCATATTTATTGGTAAAAGTTATAACCCAAGGTATAATTATAAACTAAAGTGATAATGACAACACCGTATTTTTCTGCTTATGGTTTACTTAATAGTCACAAGTCTCACAACCAAATGTGGTGTCTGCATCTCCTGGAACTCCGTTGTTTGAAATTTTTGTCGTCAAAGAGAATGATGAAATGCTCACGGTGCAGGTAACTTACAGTTCATTATTTATCATGATTGAAAAGATGAATATTGGATTAGTGCTCTTACATAATAATGTTTTGGCTCAAGCAGTCCTGGTTTAAATTGAACATCCTGGAACATAGTGTTTCAGGTAAACGCGGCCCAAACGAACAAATTGCATTTTGGAACATATACTGTTAAATATAATTTTGTGATCATATTTGACATGCTAATTATTCATGAACAATTCGACCATCTGAACTTTTTTAATGATAATCGACACAATAATTGCTTATGAACTACTATTAAATATTTAGGAACATAGTGCTTCGGGTCAATTAAATTGCATGTAATGACTCGACTCTGTTTTGATGTGCCTGCCTTTTTAGCCACCCAATTCTTTTGTTAATATTGTCAGTTGGTTTATGTATAGGCCTTTATATTGGTGCATTTGGCCCATATGGTACTGAGGTGGGTCAGTTAAAGCGCAAATATGGCAACTGGAGTGATGTGAATGGCGTTGAGCTCTTTGAGTATGTTAAAGCTGTAAGGTGACAGGTGATTTGAACGTTCCTGCTGGCCAGGTTAGTGGCTTTTCAACTTTTGTGTTTAGTCTCAAGTCTCAACAACTTGCATAAACCAGATTTTGTGTAACAAACCTTATTGTCTTTATTTCAGGTTATGTGGATGCAATAGCTAATAAGGAGAACCAAATGCAAGTGGTACTTAAGAAGAACTTTGGCGAAGAGGTGGTGATATGACTACACTTTATGGAAATAATGTTGACATTGTCATTGGATTGAAGTTTAACCAAAGTTTTCGAAAAAGTGAGTTTGTTTATATATATGGTTTATTACAAGCAGAATCAATGATCAAAACTTTATTTTCTAGCTTGTAAGTGACACTAAGCAGCAAGCTACATCGAAGGTTGCGAGGAGTTTGGTATTTGACCTTTAAGTGATAAACAAGTATTCAGATTTCAATTTGGATAGTTTATAGGATTTTATAGGTTTGGCTTTTGTATACTTGAAAGTGTACTCTCTTTTGTATGATATATATTTGATTTGATATTTTGTATTTTAGAAGTGTTAAATCATGTTTTATATCTTCTTAGGTATATATTTATTTATTAAACACAATATCTAAAGTTCTTCGCACTTAAAATCATGAAAAATTTCCCTAAAATCCTCTTTTCAAAATGTCAAGAATTATAGATCCTCACACTTAGAAGTGTGAATAATTGTTTCAAAATCTCATAAGGAATTGTTTTAAAATCATCACAATTAAAATGTGAAGAATTAAAAGCTCACTTAAAATGTGAAGAATTCCTCACACTTAAAAGTATGAAGAATCGTTTCCAAAGTCAGTTGTCTTTACCCAAGTGTGAACTTCAGACGACTCTCAAGCGGTTCCATTCCTTCTTACTGTACTTCTGGGTCAACCCAACCCGAATGGGTTAACTATTTTGTTGTAGCGACATAACAAATGGTAAATAAATTTGGTTTATAAACTTTTGTGATTAACTTTTTAAAAATATATATACGACCCCTAACTACGTCAATTAAAATACAAATTAAGATAAAAATATATTATTCAAAAAATTAGAAAAAAAAACCCTGTGCGTGCACGGGCTTTATAACTAGTATTTATACTACATATTAAGAGTGTATGGTCAAACATTGAAAAGTGAAATTTTGAAAGTTAAAGCTGAGAGAAATGCACAGTGTAATTAATACTTTTATTAAAACACTCAATTATTTAAAAATACAATAATTTATTCACATTGTACAACAAATTAAAAGCATATCTACCAAATTAAAAACAATCAATTAAAACGCCCTTATTAAAAAGTACAATAAAAATTTCAAAATCTACAATTTAAAAAAGCTACAACATAATCTAAAATATAAAATAATTCATGTTATTTTTGAAATACCCGAAAATGAAAAATGCATGTTATTATGCACATACAAATTAATAAAACACACAAAGCTTCATAAAAGCTAATGGTATATATAGTTTTGAAAATCGGACCGGACCAACGGGTTTAACCGAAAACCGGTGTCGCCATCGGTTTGATTAACCAATAAAAGCCATCCGAAAACGAACTAGAGAGGACCCGTTGAAACCGATACAAACTGATGGAATTAGGTCTCATCGAGATCTATTTATCCGGTTAATCGTCACAGGATACCCGCCGTCGAAATGTGCTGGTACCCTGCTATACTATATATAAAGGAAAAAACAAAATGTAAAAAGTGAAAAGTTGAAACTAAAAAAAGAAATGTTGAAAAAATAGGAAACTATTAATACACATCAAAACCGTGTTTACCCGGGACACTTCAAACCCGGCGGGTTGATCCGGTTTAAGTTGACCCGTTTTGACCCAACCTATCGGCTTGACTCGGTTTAAATCGACCCCGTTTTTTAACCAAAACGGTTCAACCGGTTGAATCACCCGGGTCGAACCGGGTTTCAAAACATTATGTTTATTCTCCAAATCTTCAAACTTTTATTATTCGTTTATAACCCATAAATTTTTTTTATCACTAAACGATCTGTCGCTAAAAAATTCCGTTACTATGCACTAGTACTCACTAAAGTCTATTTTTATTAGTTGAATATAAAATGAACACTTGTTATAAGACATACCAAAATAGAAATGAAATTATAAATTTCAACACTTGCAAATCTTGACGGATTCCTTAAACTAAAACGTGCTACATTTTAAGTTTTTCTTTATGCCAAACGATATAATGCTCGAAAGTTCATGACTTTTGTTTATTACTTTGTTTATTTTTTTCGATTGTATACTAAATTTGTATTATATTATAAAATATTTTGGATTTTCTATAAAAAAAAAGGTCTTATAATTTTAATAACAAAAACAGTACTATAAAAGAAAAGATTTAAAATTATTTGAGAACAAAAGATTATTTACATATCAAAGGATCAATCTCCACCCTTCATTATTATTTGATCTAATGGATAACATTAATCAAACAATTTAAAAACTCACTTTTATCCTCTTTTTTCAAATTTTAATAACTTTCAAACCGTTAATCGTTAAGCGAAAAAAAAAAATATCATTGCGACGAGTATTTAATTATCTTTCTATAGATAGACACTTTGATATACTTTCGACAACATTTTTTTTTTCGTATTTTTCACATTTTTTAAGTTTTTTTGTTTTTTTACGTTACTGAAATTTGTATTAAAAAAATCATATATGATTAAACACTAATTTGAATATCATATGTGATATTAGTGTTATATCATATATAATATGTAATATCACATGTGATATTAATTAGTATAATATCACATATGAAGGTAAAGTTAAAATAAAAAGACAAATATCCGTAAAAAGAATAAAAAGATTTTTTTTAGAAAAACAATTCTCCAAAAATTCCAAAACAATTCCACAAGATCGGGTATGTTGGTGCATAAAACTTTTGTGATTTTTTTTTTTTTTTTTTGGTAATTTTGAGTTTTGATACGTTTTTTTTAATGCACAAAAAACGAAATTTGATGCGCAAAAAAATTTTGATGCACAAAATTTTCAACTTATTTTAGTTAGATGTGCAATGTTATTTTGATGAAAAAAAGTCAAAAGAAGTTGGATGCAGAAACCAATTTTTGATGCACAAAAAACGATTTAATGCGCAAACGTATTTTTTCATAATTTTTTTTTCGGAAAAAATATCCACTTTCAGAAAAAAGTTTTTCACAATTTTTTCATACACCATCATACTGGATCTTGTGGAATTTTTTGAGAGTTTTTCAAGAACATTTAAATTTTTTATTTTTTTATCTTTTTACGGATATTTGTTTTTTTATTTGATCTTTATCCTCACATATGATATACCAGAGGTGGCAAAACGGGGGGTCGGGCGGGCACGGGCTAGAATGGGCACGGGCTTAAACGGGCATGGGCTAAACGGGCACGGGCCAAACGGGCACATGTTATATAAATCGCTTAATAAAAGACCTAAAACGACGAAATAAATTTCTTAAACATAATATCTTATTTATACTAAAAAACTTAAAATGTATTAATATAAAAAATATTTCATTAAAACGATCGTAATGTTCTACAATTGAGAAAACACAATGTGCTCGTTAGTGCCCATTTAAATTTTCAATGAGCTATATGTGCTCATTTAAAAAAAAATAGTGGGTTAAATGTGCTCAAATCTTTTAAAAACTTGCCCATTTAGCTTATCATTTAGCTTTTGGGCACATTTTGCCACCTCTATGATATACATATCATATCACATGTGATATCACATATCATATATAATTTAACACTAATATCATATGTGATATTCAAATTAGTGTTTAATCCTATACGATTTTTTTCATGCAAATTTCGAGTAACGTAAAAAAAGACGAAAAAAGTGAAAAAAAAACGAATTTTTTTTCTTTTTGCGAAAGTATATCAAAGTGCCCGTTTATAGAAAAATAATTAAATGCTCTTCGTGGCGGTGTAAATATTTTCACTTAACGATTAACGGTTTAAGAGATATTTAAATTATAAAAAATAGGTGAAATAATTAAATGCTTTTAATCTCAGCCATTAATTTTTTTAGATGACTGGTGGAGATGAGTCCCTTAGTATGTAAGAAAAGTTTGATATGTAAAATAACTCTCCTAAAAAGAAATTAAAAAAATTAATGTAAATTTTGAAATTTAAATGTCACTTAAACCATATAGCAACCTCTTCAATGATGATATATATTTTGATAGAATTGTTTATAAGAAAAACTCACTAAACTTAACCACCAATTTAATGCTAAATTCTGAAAAATAAAATATTTGCTCGCCATAAAGATACTCATCAAGATACCTTTCGCCGCATTGCACGATTACCATTCTATTATTATTTATGTGTGTTAGTTGAGAATCTAAGCTATCAATGCTCAACTAATTTCATGAGTCTAAAGTCAAACGTTTGTGCAATTAAGTTACGGGGGAGTTTATACGGACCCTCCTATATGGGTGGTTTCGTAAAGCCATGTGTATTGTGTGTTTATATGGACAACATCGCGGTTTATACATTTTGATCAAAACCTTCTATTATCACATTATAAGAAAGGTCGTAATCAAATAACCTTTCAATTACCATGTACAACTAGCCGAAAAAAAAAAAAAAAAAAAAAAAAAAAAAAAAAAAAACGCTCATGCCAACCGATATAATATGCTCGAAAGTTCATGCCTTTTGTTTATTATTTTGTTTTGATGGCATATTAAATTATTAAAATCGTAATTATGTGTGTTAGTTGACAATCTAAGCTATCAATGCTCAACTAATTTCAGGAATCTAAAGTCAAACATTTGTGCAATTCAATTACCAGGGTACAAAATTAGCTTTCAATGCCAAAGAAAAAGGTACAAAAAAAATTATAAATGTTTTCTATATAAATTCGAGTAAATGAAAGCTCAAATATAACACAAGCATATTTACAGTCGATAGACACCATAAACTAAGAATGATACGAACATTCCTTGTCTTCTTTCTTATTGTTATTTCAGGTGATATAACTTTTTACATATCGACATAAGTCCCATGATATATAAATATTATGCGAAACAACATATGTCGAAGAATTTGTATGCAAACAATTATATGAGAAAACTAGGAGTAGTTATTTGTCATATTTTGATGTTATTTGATGAAAATTTCTAATGTTTATGTATTTGTTTGCAGGTATAATGAATGTCACTGCAGAATCACAAGATTCATACCTTATAGAACCGACACAGAGGCTACAATGTAAGAATTTCAAGGATTGCTTAAAGCATTGTCCTGGGATTCCCTTGTGCATCAAGAAGCATTGTTATTGCGCAGTAGCAAGTGAAGAAAATTCACCACTTGCGCCTTCGGAAATCAATAAAAGCTTTGTTTCAAATGATGTCGAAGATCAACGACAAATGAATGCCAAAGGAACTAAAAATTAGTAAAAACATGTAGAGTGGTGTAATCAGAGTCTGTTTTGAGTTTCATTAGTTCAACTAAAACCAAATAAACATGATTGAATCTTTATGTTCGCCTTGATTTTTATTTTATTCTTGCGAGATAGGTCAAAATTGAAAATTGAGAATAAATGATGACAAAATAAGACGAGCATACTAAACGAGCTCGAGCATATTTTACTTAACGAAGCTAAGCTCGAGTCGAGATTTATTTGGTTTGAGCCTATCAAAAAGCGAATCAATTCCAATCAAACGTGTAAAAAACTAAAATATATCATGAGCCAAGCACGAGCTAAAGCATAAAGCTTGAAACAAGCTCGATCCTTATTAACTTAAACGAATCAAGCTCGAGATTTGACATGCTAAGAGGCGGAGGGGATGGGGTAGCTAGCAGGTGCTAGGCCCCTCTCAACTAGCCTGGTGAACACAATATTACATAGTTTGAAAGCTCATTATTTGAAGAGGATTAAAGGCTGCTAGCAACCCAAATTTGTATTTTTAATACAAAAAGATATTATAACGTGTATGAGTATTTGACTTATACTAAGAGCAAACACAATGGTAACGGCATAAAGCCGTTAGAGGGGGAAATAACGCCGTTTTTGGCGTTAAACCATTGGAGGATCCACGTTAATGCACCGTTAGTCCCTGCACGTTATCTCCATAACGCCCGTCAGTGGCAATTAAAAAAAAAAAAAAAAGTTTCAAAAACAACCCCTCAACGGCTAGATTTTAAAATTTTTTTACATAAAACCCCCTAACGGCTAGTTTTTACAAAAAAAAAAAAAAAAAAAAAAAAAAAAAAAAAACATTTTTTTACCACTATAAATACCCAACTAAAACACCATTTTTTTCACACTTTCATAATTCAAATTCACAATTTATATAATTCCTTTCACATTTCCATAATTCAAGAATCAAGTTCATTCACAATGGATCCAAATGAATTTGGTCAAAATCCTCTGTCTTGGTCAGACGTTGATGATGAAGAGGACTTCCAATTTATGGCGTCCGCGTATGAGTATCACATTCAGTTGGAACATCCTACTCGTGCTCGTAGCCATATATATCGTGAACGTAAGATTGCAGAAGAACGTCTGCGCAACGATTATTTCGTTGAAGGTTGTAAGTATTCAAACCGGAATTTTCGTAGAAGATTTCTTATGAGCCGGAAACTATTCTTGCAAATAGTTGAAGGTATTGAATCTTATAATTCCGATAATATTCCAGATCATTTTACTTTCTTTAGGCAAACACCCGATTGTACTGGTCGAATGAGTTTAAGTGTTCTAATGAAGTGTACGTCTGTCATACGCCAATTGGCGTACGACACCTCACCCGATGCATTTGATGAATACTTGCAAATGGGTGCGAGTACTTCAAAAGTATGTATTGATAATTTTAACAAATGCATTATTGATTTGTTTATGTCGGAGTATTTAAGAAAACCAACATGGGCCGACATTCAAAAACTTTATCAACAACATGAAGAAAAACATGGTTTTCCGGGAATGCTTGGTAGCATTGACTGTATGCACTGGTAATGGAAAAATTGTCCAGTGGCTTGGCAAGGGCATTTTGCTAGGGGTGATAAAAAATACCCAACAATTATGCTTGAAGCTGTTGCTTCTCAAGATTTATGGATCTGGCATGCTTTTTTTGGGATGGCGGGGGCGAAAAACGATATTAATGTTTTAGATAACTCTCCGTTATTCGACGATATTCTTGCTGACATGGCCCCAAGAGCACCTTATATGGTCAATGGAACTAGGTATGAACATGGGTATTACTTGGCTAATGGAATTTATCCACAGTGGGCAACTTTCATCAAATCCTTCTCGGCAACAACTGACGAAAAACATACGTACTTTAAAAGGAGACAAGAAAGTGCCCGAAAGGATATTGAACGTGCTTTTGGTGTACTTCAAGGCCGTTGGGGTATACTACAACAACTGGCACGTCAATGAAATTGCCACGATACGTAGAATCATGTATTCTTGCATTATTTTGCATAACATGATTATAAAAGAACAAAAATTTGCATTACGTGACTATAACGAATTGTGGGTGGATCCGTCAGCAAATTTGAGGCAACGAAGATGGGTTGAAATATGTGATACTCACAGTCGTAAGGCAAAAGAAATACACGACCGACAAACGCATACCCAACTCCAACAGGACCTTATGGAGCATGTTTGGCAGAAGAATCTTAAACGACATGGACAACAACATGAGAGTGACGATGATGAATAAGTATTTGCTATGTTTTGTTATTTTTTTTCGTTGTCATTTCCTTTATATTGTAACGTTTAATTTGCGGTGTGTTTTTTTATTTGTTGTAATTTTTTTTCGATGTATTTTCTTAATTTCGTATTGTAATATGTTTTCAAATTTAATGTTATGTTTAGTTTAATAAATGAAGTGTTTGTTTTAGTTTAGGGGTTGAAATTGAAAATATGAAATGTTATTGGGATGTTATTGATGTGAGTGTTTTTTGGGGATGTTAAAGTGAAATGTTAAAGCTGATGTGGCGCTGACGTGAACAGTGTTATTTTATAACTTAGGTTACCATTTTATTTGCTCTAACAAACAAATTGACAATTGCGTAATCATTTCATTCTCATCAGGTGTTGAATGCTCTAGAGGTTTTGTTTTTAATTTTTTGTTTTGGATTTTATCTATAGTTATTCAATCTACCACGTTAGATTATTAATTTATGAGTAAATTACACCGTTCGTTCTTGTGGTTTGCGTTGACCGCAGAGTTTAGTCCTTTGACCAAAAAAGTTGCACCGTACGTCCTTAAGTGTGAAACGTTATGCGCCACTAGTCCTTTGACCAAAAACCGTTAAGTTTGACCGTTAAACTCCCTCATGTGACTTGCACATGAGGGTAAAATGACGGAAATACCCCTGCGTTAAGTTACACCGCCCCCCTCTTCTTTGCAAAATTGACACAAACTACCCAATAATATTGAATTGATTACATAAATCGTCCAAAGTGGTATATCACCACTTACCACACACACACAAACACTCATACAAACACACAAACACTCATACAAACACAACCATTCATCATCCTCACCACTTGTTTGGTCTCGCTTACCCTCGGCCACAACCAACAAACCAAACAGACCCTAATGGCCTTGGTTTCTCTCGGCTACAACAAAAACAATATCAACCGGAACATCTTGGTCCCGGTTACCATCAACGAAAACAATAATAAAAACCCGACTATTTTAATATGAAGCTACCACAGCCACAACACAACCAATACCAACATCTCCATCCATCCATACTACCTATACCACATCCTCCTCTTATATCAACGCAACACATCTCTTAACCTCAAGTGTCTAAACATAAATGACAAAAGGATCTCAGTTCATTCTTTCGAAGTACTTTATGTGTCATCAAACCTTTTGAAGGTCTTTAATCGAAAGAAATAAAACCATCATCGATCCACTATTGAAGTTTACCTTCATATCCGAATGTAAATCAAAGGAGTAATAACATAAGTGTTATATCCTTTATTTGATTCGTTCTAAACTCAATCAAAACAAGTTAATCAAAACAAAAACAAAAATCTCAGATTTTTTTTCGTTTCTTATTATGAAATGTATCAAAACCATTGAAGTTTCAAATGTAAAGATAGTACAATAACAATTGTGTTATCATACCTCTTTGTTTCGTTGAAAAGGACACAAAAAGAAAAAGAAAAAAAAAGGCACCTACCCGTAAGGGTCTTCCTGTCTTCGTCTTATGGTCTCACTTGTTTCTGATGAGATAGATTGATGATAATGATTTATGAGATCTGAGATTTGATTGTTTGGTGTGAGGTGATCTGAGATTTGCTGTGTTTTCGTCTTTGTTTGGTGTCCGTGTTTCAACAAAGAATATTCAAGACGAACGATTGTGTGTCGATTGTGTTAGATCTTGTTTGTGATAAGATGGGATTGGTGGCAGAGTTATTTTTGGTGTCCTATAAAATCCTAGCAACACTCGCACCAAAACTCTTAACACAAACACCCTTACAAACTCACTATTAAAGCCCGATCTATCACTTCATGAACTTCAACTTGAGGGCGGTGGCTACTGTGGTCGGAGGAGTAGCCGGAAGAAAGGCAGCGGCTGGAGGAGGTGTGGTCGGATGGTGGCGGCTGCTGGAAAGTAACAGGAGGAGGGAGGTGTGGGAGACTTTAGGGTTTGAAGAAAAATGAATGAGACCCTCCCATAACTAGCATTGACAAAAGTATATAAGGTGTAGATGAAATGACGAATTTACCCTCGTGTGCAAGTTACATGATGGGTTTTTAACGGTCAAACTTAACGTCGTTTGGTCAAAGGACGAACCGTGCATAACGTTTCACACTTAAGGACGTACGGTGCAACTTTTTTGGTCAAAGGACTAAACCTTGCGGTCAACGCAAACCACAAGGACGAACGGTGTAATTTACTCTTAATTTATTATAGGATTTATAAAGTCATAATACACTACTTAATTTTTACGAGTCCTATACACTAACTATTGTTTGTTTTGGTACAAAGTTTTATAATTTTAGATTGCGCTTAGGTAAGAAGAGAGTGATCGATTCCCAATAAAAAGTTTAAGACTGAGTGTGGTAGTGATTATGATTTCTAATAAAATGTCTAAGACCAGGTGTAGTAGTGACCACCAAGAGACTGAAATCTCCACTGCCACATCAACTTTCTTTTTTCAAGACTATTTTATGACAACTTGGTGTAACAAGAAGACCCGCACGACAAAAAATATACCACACAAAAATTATTATTATTTAATTAAACACCCATCCACACAAACAAACACACATTGAAGAAGAGCAATATCTTCTTCTTGTTGAAAAAGTTGTTGCTGTGATGCTTTCGAATAGTAACGACAGATGGTTTTGGTCCCTTTCTTCTTTAGGAGAGCACTCGGTTAAATCGGCTCGTAATCATATTGATCATTCCCTTCTTCCTCTGGTTGGTTCTATCACGAGATGGGTTCATGCCGTTCCAATAAAGATTAATGTCTTCGCTTGGAAGGTCTGTTTGGATATTCTCCCAACTAGACTCAAATTGTCCCTTCGAGGATTAGACATCCCTTATATTCTTTGTCCGGTTTGTCATTTAGCTGGTGAATCTAGTTCGCATCTATTCTTCTCTTGTAATGTGGCGCGTCATCTTTTGCAGAAGATTGCTAGATGGTGGGAGTTGGATGTGGTTGATTTATTCTCCTATGATGATTGGATCCTTTGGTTTTCTTCTCTTCGTCTTGCTAAAGGTATTAAATCTGTTTTGGAAGGTGTCTTTTACGTGACGTGGTGGGCTATATGGAAGTACCGTAATCAAGTTCTTTTTGGTTCTTCTAATCCGCGCTTGGATTTGATTTTTGATGAGATTGTCCTAATGTCCTACTCTTGGTGTTCGAGTAGATGTAATGGTAGTTTTGATTGGAGTCTTTGGTTGAAATGTCCTGTTTCTTTGACTTTGTAATCTTTCTATCGTCTCGCTAGTTTTTTTTACTGCAATTTTGCCGTTAAAAAAAACACACAAGTCGATCGCTTTTGCTACCAACATCTCCATTTCGTCCCTAGGGGACCGTCCTCATCGATCATCGTAGTAAGGGCCGACGTGTCGCACCCCAACCGACCGAGAGTCGACCTAGTTATTACACTTAGTTTAAGACTTGTGTATTAGATTAAGACATAGGTTTTATAGATTAATTATATATATAGATTTGCGCCTATTTTTGTAATTAAGCATATCGTGCTATATATTTTCGAACTATATAGTTAGCGTTTTACGGTTAAGATCGACCCCTTTTAACTTGAAATCCTGGCTCCACCCTTGGACATGCTCATGTTTGACTATGTTGTCTCTGCCCTCATTTGGTAGTCATATCACGAACACACTACAAACAATGTTGAATCTATACCATTTTATCTCCAAACTCTTAAAAAGTGTGTAAAATTGCATGGATTTATTTACACTTATAAATTGTGTAAAATTTGATCACATTAATAAATGTGAAAAAAATTTGAAAATCAAAATATTTTTCACACTTATAATTGTAGCAAAAAAGAGCTCACATTATCAAAAGTGTGACAATATTTTAATATTTGTCAATACTCATAAGTGTGGAAGTCAATTGTAATAGCATTCACATCCATAACTTAAGTTATAAAATAACACCGTCCACGTCAGCGCCACATCAGCTTTAACATTTCACTTTAACATCCTCAAAAAACACCCACATCAATAACATCCCAAGTTAAACTTTAACATTTCATACTTTCAATTTCAACCCCTAAACTAAAACAAACACTTCATTTATTAAAAAAACATATCACATTTAACATTAAAACACAAAGTACATTAAACGTTAAACACGAATTTTATTAAAAATTAAAGATACAATGCATACTGATGAAAATAAAACTACTAAAACTTAAAAAAACAAATCATCTGAGACCCAACCCTCAGAACTTGAAGGGGAATCAAACTCGCCATTAAATAGCCGAGTCTCCATTATGTCGAAGTAGTTGTCTTGAAGATACTGAGCTTCCCTTGCTTCTTGCTCACGACGAGCAGCTTCCTCACGTGCCTGCTCTTCCATAATCTCCCGACCGTTTTCAATATCTTGTTCTAGTTGACGAAGGGAAGCCTCACTTAACCCGTGGGGGTTGTTTTGAAGATCCACCTGTGGATTGTTCACATGTGAAGTTGGAACAATTGGATTGTTCACAGGTGGAGAGGTTAAAAATACATTTTCCGGTTGAAAAACCGGAAAGACAGATTCAGGTGGCGTTGAGTAAACTTCAAACTCTGGTAGAGTTGGAAAGCTGGTTTCGGGCAACTGATTTGGAGTTGGAAAGCTGGTTTCCGGCAACTTTTCTGGACTTGGGAATTGCTGAGAAAAATCTTTGCGAGACATTTTTTTTGTGTGTGAGTTGTGTGTGTAACTTGTGTGTATTGTGCGTTCGAAACAACTCTGGTAGAGTTGTATATATAGGCAGAGTTGATTTTGAGTTTGAATAAATCCCGCTCATATTTGATTTTTAAATTTCAAATTTGAATTTGAATTTATCCCGCCCAGAATTAACCAGTATAATTTAAATTTGAATTTGAATAGTTTGAGGGGGTGTAAGTGAATTTTTTTTTGAAATGGTTTAGCGGGGTGAAATGATTTTTATTTTTTATTATTATTATTATTATTATTATTATTATTATTATTATTATTATTATTATTATTTTTTACACTTAACGCCCGTTATGGGCTTAACGCCCACCATATAACGCCGTTATACCCTCACCCTCCCATCGGCTAACGCCTCCTAACGCCCCATACCGGCGTTACCAATGTAATTGCTCTAACAGTCAGTTTCTTTATATTAGAGTAAGTGTGGAGAAATAGTGTGTTATAAATTAAAGTGCGTACTTCACCACATTTTAAAGTGTGAACTTTTTTGTGTTATATATGTGGAAAATATTTGACTTTATTTTAAAGTTTTACACCTTTACCAATGTTGGTTCAATAAAGATCAAAGAAAAACTAAAGATCAAATAAACAATTCTCAGCCATTCATTTTTTCATTAAAACAATAAAATAAACTTTTACCTTCATTTTAAAAAACTAAATATCTCACAAACCATTGATCGTTAGACGAAATTAATCATACCATCACGACAAGCATAAAATTACATTTAATTTGATATCGTATATCATATACTTTTGACCATATTTTTTGACTTTTTTGCTGGTTTAGGGTTTACGGTTAGGGTTTAGGTGTTTAGGGTTTAGGGGTTTGACTTTTTTAGGTTAAGCTTTTTAGGGGTTTAGGTTTTTTTCGGTTTAGCGGATAGGGTTTAGGTTTTTTTGGTTTAGCAATTAGGGTTTTAGGGGTTTAGGGTTTTAGGGGTTTAAGGTTTTAGAGGTTTAGGGTTTTTTAGGGTTTAGGGGTTAGGGTTTTTAGGGTTTGGGGTTTGTAGTTTAGGGGTTGTGTTAACACAAAAGAGTATTTTTAAAATGTTCATTTATAGTGTAATATATCAAAACCCGCAAAAAAACGATAAAACATAAGTTCGTCGAAAGTATATAAAATATTAGATATTTTTAGAAAGATAATTTTATTCTTGTCGCAATGGTATAATTAGTTTTATCTAAATATTAACGGTTTGTGAGATATTTAATTTTTAAATATAAGAGTGAAAGTAAATTTAATTAATTTGATTAAAAATGGATGGTTGAGATTGATTCATTTGATATTTATTTTTTATGTGATATCTCACTCCTTGCTAATGTAACAAATTTTTATATATTATTATGCGGAGAGTTATTTTAAATATCAATATTTTCTTACGGACTCATCTCCACCATTCATCTATAAAGAAATCAATGGCTGAGATTAAAAGTAGGCTAAAATACACCGTTGGTCCCTAAACTTGTCTCGGAGGATCGCGATGGGACGAACCTCGCCCTTTTCATCGCCACGGGTCCAAACAGTAGCCATTAAATGCCAGATTCGTCCCTTGACCACTAACACCTATGTCAACGGCTCTTTTCTGTTAGTTACAGGAGGGTAATATAGTCCAATCACATTTATAACTCAACCTAGTTAATTATGAGAAACGGTTTACCGTATACCATCTTGATCGTTTCCCGCCTTCTTCACACAACCCTCACACACACTTTAACAATGGCAGACAAGGAGCTTACTTGTACAGATGTAACTGATGAGATGGTAAAATATGTGAAGGCAAAATATGGGGATACTTGGTTAAAAGAAGATGAAATGTTTGATGATTTATGCAGATTTGCGAAAGAAGCTCAAGTGATGAAAGGTTAGTCGGGTTT